>OY284475.1:9461080-10061080 GCA_958336345.1 Dorcus parallelipipedus
GTTAAAGTTAGGTATAGGGAATGCTAGTACAGTTCGACGCAGCTTTTGATTCCACATACAATGGTGCATTAAAATATCGGTCATTCCATTTGAAAAAAAGTATTTTTCTGTGTTTGAATATCTTCGAGTGGAGCGGTGCGTTTTAGACACCCTGTAGCTTAATAGATTATGCTGATGGAATTTTTAAGAACCTTAAAGCTTCAAATACAATATTAGCTATTACAAATAAAATTGCTTCAATAACAGCTGTGTTATAATTTTTTGAAAATCAGATTGCAGAATCCAAATTTCTAAGAAAATTCAAAATATCTCAAAAATGATGCATTTTAGAGATAGGGAAATATATTGCAATTTAACATATTTTTACATGTAGAATTCAAAAACGTGATAAAAAATATAGCATTCCATTTAAAATAAGCGAGTTGATAGCGACTTCCGGTACAACCGGAAGTGATACAAAGGCAATTTTATTTTATTTAAAGAGATCTCCACGGAAAACCCTTGCTCCTTAAATTTCAAATATCTACGTGAACTGCAACCTTGAAAACTTTTAACGAACGGTTTATGTGAATATCCCTGTATTCGCTTACACAGTGAATGCCTTCGAATTCGTTGAAACAGTAATACTAGTTTTGCATTGTAAAAAATTCTGTCTGTTTATTTTAAAAACATACATCAGACTATCTTTTATTTTAAATCGATAACATGATTTCAAACTACTAAAACCCTAACACCTCCCTCACGAAGATGAGGACTGCGAAACGTACGTCTTAGATTTCCAATCCATTTTTAATCGTCTTGGAGAGAAACGGTTCCGTGCTGATTGTCTATTTGAAGGTTCAGGTTTTGACTGCAAAACAGTTTCTTCCGACTGCTGATTACTGATTGCTGATTTCGGACTAGAAGGACAGGGTTCATTTGTGCACGTCAAACGGTGCAATCGTGCCGTGAATTTTTTTAGTAGATATGGCTCTCCAGAAATACTTGTAACTGATCATGGTACCCAGTTCACATCAGAACTGTTTAATAATTTCTGTACTGAATTGGGAATCTATCATGTTTTCTCTCCAGTTAATCACCCCCAGTCAAATGGGCAAGCAGATAGATTTGTAGATACAATTAAACAGTTTATCAAGAAAGCTGGAGAAAATTGGCGCGAAATAATTTGGAATTTTTTGTATAGTTATCGGTACACTCCTTGTTCAGCTGTTCCTGAAGGGAAAACACCTGCGGAAATTTTTTTTAGGACGACCAATACGAACACCTTTGTCTGTACTATTGCCAAATCAACATATTGAAAGTTCACACTCAACATATCAGAAAAACATGAAACAACAGTTTGACCGTCTTCACGGCGTTCAGTTAAGAAAATTTAATGTTGGAGAAAATATAGTTGTTTTGATCCGGAGAGGATTAAAATCATTTGGAAAATTCATTAAGGACACCGGAAATTTATGTACAGTAAGTTTACCGTCTGGACAAGTCATTCAGAGGCATCGTAATCATGTTTGGAAAGCTGGTTCCTCACATGAACATCTCAGTTCTAGCAGAGAGCACAGTCCAGGTCCCATGATTACATCAACACCATCAATCGAGTCAAGTTTGACACCAAATGAAATATGTCCCTCCACATAAGCGAATGTGTCCGTCTCCACGTTTGGCGACAACAATTGGAGTGGTCCATCGTGATTCATCTACATATTGCAGTACACCAGCTTCTTGCAATCGATGAAGCTCCTTGCTCAGAAGTTCCTCCATGGAGAATGCAATTGGACGACAAGCGGCTTGAACAGGTTTAGCTCCAGATTTGAGGTGAAATTTGACCTCAAATGAATTACAGAGTCCCAACTCAGATTTGAATAAATGAGGAAATCGATTTGATTGAAATCGATTCATTGAAAGTACGTTGATTGTAGCACTTGATGAAAGATTTCTAAATTGCTTCAGCGAATGATTCCATAAATCTAGTACATCGATGGCATCCAAACCAAGCAAATTAATTCCGTTCCTCTTTGCTACGAAGACATTCAAAACACTTTACCTTTCGAAAATACTGATTTGACAATTAAATTGTCCAAGAATGTTTAATGGTTGTCCTCCAGCATGCTTAATGCTTTGTGATTGTTGTAACTCAGGACTTCCCATGCGAATCCATTCATCTTTACCTATGATGGTAACATCAGAACCTGTGTCATGTTGCATCTGTACTATCTTCTTATTCATCAGGACAGGAAGAATAATACGTCGATGACGAACAGACGAAATACTTGCTACGATTAACTGATTATTTCTAGTTAATAATTTCTTGTTAGAGTGACAGACTTTTGACAAATGTCCTTTTTTATGACACTTATAACATTCTGCATTTTTGAATGAACAGTCACTGCGTTTGTGTGAATCACCACAACCTGAACACTTGCAATCCAAAGGTGCCGCAAATTTCTTTCTTTCTTGAATTTTTATCGGACGAAATTTTGATTCAAATTAGCTTTAGAACTAACAGCTTGAACCTGTGTCTCATCCTTACTGGCATTCTTGAGTTCCTTCAGATCGCTTTCCACAGCAAGTTCAGCTTCAATTTCTGTCACAAGAGACGAAAATTTTCCGTTGGGATTTTTTTCTAGCCATCGAAGTGCGTGTTTTTTAATCCGTTCATGACTAGTTGTGTGAGAAAAACTCAAACTTAAAATCAAGAGCAAAATTCGCAATTGATCGTCATTGAGAGTTGACAATTCAAAATTGGCTGCATGACGGTTAATCAAAGTTGACATTTCGCTGAACGAAACTGTTTCATCAAAACGATAACACAGAATTTCCGCACGGCGACGTATTAAAGATTTTCGTTCTTGAAAACGTTCATTTAGTACCGCTACTAACTCTGCTTGCTGTTTTTCTTCTGGATTCTCTGGAGCGACAATATTAGCTAACTCATTGTATTCATATTGCCCTAATCGGTCCAAAAGAAGTCAGGTTTTCAGTTTGTCTGGAAATTTGATTGCCTCTTCTTCCAAAACATATTTGTGACGAGAAAACCACTTACTAAATTCGACAATTTTTCCGTCAGGCTCAAATTCGTATTTTTCTATACGACCAAGAAGTTGACTGTATATGTCTGATACTGTTGGAAAAGACGATACAGTAGCAGGAAGTAACGTATTGATTGTTGCAGTGAGAACTTGTTGCTGTTGTGCAAGCTGAGCTACCAAATTTGTAAGCTAATCTAAACTAACCATTTTAATAGTTCGATAGTCTCTGCGCCAGTTGTAAGGTCCTGATATATTCGCTTACACAGTGAATGCCTTCGAATTCGTTGAAACAGTAATACTCGTTTTGGATTGTAAAAAACTCTGTCTGTTTATTTTAAAAACATACATCAGACCATCATCAGACTATCTTTTATTTTAAATCGATAACATGATTTCAAACTACTAAAACCCTAACACACGGCAATGCCTCTCTTGCAACGTGGCATTAGATAATTGTCAGATTTAAAAAAAAAAGCTGCCTCTCAAGTTGTAAAAAAGATTTTGGCGCAATTTTTGTGCAGTAACTCAAACTGATCCTCGTTAGTTCCTCGTTAAAGAAAGAATGAATTGCATCCTCTCAAGTAGCTGCTTAAGAAACTGACCCTCATTGTTTACAAAATTTTTAAATTAATTGACATAATGAATATAGGTGTTTATATTTGCGGACAGTTGTTTCCAACTTAATCTTAAAATCAACGAGATCATCGAAAGTTTTCCAATAACTTCAGAAAGAATTGGCTGCCACGTCTCAAGATCAAACTTTACCTCAAATTCGCAAGTTTATCATTGAAAATTAAATAAGACTTCACAGGGCGATCGTTTTTGATAAAACTGCTTATTTTATAAATGAAAATAAAATTAAATAAACAAAACCGAAATTGTATTGAAAAAAGATTGATTTTTATTCGGAAAGTTTAATTTTTACAAGAGAAACTTGAAACTGTCAAATTTTATTGAACCCCAATGTCAGAGGGCTGCATTCATAAAATATACCTTCGAGTGCACCTTGGGTGTGTAATTGTATCTCTCTTAATCACGATTATTTGCTCATTTTGCGTCTCGCTCATCAAGAAGTTTCAAGAAGTCTTGTGTTTATACTGTTACCATGACAACGGACGCACTTTTTACGTCCCACTTTTAAGTAGGGTGTAGAAAATGTGTTTGTTGCTATGGAAACGACGTCTGATTTAGTTTTTTATGATTCATAGATGAGAAGCAAAATACATGAACTCGTTTATACGAGAGAGACTCCAATATTAGCCGAGAGTAACTCTCTAGAGTGTCTTTTATGAACACAGCCCGGGTGTTCAATTTGAAACCATTTCACCATTGCTAACTTTTTTATTTTTGAAGATGGAAGTTCGGTTAAATGGGCAAAAATTCTCTAATTTTTATGCTGATTATAAATTTCTAATTAAAAAAACCATTGCGCTGGTAGTTGTCAAAATATTTGTACAACCCTAAATAGCAGTGTTGCATTTATTGTAAAGCTAAGTCCACATGCATTGCGGATACGCAAAATTTTTATTGCGGATCGTTTCTAATTGGTTCATTTTGAATTTTGAACCAATTAGAAACGATCCGCAATAAAAATTTTGCGTATCCGCATTGCATGTGAACTTAGCTTAATTCATTGGGTAGAGTTTTTCTTTCTTTTTACAGCAACATCAAAATTTCTTAAATCCGCGAACAAAATAACGAAATAATTCGAGAAAATCGTTTTCGAATGAGTAGGCCATGTTTATGTATAAAATCAAGTTGCCTAGATAACTGATGATATCTATCAAATGTGCATGTAATCATTTGATTAAAATCATGTTTAATTTGAACGAAATTTAACATTTTTAATTGCAAAAAAATCACTGAAGCAGTAAATATTTAAAATTAAAAAAAAAGTATTTTTTTTCAACAAGTTTCAACAGGCACACAAGCCTCCATTTATCGCTTTTTCTCGATTTTTTTTATTTATTAATGTTTTTCGTTTATTATTCTTTTTACTTGGGGTCTTCTCTGTTCAAAATTTTGTTAATTCAGCGTTCTTGTTTTATTTCTTGTTTAAAATTTAAAATGATCCGATATTAATTTGGTTTTGAACCGAACTAAAATGGATTTGGTTGTGAACTTAAATAAAATTGAACGGCTTCCGATTTTTGGTTTGGCTTTGAATTTTTTATAACTGTTTTTTTTTTAATTTATTTATGCATGTCATGTTCTATAAAAATACCTTTACTACTTCTCTTACTTATTTTTTATGTAGATAGCTGATCTGTCATTAATTCGGCTTTTATCTGAACTAAAAGAGATTTAGTTTTGATCTGAACTAAAATAGATTCGATTTTGATCCGAGCTAAAATTGATTTGGTTTTGAACTAAGATAAAACTGAGCCCCATTCAATTGCTTTAAAACTTCATCGTTTTCATCTAAAACAATGGTTCGCCTTTTACTTTTCTCTGATTTTCCTCGAGTTAAAAACGAATCAAAGAATAAAAAGATTCTTACGGCCTTTTCTTTATTTTTTTTTGTTCATGTCAATTAAAAATCCTGTATTTTTCTTATTTCTTATTCAGATAGCTGATCTGACATTAATTTGGTTTTTATCTGAGATGAAAAGGTTGATTTGGTTTTGATCCGAACTAAAATTGATCTGGTTGTGAACTACGTTATAAACCAAAGTTTATGAAATAATTGCGCCGCGGCACAATTATTTTCCGACTTATAATTCGTGTCGTGAAAGCAGATAGCAACAATGCCGTCGCCTCAAAAGCTGGGTTTTAAAAACAGAAAAGTGTTTTTTGTATAACTTATGTGTTTTTTTTCTCAAGGGCCAGGCTCTGAGGTTTATCCCAAAATTTCTGCCCGAGTTTTCCAACTATTTTTTTTAACGGGCACGTTCTGAAATGCGATAGATATTTCACTTCAAAGTTTTGCCTCATTATCATCTTCAAATCAGCAAATAATTTTTTAAATTGCCGCTCGCTTTGAGGCTTCTTCTCAGAACACTCTGAGGTTTTACGAGATTCAACAATTTCCTGAAACGATATATATATGCTAATGTTTGTATCGAATAGATTTCAAAATAGAAAATAGTGCCCTTCCACGTCCCAGACTCTGAGGCTTACCCTAAATTTCTCTGAGGTTTTCAACTTTTTTCTTTTTATCAGAAACGCTCTGACTTCAAACTATCTCCTACTATTTTGAGGCTTCTCCCCAGAACACTCTGACGTTTCAAGAAGATCAACTCGTCTACGGAATCTACATGAACTACAGAGGAGACATTACAATGCTAGGGTTTAGTTGATTTCAAAAGAGGAAAGTCGAAACATTCTTCAAAATAGCTCAGGGGCTTCCTTTCCGAGGCTACTGATGTTGCAAGAGGCTCAGTGCAATCCATAACGTGTTTTCAAAGTTGTTGGGCCCCATTGCGATCCTGACGACTCGCAGCCAACTTTTACATGTTGCGTTGACACGTTTTGTCCGCTTCGACTGCCATCTCGTGCGTGTTAGCTTTTGAGGCGACGGCATTGTTGCTATCTGCTTTCACGACACGAATTATAAGTCGGAAAATAATTGTGCCGCGGCGCAATTATTTCACATGTTTGCATTCACGCGCTAAGCGTGCGTATATGCTGTTGGTCGTCGGGGTTGCAGTGGAGTTCTCGAGCTACTGTTCTGCTGATGAAGCCCCAATTAGGGCCGAAATAGCTATACAGAATATGCTCGGGGGCCCCATTGCGATCCTGACGACTCGCAGCCAACTTTTAAACAAAAGTTTAATTTTTATCGATGAAATACTTTTTTTTACTGAACACGCTTTATAGCACTGTATTTTTGAATTTAATTCGATCAACACCTAGTGCGAACTCGTGTCTTTTTTGTGTTGCAATTTTTCGTTTTTGAGAATTTCAATCTTCCCGCCGAAATTTTAATTGTCAACTACATGATGTGAATGGGTTGTTTTTTGTTTTGATTGACATATAAATTGATCTTATTGTCAGTAAAATTTCTTCACCAAAAATCAATAATAAAAAACGTTCCCATGTGTCACTAACATTATGAATGGCAATGTACACGGTGGATCAATTTCGATGTCTCTTATGGGCATCTCTGTAACTATAAGAGATAAGAAAAAAACTAGTGGCCAAGTCTCGATCTCTTTTTTAGAGATAAAGTCAACAGACTAAACAAGAATTTGCTGTCTTCTTTTGTTTTCGAGTTATAGGCAAAAATTGACATTTTCGAAAAAGATTATGCTGTATGAAACTGACGAACACTCAAAAGTACTAATACCTTCCAGTCTGCAGATTTTGCAAGATTTTGGTTATGCTTCACGAGGCACATTGGGGAGGGAGTAGTTAGGAAGAAACAGCTTGCTCGACGTTATTGTTGGTGGCCCGGCATCAATAAAAATGTTGAAGATTTGTTCAAGAAATGTGCAAACAGGGGACAGGATTCATGTTGACTTCGCCGGTCCATACATACAGTCAATGTGATTGGTCTGCATCGATGCCTTCTCAAAATATCCTTTTATTATACATGTTCCAAACATCACAGCTGAAACTACCATTGCAGCTCTAAAAGAAATATTTCTCATAGAAGGTCTGCCAAGTACCATTGTTTCTGATAACGGTACTCAGTTTACATCTGGCATGTTTAAAGAAAATGGGATTGAGCATCTCACTACAGCACTCTTCCATCCAGTATCAAATGGACAGGCTGAACGATTCGTTCGTTCTTTTAAGACAGCCATGAGAAAAGCATTGTGGGGAGGAGGAAGTAAGAGGAAAGCCCTATTACGTACCGAACAACTCCACATCCCATGGGATATAAACCATTCTCTTTGCATTTTAATTGAAACAACAAATACAGAAAATGTGACGGCAGTTTTGACACTAATTATTACATTACGAATATAACATGTTATCATAAAGTCCCGTGACCCCAGTAGGCCTTGTGTAAGGGCACGTCTTTTCTTAGAAAATTGAATGACGTTTATAATTAGTAAGTGTCACATTAGAATTTGAATTAGAATTCGACAATATGAAGCAACTATTTCTAGGGCGTCGCCTCAAATTCATTGTTTTGAAGATTTAATTCGTAACGATACCTTCTTTTCTGTTTTCTAAAGACGCAAATACGCAAGTTTTCACAGTTTACGTTTCAGGAAATTGCCGTAAAGATTTTAACCGTTTTGAATTGGGGGGTAAGCCTCAGATTGATAGTTTTGAAAATATAATTCACTTAATTTAACAGAGCATTATTAATACATTGATTGTAGATCTTAACGTCTACATTCTAGAACATAGCTAGTACGACTCTAGAAACTTCAAAAAGTCCTGGGGGTAAGCCTCAGAGCAAACGCTTTGAACTTTTGTTAAATACGTAAGATTTCGAAGCACCTTTTAAGTTCATACTTCGGGAAGTTGCTGTGGAAATATTGAGCGTTTAGAATTTGCCGGTGAGGCCTCAAACCGGTAGCTCTATATTTCTAGGGCGTCGCCTCAAATTCATTGTTTTGAAGATTTAATTCCTAACGATACCTTCTTTTCTGTTTTCTACAGACGCAAATACGCAAGGACCACAATTTACGTTTCAGGAAATTGCTGTAAAGATTTTGCGCCTTTTGAACTGGGGCTAAGCCTCAGATCGATAGTTTTGAAAATAAAATTTTGAAGATTTAATTCGCAATTCTGTTTTCTAAAGACGCAAATACGCAAAAACAACTTTGAAAACACGTTATGGATTGTACTCAGCCTCTTGAAACATCGGTAGCCTCGGAAAGGAAGCCCCAAAACTGACTTGAAGAATGTTTCGACTTTTCTTTTTTGAAATCAACCAAACCCCAGCGTTATAATGTATCCTCTATAGTTCATGTAGATTCCGTAGACGCGTTGATCTTCTTGAAACCTTAGAGTGCTCTGAGGAGAAGCCTCGAAGTAGCAGCGATTTTGAAGATAGTTTAAAGTCGAGGTTAAATTCCGACGTAACGAGAATTGGACATTATCGATCGCATTTCAGAACGTTTCTGTTAAAAAAAAAAGTTGAAAACCTCAGAGAAATTTAGGGTAAGCCTCAGAGTCTGGGACGTGGAAGGGCACTATTTTCTATTTTGAAATCTATTCGATACAAACATTAGCGTATATTTATCGTTTCAGGAAATTGTTGAATCTCTTATAACCTCAGAGCGGTCTGAGAAGAAGCCTCAAAGCGAGCGGTGATTTAAAAAATAATTTTCTGATTTGAAGCCTCAAACTGGTAGCCCTATATTTCTAGGGCGTCGTCTCAATTTCATTGTTTTGAAGATTTAATTTGTAACGATACGCTGCGGAAATAACAACAACTTTGAAAACACGTTATGGATTGCACTGAGCCTCTTGCAATATCGGTAGCCTCGGAAAGGAAGCCCCTGAGCTATTTTGAAGAATGTTTCGACTTTCCTCTTTTGAAATCAACTAAACCCTAGCATTGTAATGTCTCCTCTGTAGTTCATGTAGATTCCGTAGACGAGTTGATCTTCTTGAAACGTCAGAGTGTTCTGGGGAGAAGCCTCAAAATAGTAGGAGATAGTTCGAAGTCAGAGCGTTTCTGATAAAAAGAAAAAAGTTGAAAACCTCAGAGAAATTTAGGGTAAGCCTCAGAGTCTGGTACGTGGAAGGGCACTATTTTCTGTTTTAAAATATATTCGATACAAACATTAGCATATATATATCGTTTCAGGAAATTGTTGAATCTCATAAAACCTCAGAGTGTTCTGAGAAGAAGCCTCAAAGCGAGCGGCGATTTAAAAAATTATTTGCTGATTTGAAGATGATAATGAGGCAAGACTTTGAAGTGAAATATCTATCGCATTTCAGAACGTGCCCGTTAAAAAAAATAGTTGGAAAACTCGGGCAGAAATTTTGGGATAAACCTCAGAGCCTGGCCCTTGAGAAAAAAAAAACACATAAGTTATACAAAAAACACTTTTCTGTTTTTAAAACCCAGCTTTGCTCTGTACCAATCGTTTCGGAAAAGATCCACTTTACGTTGAAACTTTTGAAGCCTCGGACTATTCTGAGGGGAAGCCTCAAATGGCGGCGGTTTTACAGATAATTTGAAGATGATACTGAAACTAAATTTCCATTGACTGTTTTATCCCTTTTTTTGGGAATTTTTTGCGTGAAGTCTCAGGCAAGCTCGATTGCTGCAACCACCTGTTTTTCAGGGACTCCCGTGGGAGGTGTTGGGTACCTATCTCTAGCTAACCTGATTAATACGGTGGAGTGTAGTGAGCCGAACTACTTCACTCCCCCACCAGAGCGTTAATTAAGGTCGTAATAGTAGAAGCTTCTCGACTACTTTCGTCTTGCTTTGAGGGCGGTACTCTGTGCCCAACTGCCTGTTTTTCAGGACCCTCTGTCTGTCGCTCTTTCGCCGTCTAACCTATCTAATTAATTTATAGCGCCAGAATTTTTTTGCACTCCACTATGGATGGTTTTGGCATTGCAGTCTCTAGGCAATCGCTTCTAATTAACCGGAAACTCTCTCGGCAAAGACCACAGTTTGAGCCACACACGTATACAGGGTGTGAAAGAAACTTTGTTAAGAAAATGGCTATGACTATGCAGTTCAAATCGTTGGGCCTCGTAGTTTCACGAAATTCGCAGTGACAATTAATTCCTTTGTTTATTTTGTGCTGGCGCACTTGGTTCCAGCGGCAGATATAATTGCCTCACGCCAGTGATTGAGATTGACGACTTCCCTGTACAAATCGAAAAACAACCGTTAGCGTTTCCAATTTACCGGAGAAAATCCCCAAGGGTAGAATGATTTCTAAAAGTACACTGTATAAGTTGCAATGTAATTTGATATCTTTAACCACATGGACCATTTATCTGCAATTTTAGCGCGACAAAATGTTATAAAATCTAAGAAACCAATTTAAACGTCAGATAGATTTGTTTTATGACGTCTGTGCATCTATAGTGCTTCGAATGTCGCCAGTTTAGAAACAGAACAGACAAGCGAGAAATGCTTCAAAATGCCCGTAATTTGATCTCTTCCTATATCTGACATGTACTTAAAATTTAGAAAGCACCAAGCTACAAGTTACGATGATTTGTTTATGCATGTTGGCTGCATTGATTCGTAGCGCTCGTTATGTAGCCGTAAGTGCCAACGCTAATACAATTGTAATGGATCTGTTACGTTTTATAATTAGTTATAATTACAAGTAGCTTGATTTTATGATTGTCACGACATCTAACAGTTTCCCGAGTATTCTCGAAGGTTCCAAACGCACTCCGGATAGAACTGGAATGTACTAGGGGGATTCTTGAGAGATTTTAGGTCTGTTTGGTAACATTACACGGGATAGCATTCGTGTAACGAGTGCAGTAACGCGAGTGTAGGAAGTGTACAGCGATGAAGTTGGTGCTACCAAACTGCTTGAGTGTAGTTTGTGCGGTTTATTTTTCCACGTGTTATAATCGTTGAACTTTGTAAACATCAACTATAACCTAAAATCTTACATGTTATTTCAAAATAGAATTAAAATGCATACATGGTAGTCTATTTTAGTTGTATACGCATCTGGCGAAAATAAAACCTTTGTAAACGAGTATTTTACGTTTTGAATAAATCATTTTGCATTTCCTTGTGAGATTTAGCAAAACATATCCACGTGCGTCGATCACACAAATGACGTTTAATAATCTATTGCGCATGTCTACCCTATCTGCACTCGTTACTCTTTCTCCCGTGCTGGTGTAGTTTGTGTAACACGAAATACACTACACTAACATAACAAACAAGGTAGTGTAACTGCAATGAATAATACCAAACAGGTATTAAGAAAAAAGTGTACACTGGTTTGCACTAGTGCAGGATAACAAACACACCTTTTAAAACATTTCTAGTAGAGGAAACCTCTATAAAAGTAGTGCCGGGCGCGAGATTTAAAACAGTTTTGATATAACAGCGAAAGTTGCTGGTTAACAAAAAACAATCGCAGTACGATCAATATTTCTATAATTCATTTAAAAAATTGAAAAGAATTCCAAATATTAATTTTATTTACTGTTGTTGTTTTGGACGGTGCGCACTGACACACGAAGGCGCCCGTTTAATTACACCAAAAAATTTAATCAGCTATTAAGTGTTATTATTTGTAATTCCTCGTGATCTCAATCGATTTTTTATTTATAGCAGGGGGCGATTTAATCTGCCGCTTAAGTGCTCGAAAAAGTTTGTTGTGACGCCCGCCGTTTCTTCTTTATTCCTCCTAATACAGATAGAGATAAGATAACGATTTCCTTTTATTTCTCGCAGAGAGAGAGAGAGAGAGATGTGGGCCAACGGCGTTTGTTTGTATCGTAAAGCGTCGGGTCGGTGGAGTCCCGGAACGCACCGGAAAATCGGGTTGTGATGATCGTAATTCGGGGGGCACGCGACGACGCGATTAGGTCTTTGCATACTTTTGTATTTATTTTCTTGTGTGTGTCACCCTTTCGAGTCGTTGACTTCTATACTGGATTTAATTTGCTCGCTAAATTCGTGACAACGTACGCTTGTTTTGTTATATTGTTACGTTGCGGCAGAAAGATGTTAAAAAAATGTCATAACGAAAATGACGTTTCATAGTATAGAATACTTAGGTAATGGAAACTTTCTCCATGAGAGCGATAGCTGTCACAGATAATTGTCATAATTATTCAGTTTATTATTATTTCTTAACTTTTAGTCGTTATTAATTAATTAATCTCTTTTGTTATCGATTTAACTTTACTGTTACGATCTTATACATTTTTTCAATTCAATGAGCCACCAATAGATGGCGCTTTTAATAAGGAAAAGAAAGAATTGTCATTAATGTCTTGCTTCCATTCATTATTATTATTACTATTATTATTAAGTTGGACGAAGTCTTTGCATAGACATAAACACACTAGTCACTATAATATAGTTGGCTAACCTGATGGTCACTGGTAAATATCTGCGCATGCGCTCTTTCACCAGGGTTGCCAATGTGCGGATAATTACCCGAATTACGGGTAATTTAAGCAACCTTGCGGATAAAAAAAATACGTGGGTAAAAATGGAAGGAAAAAAGCAGATTAATTTTTAAATTTTTTATTGACGACTTGTTAGTGATGTTTCAGCTTTACTATTGGCAACAAAGAAATCACTAAAGCCGGAAGCCGATAAAAACTAACAGCCAAATCCACATTGTCGATCAGTGCTGCCAACTCTATCGATAATTCCGTAGATCTACCGATTTTGAACTTTTTTTTATTATTTTTTTTTTGTAATTTTATCAATTTTCTTTATTTCTAGATCATCTTTCCTTTTATTTTATGTCAAATCTTAATTTTAGAAAGTCGAACTAGTTTTGTTTATTTAATGAAAATTGTTTTATTTTTGTTATTTTTTTAAATTTTACAAAATTGTCGATCGTCTTTTGTTTTATTTTACGTCAAAAATTACACAAATTTTAAACCTTAATTTTAGAAAGTTTTGTTTATTTATTTATTTTTTCTTTAAATTTTTCGTAATTTTATCAATTTTTCTAGATCGTCTCTTGTTTTGTTTTTCATCAAAAAATGCACAATTGTCAAACCTTAATTTTAGAAAGTTTTCTTTTTAATGAGAATTTTTTAATTTTTATTTTTTGTAATTTTATTTAATGAGATTTTTTTATTTTTGTTATTTTATAAATTTGCCGATCGTCTTCTGTTTTATTGGTAAAAAAATGCATAAATATCAAATCTTAATTTTAGTTCTGTTTATTTAATGAGAAATTTTTAATTTTTATAATTTCTTGTAATTTTATTTAATGAGTTTTTTATTTTTGTAATTTTTTTCTAATTTTATTCAATGAGATTTTTTTAATTTTATAAATTTGTCGATCGTCTTTTGTTGTATTTTACGTCAAAAATTGCCTAAAGTTCAAATCTTAATTTTAGAACGTTTTATTTATTTAAGGAGAATTTTTAAATTTTTATAATTTTTTGAAATTTTTATAATTTTTTGTAATTTTTGTAATTTTATAGAAGATAGAACGTATTGTTTATTTAATGAGAATTTTTTAATTTTAATTTTTTTGTAATCTTATTTAATGAGATTTCTCTTATTTTTATTTTTTTCTAATTTTATTCAATGAGATTTTTTTTATTTTTATTTTTTTTCTAGTTTTATTCAATGAGATTTTTTTTATTTTTATTTTTTTTAATTTTAAAATACATAATAATAATTTTATAAATTTTCTTTCAATCTATCTCGATCGTCTTTTGTTTTATTTAGCATCAAAAATTGCACGATAACTGTCAAATGTCTTAATTTTAGAAATTTGGACTGTTTTGTTTATTTCATGAGAATTTAAAAAGAAAATTTCTTAAATGATTTTCAAAAATAAAAATCGCCTGAACAAAATCACTGATTTTAATCAAGTGATTTAAATTATTTCATTCATTTATTTCAATTTCATTAGTCAATGTAGGTAAAAGCGGTTTTTTTTAAATTTAAAAATGGTAATCGGCTTAGAGTGTATTGGCAACACTGATTACATTCAGCCAACATAACCTCTATTTGCGGCAAGTAAAAGTTTTGGTAAAAAAAATAATTTTTCTCAATTTTTTTTATTTAAAAAATTTAATTTGAATTTCCCGCCGAAAATTGTATTCCGTTTTATTTCTATATCTGTCAAATTTTTCTGATGTTGGCACCTGTGTTCCGAATGTTCCGAAATTTCACAAATTTTTGTTCTACATTTAATGATAAAAGCAGGGTTCCAACCAAGGAGAGGAGCAGGGGGGGTACGGCATGGGAGAGGGCAATTTGACATTTGACAGAAGTTACCACTTTGCAGTAGGTCAGTTTCTCGAATGTGGTGGTTTGTTGGCATCTGTAAATCAAAAATAATTGCCGAACTTTGTGTTCGTATCTAAGTGTAATTATCTAATTATAAACTTCAGTTAAAAAGTGGATGACTTTTAGGTTAGTTTTGGAATTTTTCGATGATCACTAGCGCAGCAAGCGTAATGTAAGTAACTTCCTTCCAAGTATGTACTTTTATGATAGAACTCCACTGCCTGGAATACAATTTTAGACATTTCTCGGATCTTATTTTGTTAAATTTGGTGTACTGTGTTATAATCATGATGAAATGTTGGTTTGTGAACGTTCCAGAACCTTGTAAAACACTTGCGCCTATGACTTACCGCGGTCATATTTAGTGACCAGATTGGACGAGGAACTAATGTTAGTGTGACTCTCTCCTGAAATTCTTAACTCGTTGGTTCCAACAGAAAGCGCCAAATTCAAATTGCTATTTCCTTTTTAATTATTATTCATTGCTTGTTTAAAAATATATAAAAGCAAGAAAACGTGTAATTAAGTAATGTACGGAGTGAGCCAGAAATATTCGAATTTTCCGAAAATTTGTCATGTTGGTGCCATGGGTCTTGCGACATTACTTCGCATATTTTAGGGCGGTTCAAAAATACAGAATAGGAATTTAAACATGTAAGTGTAAGTTCCTTCCAAGGACATGGTTTGTGGACGTTCCAGAAAATTGTGAAACACTTGTGTGCGCCTATAGCCGTCCTCCATTTACAACTTATTTGAACGCGAATCGATTCAAATTCACTTAAAAATCACTGATTGTGATTGCATTCCATTTGCAGTTACTCATTTGGCGATCAGTGATGAGAAAGTGATTGAGTTTCCCCTCCCGCACCCCGTACTGATCAAGCTGGTTTTCTAAATCAGTTTCGTGTGATTTCATACGTATTTTGTGGTTATGTTAATTTTAGTTCCAAAACATCATTCCTTTAAGAGTCGCTCTCTTCACTTTAAAATCAGTTCAGTTTAAAAACAAATCGATTTGATTTTGAGTGAAGTGAATGTAAATGGAGGACGGCTTATGACTCTCCGCGGTCATTTCTAGTGACCAGATTGGACGAGAAATTAATTCGTTAGTATGACTCTCTCCCGATATTCTTAACTCGTTGGTTCCAACAGAAACCCAGAGCACCAGAGGGGTATCTGGCGCCAAATTCAAATTACTATTTCCTTTTTATAATTAATAATCATTGCTTATTTAAAAATATTATACGTAATATGAATGTATGTATGTAAAATGTAAAAGTTTTGCTTACTCTCTGGCGCCAAATTCAAAATTTATTACATTTATTAATTAAAACAATCAGCATTTTTTTATTTTATTTTTTATTTATTGTTTCTACTTGCGCAAAGGAAAAGGCGTATACTTCTCCGGCTACGACCTTGACATTATAGTATGAAATGTGTCAGTACATTTAGGGACACCTGTGTAAATGTAACTGACGTTTACATCAATTTCTCGCACGTGTTTTCGAAAAATAAATGTAAAGCCTTTTTTAGTACGAGACTCTCAAAGCGTTTCCTGATAATTTTTCTTATCACACGACGTTTATTGAGCTAAAATTAACTTCTCTAATCCGTTGATTGACGTCACACGAGATGATGTCATAGATAAAGTTTTTCTCAATAAATTTCATGGGGCATGCGACATAAATACTCCGTAAACATAATACTTTGATACTTAAAACATGAACCGTTAAGTTCCTCTTATATAAGTTTGAAATGTAATACCTACAACATTTCTTTCTTCTTACATTTCCTGGTTGTGTAGGTTGTGTACCTACCCAGAAAGCATTGCGAAGCAGGCGTGGCTTAGCGAACAAATAAACGCACCCTTATTTTTTAACGTAGCCATGTCGTCGTCTTGTCTCCGCCTTTTTTCCCAGTTTCAATGAAACAGTCGGTATATATTGCTCTTTGTCGGGCAAGGGATTTGTAGGAAAAAGAATATTCGAACCCTGTCTTCTGGCAAAGACATATTTGATTGGATTAATAGGTAATAAATAATCTGATAAGGCCAAATGGTTTTCAAAAAATCTTTGAATTTGAGAATGAAAGTGTTCGCCTTTTTTTCGATAATTATGGTCAATAGTCTCTGTAGTCATTTTGGGGTAAATTCCCGAAGATAAGCCAAAGATCTAAGAAATATATACTGTGCAATTTTCTCAAAATTATTTGAAAATTTCTTTCCTTAGAGTGTCCTCCAGCAAACAACCATAATCTACCAAGATGGCGACATCCTCACTAGTCTGCAAGAGAAGCACGCGATGGCCAACCGGGTCCCCCAGAACCAACAGAATCCCCTCGCCGCCTCCATGAATAAAAAGCAAGGCGTTTCGGCCGAATCCAGCGACACCAGCGGCCAACCCTGCGACATACCCATAACGAAACACGAAAAAGACTTCAGGTAAGCCTCAGGTTTTCGATCTCAAAATGAGCACCATTAATTTTGGCCTCCAAATGACCACCATCAATTTTGGCGCAGGTCGAAACAACTGATCAAAGACGCGATCCTAGACAATGACTTCCTCAAGAACCTGGATTCATCCCAGGTGCGCGAGCTGGTCGACTCGATGTACCCCAAGGAATTCAGCGCGGGTTCCTACGTGATAAGGGAGGGCGAAGCCGGGGCTCACCTCTTCGTCTCCGCCGGGGGCGAATTCGAGGTGATCAAGGACGGAAAGGTTTTGGGGAAGATGGGCTCGGGCAAGGCGTTCGGTGAACTCGCCATCCTGTACAATTGCACGAGGACCGCTTCCATTAGAGGTTGCTACCCTTCATCCCCGAAATGATCAACAAATTCCAAGTCGTTTTTTTCCATAGTTATCATCGACTCCAAAGTCTGGGTGTTAGATCGAAAGGTATTCCAACAGATAATGGTGAGGACGGGCATGCAGAGGCTACAAGACAACATCAACTTCCTTAGGTCGGTGCCTCTATTGCAAAACCTCAGCAGCGAAGTGCTCGCGAAGATCGCCGACGTCTTGGAAGTTGTAAGTATTTGATTTCTTGCTGGTAACCAAAAGTGATGGACCATCTTTTTAAAAGGAATTCTACCCCGCTGGCGCCTATATAATCAGGCAAGGCGCAAGCGGAGACACCTTCTTCATTTTGAGCAGCGGGAAGGTCAAAATTACTCAGAGAATTCCAGGTAAGCACCTTCCATTTTTGGTTGGCCCCCTGCGGCTAAGCGTTCCAGTTTCTTTAGGTCATTTGGAAGAGGAGGAGATCCGCACGCTCGAACGCGGCGATTATTTCGGGGAGCAAGCCCTGATAAAAGAGGACTGTCGCACGGCCTCCGTAATCGCCCTGCACCCTGGGGTCGAGTGCCTCACTTTAGATCGGGATTCCTTCATCCAACTGATTGGAGATTTGAGTGAGATCAAGGAGAAGGACTACGGCGACCACCACCGCGCTTTAAATAGGCCCATGAGCACGGCAAATTTTTCCCCGGAGCAAGGTGAGCGCCCCAAAACTACCCAACCCCTTTGATCACGCTCGGTACACCCGCAGAGTTCGAATACATCAAGCTGGACGACCTGGAAGTCGTAGCGACTTTGGGAGTGGGGGGGTTTGGCAGGGTCGAGCTGGTGCAGTACTCGAGAGATCCTGCCTTGACGTTCGCCTTGAAATGCCTAAAGAAACACCACATCGTGGACACCCAACAACAGGAGCACGTCTACAGCGAGAAGCAGATCATGATGAGCTGCAGGAGCCCTTTCATATGCAGGTTGGATCGAGCGAGCTCGTCGCCATCATTCCTCTTATCTTCCGGGTTTTTCTTTCTTGCTTGTGCAGGCTGTACCGCACCTACAGGGATACGAAGTACGTCTACATGCTCCTGGAGGCATGCCTGGGGGGTGAAGTTTGGACCATCTTGCGAGACCGGGGTTGCTTCGACGACCACACGACGCGCTTCATAACGGCGTGCGTGGTGGAGGCCTTCGATTATCTGCACGTCAGAGGGATCATCTACAGGGATCTGAAACCCGAGAATCTCTTGCTTGACGCCAAGGGGTACGTGAAGCTCGTCGATTTTGGTTTCTCCAAGTGTTTGGGCTACAGCAGTAAGACTTGGACCTTCTGTGGGACGCCCGAGTACGTCGCGCCTGAAACCATCTTGAACAAGGGACACGACAGGGCCGTCGATTATTGGGCATTGGGGATTCTGATGCATGAACTGTTAACTGGGAAGTAAGTCGTTTGCCCCCGCCCCCCAGTTTTCAAGGAAACTTGCGATTGTTCTTATGTTGCAGTCCCCCATTCACGGCGGCTGATCCCATGAAGACCTACAACTTGATCTTGAAGGGCATCGACATGATCGACTTTGCCAAGTACAACGTGAGCAGGTCAGCGCAGAGCTTGATCAAGAAGCTCTGCAGGGATTCGCCCTCGGAACGACTTGGGTATCAACGTGGGGGAATCCAAGACATCAAAAAGCATAAGTATGCTTAGGTCTCCAACTTCTGGGGGGAAAATGCCATTGCTCTTTTTTTGTTATTGCAGGTGGTTCCAAAGTTTCGATTGGGATGGTCTCAAGGCCCAGACCCTCCCGGCCCCCATCATACAGCACGTGCGTGGCCCGTGCGACTCTTCCAACTTCGACTGTTTCGGAAAGGATAACGACGTTCCCCCGGACGACCTATCCGATTGGGACGTCAACTTTTGACGGCGGGTCTGCTCCACGACTGATTTCGACTTGGATTCGTGAAGACGCGCCCTACGCTTTTACGATAGTGGTAGTGATTGGGGAATTGCCAACGTTAGGGAGTTCTTTAGATAGACGGTTCCATTCGTAGTGAATATCCTTTAAGGAAAACAAATGTTATTTATTGCATCTAGTTTTTATAATACCTATATATGTATAAACAATTGTTGCAACAACGTCAATTATTAAGTATCATTCCAAGAAAATTAGTCTTTCTTCTTTCTTAAACCTTAACCACCCTTAACCGAAACAAAAGTGGCTAGGTCATAGACTTCAAAAATAATACTCTAGAAATGAAACTACCGTGAATGATATTGAAATACAGTCGACTACTAGCGGTGCTAGTGGGTGCAAGCAGAACTAAGTTTATAGGCGCGCATACTTTAAAATATGAAACTTAGAAGTATGAAATGTATTGAAAAGTATTATCAAAGCTTTAACAGAGACTTAAAATTAAACATCCCATTTAATATACGTTAAAGGGACTTTTAATTTTTAATCTGTTAAAAAGTAGATAACACTTTTGTGTCTGTTTGTTTGTTGCACTAATGTTCACGAGTAGAGATGGAAATAACGGCTTTTCGTTTAAGCGTCCACCACTATTCACGAGTATTCTCATCTTGTTTTAACCTCATACATTATTATGAGATGAAAATACTATGAGTGTGCACTAGTACTAGTGCGGCAAACGAACAGATCTTATGAATATTAACCGAAATTGACAACAATAAAACTAACAGACACCTAGATAAATATTTTATTTTTAGTAATGTATAATATAAAATCGCCATAAAACTAATACGTAAGATTTTATGATAATAATAATAAAACTAGATAAATTTAAGTAACTAATCTTGTAACTGTTTTTTACGTCGAACTGCAATCTTACGCGATTTTGCACGTAAAAACTTTCTGTGGGCCGCAAGTTTGACAGGGTCTATGAAACATGTATCTACACCACGATTTAAAAATGAAACAAATTTCTCATCTTGCCCCTTGGAAATTAAGTTAACTCGTTTAATCCAAAAGTAGACAGCACATTTGATAATAATTTTTAGTGCCATGATATCTAAGTGGCTATGATCTGTACACTGTAAGACATGTCGGAAACTTAGTGATTGTAATAAAATCTTTTGCAAAATGGGAACAATAGGAAAGTGGATGACAAGACGAGGAATTAGAAAAAACAGTTGGGACAAAGCTTGCCTAGTAATGAACTGAAGAAAAGTACCTGGTCTACACATTTTACTATTTGGATATTCCCTGGCTTCAATTATTAAGTCAGTACTGTTACCGTTGTGTCGCAGTAGAAGAGTTTTTTTACAGTTTTCACAATTTTTTGTTACTTTAATAAGTTTCTTGCAAACGTAACCAGCTACATAAGATGTCGTACACTTCGCAACGAATGACACTTTCTTTTTAAAATATGTAACAGGAATATTTATTTTTGGGATATCTTGTGAGGAAGTGTCAATGAATTTTTCCCCTCTTAAAAAACTTTGAAAGTTTTCAAGTGTCCCACTAGTGAAGTCCTCAGCACAATTTGCTCCAGGGGAGTGTACAGCCATGAAGTTATTAACTATTAGCGACTTAAATGAAGATACGAAATGAGTCACACTTGGATTTACATTTCGGGCTCCATGGCTTCTTATACTCCCAAAAAAGTTTTCAAGGCAATCCTGATTCAAACTGCGTGGTAGGAAATAAGTTCTGGTTCCAGCAACTAATTTTTTTTCTAAATGCAAAAATCCATTTAACGTTTTAATGAAATTTTAAACAGAAGAGCAGTAGGTAAATGTCTTCTTCTCATTAGAAAAACATTTCATCGATTGGAATACCTGAAGTGCAGAATACCAGAATTTTACGTGTCCTGATTCACTGGAAAATCCACCTTTTAACGGTTTACTAGCTGGGGCGATTTTTGCATTGCCATTTAGACTACCAAAAAGAGTGTCCAAAAACAAAATCAAATCTGCAGTGTCCTCTGCCTGTGAATCTAAAGTAACGTCTTCATATTGAACATCTAGAAGAAAAACAATCTTAGATGTTAAACACTAAAAAGTGACATACACATACTCATTTTGCTAAGACGTTTCATCAAGGCCCCAACTTGATGGCTAAACACTTGCTTGCAGATGGACACTTTCATTTTCTTAATTTTGTTAGGAAGACAATGACTGTCCGTAAGTTTAGGACACATGCATGTATCATCTGCAGCATCTAATTGATAAAATTGGATGATATGGTCCCACTTTGCCACTTTCTTTTGTCCATTAAGAATAAAATGCAAATTTTTAGTCAGTAAGTTGTTACGTATACATTTCATCAAGTGTGGAACATCATAGAGAGGTACAATTTCCATTCCATTAATTTCAAATCCAAATGTTCACTTTTCCAAACCTTTTCTTTTATATTGCTCTTCAGTATCTTGTACCAACGAGTTCATTGCAGTTTGGTTTGTAGTGCTCTGGTCGCAAATAGTAGCAACTACTGGTAATCCCATACGCTGACATATACAGATGACTTCTTTAATGCAGCACTTCAAGTCAAATGATTTCATAGGTCCACTAGTGAATGTATGTATACATTAGAGGCTGCTTCCACTGCCGATATAGACCTTAGGTAAAATTATTATTACTATTATTATATTAAATAAATATTTGCAGATTTACCTTTCAGCATAAATACTCTTGCATGATCTGCTAATAAAGGCTTTCTCCTTGTTCCCACATCCTCGAATCCTTCAATAATATCATCCCTTCGTTGATATTGCAGCAAACTTGCTATAGTCATTTCATCAAAGACTACAGGACAATTTCGATCTCTTATAGCCATTTCTTGAACAGTTTCTGTCAATGATGTGATTAACTGTTCATTAATACCTGGTCTGAAAGGTATTTTGTTTAACAATTCTGTTAATGTTCTTGGTGAGGGTAAACAAAATATTTTCGAAAGTAATTTATATCCACGTCCACTTGCTTTTAGTAACGTTAGGGCTAGGATTTTCTCTTGTAAGGTAAATCTTCGTGCTCTTGGCTTTCGATACTGATTTCTTACTTGTAGCATAATGAATTTGTAAGTTGTTGCATTAACATGATTCAGAAGGTTTGCACATTGTGAAGAATTGGCTACGGCCAAAGCATCTTTAAGTCGTTTACGATATGACCGTACACGATATTGTAAACTAGCGTTCTTCTCACTCTGATATCGAACAATTTGGTGTAACTTCCTGGCAGCTGGAGTAAGCTGGTTAACTCGTGTGCAACCAACATGCTGTAATATTAATGGACGCTTACGTTTACCTATAACAAGAATAAGGTATATTGGTATTATGTATTAACATAAACATATTTTCATAATCTGCTAATTTAGACATGAATATCTTTCCAGTAATTCATTAATCCATTACTGCAGATACATACGTGAAAGTGAAGATTGTAAATTTGCTTTTTCCATAACATTTTGGGTAGAATTTTTGAGCTCCACATGTTTGTGATCACTTGCTAAACCAATATCGTACGCGTTTCTTGAGATTAAAGGAGCTGCACAAAAAATTTTGGAATTAAATGATGCAAACCTGTATATACAGGCTGATTCAGAAATGTCTCCTGATATTTTCAGGGTGAATAGAACATCGAAAAATAAGGTCACCTTTTCATGTAAATGTTTCTCAAAAAATGAAAAATAAGAAATTAGCAATATTGTAGGGTATTAACATTGCGTAATAGATGTATGCTAACATTTAAACCTCAATTACTCGAAAACGGTTCGATTTATCAAAATGCAGTAAGAGAACCTTTTTTGTACCAAATATTCTAAAGAATATTATCTTCACAAATCTTTTATGAAATATGTAAAAAATAAAAAGTTAGGTATAAAATACTGAAAGGTACCTATTTTTCACCTCTCTTTCAGGGCTTATAACTCCCATACTATCTATTTTTGGAAAAAATTTATACAAAAAAGGTGACCTTCTTTTTCAATGTTCTATTCACCCTGAGAATATCGAGAGACATTTCTGAATCACGGTGTATAAACACATTTGTTCTTGCTTCCGCAGCTGCTTCGAACAAACATGGAACATCAAGGCAAAATAGACATATTTATTGCCTGGTTTATACAGTCACTAACAACTAAATTTAAGGATTAACCATTAACTTTAAACCAATTGAAATAAACGAATTCTTAATTGTTAGTGAAGTTGTATAAACGGTTTCATGTCAGTACTATCTGTTAATTCCTTGGTTGTTAATTATTAACGTACAGTTGTTAGTTGTTAGTGACTGTATAAACCAGGCATATGTTCTTTTAAAATGGTTTTACGTATTTAGTAATGCAATTTGGAGATTAATGTAAATATTACCTTCCATATCAGGTTCTGTTGACGTGGAATGTTGCAGAAGCATTTTTCCAGTTGACACAACAGAAATTGTTGGAAGCACTGAAGTTATATTTTCTTCTTTATTGTGCTGATCATTCTCATCTGAGAAAAGTATAATGTTTTAAGATATTGGGACATGTAGCTACCCACCACTTACTATTTAAAAATAAAGTTGGCACAGCATTTTTGTTTAATCCTCTTCGTGTTCCAGGTACGATATCCTTTTCTTCCAAATGTCTGTTGCACACATAATACGTTTTGTAAATGTACTCGGGCGATTTGTCTTTCAAAACACGACTATTTACCTTATTCACCCACTTTTTAAAAATTTCCGGTTCATTTTTAGGAAAACGATGTCTCTTGCTGCTAGAATCATCACATGCATTGATGCAACATTTAGGTATCCTTCCTTTACTAAACATTTCACTGAGGAAAAGATAACGTTTACAAGTAGTTTCTTTTACACTTTTGCGTAGCACACCTACCGTACAGAACTTCATACGTTAATTTGACATTTTTGAAATGTGGGATCCCCTTCTACCTTACCTTCCGATTTCAGTCAGCGCCATCCAACGGTTGCAAACAGCAACAAACTGGTATTTGTAACGAGCGTCTACAGACAGGGTTGATCTCTCCAATCAAGGCGAAGTATTTGTTGTCCAATAAGAATTAAGCTAACATATTAAAAGAAACGCGCGAAATTCAAATTGTTGTATACCAAGGTTAGTATTTATGGTTGTATACCACAGTAGTAATGTAACATTACACATTACTTTCGAGAGTTCTTTTCAAATACCTACTTGGTCAAATTGCATAAGAAGATTATATATGGACAAAATATAATTTTTAATTACATTTTACTTTATTCCTAAATAAAACACTTGTCATATATAATATTATACAAAATATTTGTATTTTATGAAACTGTTTAATTACATTCAAATAATGTTTTTTTGTTCTTAATTCTTTTACAATATACTGCCAATCATCAGATACAAATAATACTAACATAGTAACTTATTATATTCTTATGCCACAGTATAAGTAATTACCCAGTAGCGTCACTTAAACGTCAGTGTAAAAAAAAGCGGCCATTCTATTTGATACCCTTATGAAAATGCAATGTAATTTACAGCTGGTTAGGTATCGAACAAAAGAACAAATGTGACAGTTATACTCGAGTGACGCCACTGTGTGATTCTTATACTGTGCTTATGCTATCAGTGTGTGCCATATGATTGTTAAAATTGTAGATAAAGGGAGGTCGTGGAAAGCATAGCGTAAATTAGTTCAATACATAGTAAATTGATTTGAAAACTCACAATAACTTCTTTTCTGATTCTAGGTCTCCTGCTTTCTTTTTTTCTGCCTGTACTACCAATCTTTCGGAATAAATTAACTCATTTTGTTTTTCACGACCTCCGTTCATCTATAATTTTAAAAAAATATACCGTATAATTTCATAATTTTATATTAAATTACTAGATAAAAATTAAAATACCAAAAATAACAGAGAATTTTTTTTAATCATTATAATACACACCTTATTTCATTTAAATAAGGCACTCATTTTAAAGTACGATTCATAGGTACAATTGGCCCTTAGACATTTGCAATTATAACTTTCATGTCATATGACTTCAGACACGAAAAAGCGAATCTCCATAAATTTAAAAAAATGGTGTTTCCATTTTTTGCTCCATAAAATGGTTCTATTAAGCTATTGTGCAACTCCATAATATTATTAGTAATATTAAGAATTAAGTTTTGTATGCCTTATTTATACCTTACTTTTTATAAATCTCCACAAAAGGAAATGGCTTGCAGAATTTCATAGGACATTAAAGTTCTTATTTTAACGGTGCACCTATACATTAAAATCTAAGATATTTTCTAAAAAATGAAAATAAAATAGTAAACCAGTTACTGTAGTTTTAAACTCATTTTAAGTTAAGCTTGATACACGAAGTCTTAACTGACGTCTGCCATTTTCACTGAGATTTGTCTGAAATTTCTTCCTGCAAGACGTTCAGTGAGTCATTCAATGAATCTTCCAAGGTAATCTTAATATTCTGCATTTCCATTGTAGATGGTTTTTTAAGTCGGGCTGAAACTTTTCCTTTCTTCTTTGCTGGTAGAAATCTATGAAAGTAATAAATCTAAATAAATCAATCGTGTATATAATTATTGAGTCATACTTAAGCTGCACGTCAACTTTTTTATTTGCTGGACAAGATTGTTCGACTTCAGCAAATGAAGTGCTTGGTGCACATGAAATCAAATTTATAGCAGATGTTAGCTGATTATTAATTTTATGCAAAATATCCTGGTCTGTAATGCCTTGCCAATTAGTATTGGAAAGAACAGTCAAATTTTCTGTAATTTTTACAAAATATTCACATTACTTTTCTTTATCGTATTTAAGTGCATATCCATTTCATAATTCATTTTACTTTCATGATTATTTACAATGACTTCACTTGGAATTATATTTTTTTTTGTTTCAATGCATACTTTATGTATATGTTTGCACATATTGGCGTTAATAAAGAAATCCATACATGTACAGGAATAGATATGAGAACATGACATGCACACTGAACATCCAAGTTTGCAATTATGGTTTTCATCTGTTAGATTTTGTGATACATTGTATGTATTTATGCCAGACTGCATTGCCCAACCAGTTAAATTTGCAAATGTCTTTGCAGCAGCCATATGACTTCTGTTTATTTTAGCAATTCTGTTGGTAACTTTCCCTTTATCCATTTTTATCATTCGTTGAAACTGTTTGTCTCTAATAAACTTCAGTAGAACATGTATGGTTTTATCGAGACGTTTGCAAACTTTACCTATAAAATCAAGTACTAATTATACACTATTTATTGTTAGTACATAGCAAAGGCAACTTTAATTTCGAACTTTTTTCAGTATTGAAACCTCATTATGACTTTAGGTTACGTAAATTTTACACTAAGAATTGGAAATGATTAAATTTCAAAACAAAAATCAATTTATTCTGTAAGTTTATAAGAAACAGTACTTACCATTTAAATAAATATATTTAAGTACTTTATGCATAGCCTCCAAGTACATATTAGTGTTAATGCTCGAACCTATTCGATAACATGCAGCCCACATTGTACAACGATTTTCGTAATATTTATGAAAATACTCTCCAAATTCTTGAAAGTCTGCATCATTTTGAAGAAGAATACAAAAACTATTCAAATATTTATTGAAATTCTCAACATTTGTCTCTTGGCGTAAGACACACAAAGTTTTGTAAACCTAAAACAGCCAAATTCATTACATCTTGATTAAACTATTAAATATTTTGATACCTGTTCTTGCTTTCTTTTATTTTTTATTAAACTAATCTTATTTCGCCAAGCCTTATCAACATGCCATGTACATAACAACTTTTTAGTCTCTCTTGTCTTCATAACAGAACTCCATGCAGCAAAATATTGATCGGCATCATCCGACATAAAAATATTGGCTTTGATATGTCCAACCCTTTGCTTCACTGAATTAATAAAACATTTCAAAACTGTATAATCTTCTCTATTGGTAATTAGAAATGCTGCAGGAAATCCTTCACCAAAATCATCCACGGTTAATACAGTAACCAGTTTAAAACCGTATGAGTTAGTACCGTGAGTTGCGTCCATGCAAATAATTCCATCGTTCCCAAACTTTATCAGCATTTGAGCTTGAGCTTCTGTCATGATACCCAATAAGAAATCTTCTTTTTTTAACAATTCTTGCTCAGAAGTTACTCCTTGCTTTTTATATGCAGTAATACAATTTCCAGTACTCTCAGAAACTTGCCTCGCCCATATATCAACACTTGTAGCATCATTTGAATGCTTTATAGCTTCACTAGGCAAATTGTAACTTTGGGCTATATTATGAATATCTTTTGTTGTAGTCATGTGTATTCTCTGGAAATCAGTTTCAACACTGCTTCGAATTTTATCTAAGATTAGTGTGGCAGGTATACCTTAAATTTTAAACATAAATCATTATACATATATGCATGAATTAACTTCTAAATTACTACCTTGCATTAGCTGTGTTGCTATTGAATTCTTAGCAGTTGCAGATAATAATGTATGTGACATTTTAATATTATGACCGTAATGAATTTTATAATAAATAACTTTCAAATTATCATCGGCAATCTGTTTTAAAACGATTGAAGATGTACATGTAGCATTGATTTTACAAGACCCCTGTGATTTCAGCATTCGTTTTCTGACTTCAGAAGGAAGAACTCGCTTTTTTCCACTACGATTACAAAAGTAATAAATAGTATTTCGTTTAGCCCCATAGTGCTTCACCCAGGAAAACTTGGTTCGAACCTCCTCCGCTTCTTTCCATTTATGAAATTCTATAAACCAAATTTTAAGTTTTATACTATCAATACTTGTAACAACAAACCTTGTATATCAGTAAAGTGTAATTCTTCTACTTCTTGCTGAATTTGATGTGTACTCTGTAAATGATTCCGTAAATCAGTTACCTTCAAACACGTATAATTACAATTTGGCTGTAAGCATTGAACATTACAACTGATGCTCTGTTTTTCGGTGATATTATGTTTGTCTTTTAAATGTCTTTTAAAGTTACTTGAAGTTGATCTGAATTCTTTACCACACACATAACAAACTATTAGTTTATTTTTGTCGTCCATTGTAATTGTAAAAAAGCACTGATTGATGCAAAAAATAAAATTTAAGAATAATTCAGTAATCACTGTCTATCTGAAATTTAACGATTTAACGTCCAAATACCCGAAATTACCGCTCACGCCGAAATCAAAACGCTTAAACAAATGTCAGATTAAACGTGATCTTATTGGATGACAAATACTTCTCCTTCATTGGAGAGATCAACCCTGTCGGTAGACTCGGTGCGGTAGACGCTCGTGTATTTGTAGTTCGCTTATTCGCTTTCATTTCTAGAGTAACGTGTTCTGTGAAAATAATAAACCAAAATCCCCTCCTTCCTCTTTTGGGTGAGGATACCTTATCTTTCGCTTATTCCATCTTCGTATAAGCCCAACATGCGTTACAGGAAGGTACCTTCCCTTTTGCGTACTCCATCTTCATGGAAGTCACCCAAGTCTTCTTTATTTTAGCCACGTTTCTCCTCCACATGTCAGAGAAAAAGTGGCCAACTTAACTTTCGCATTGGGAAAATCAATTTTGACAAGCACATCAAAATTCAAACTGACGCGCCTACCCCACGCGGCAAAATTTTCGTCCCCCGACCATTCCGTTCCGATGGAGCCATCAGAGACGAAGCCCTCCTTTTCGTCCGACACGCAGTCGTCGATCCGCGACCCCAAGAAGCAGACGAAGAAGCCCGCGAAGAAGAAATCGTCCGCTTCCAGCCCGCGCATCAACTCGCTGGCGACGCCCAGATACCACAGCCAAAAGTACGAAAAGCCCAGCTCCCAGTTCGTCCAATCTGGTGTGTCTCCGAAAGCCCTGACGGCGAACGCCTCCGCAAGAATCGAAGAGATGAGCATCCCGACTCTTAGGACGCTCGTCGTGAACAAGCAGATCTACTCCAGGCTGCCTACGACAGGCCCCGATTACGTGGACCGCCTGGATAGGATGATCGACAGAAGCTGGAACTCGATGTACAACTGCTACAAGAAGGCCAAGACGGATGTGGCCGAGCAGAGGCCGCAACAAGTCCAGGTTAGCAGAGCTACGAATTTGGAGAACCACTCGGCCAGGACGTTCAAAGACAAAGGCACGAGGATGCCAAGGGATGGGAAAACGGCTCGGTGAACAAACTAAACATGAATGTAATAAATAGAAATATATTATTTATTTGTTCTGGCGTAACTTCTAATTTTAAATAACCAATTAAAAAGTCTTTTGTTAAAACAAAACCCTCAACGTTCGCCCATGAAAGTTTTGACGATGGCACGCAAGCTTTCGTAAGTACCCGTAATACACCCCAATAGACCCAAGAGTATAATAACGGCGTTCTTCATCAAAATCCAAGGGCTCATCTTCGATATGCTCCAGGTGATTGCCAGTTCTATGATTGGGGGGAAAAGAAGGGCCAAGGCCGTGCTACTGACAGCCCCCACCAGCGAGATGAAGAGGTTCAAGTAAGGTATAGCTTCGGCCAAAATAACTAGAACCGAAGGTTCAAATAATGTACAGCTTCAGCCAAAATAACTAGAGCCAAAGGTTAGTTACACAAAAGTTGAAGAGGTTCAAACTGCAGGTGTAGCTTCAGCTAAAATAACTAGAACCAAAGTTAGTTAGTTACGCACAAAATAAAGAAGTGCAAATAAGGTAGGTATAGCTTCAGCCAAAGTAACTAAAACCAAAGGTTAGTTATACAAGGGATGAAGAGGATCAACCAAGGGAGGTATAGCTTCTGCCAACCAAAGGTTAGTTATACGGAAGGTGGAGAGGATCAAATAAGCTAGGTACAACTTCAGCCAAAAAAAGATAAAAACAAAAGACTATCGAATAATCGTGAAAAATATAGAGCAAGAAAAACAAAAGACGATCGGTTAAAGGTTGGTTATGCAGAAGATGAAGAGGTAGAGCTTCAGCCAAAACAACTGGAACCAAAGGTTAGTTACAATGAGTGTTTTTTTTTTTAATCTGGCGTCGAAGTTGGCCATGAACATTTGATTGTGAACCATCATCGCCATCATGACAGATGTTAATTTGACGTTTGAACTTGCCATTTGCCATTCTTAACGTTGCTTAATAAGCATATCATCACGGCCAATCTTAAAAAACACGCTTTATAAAAACGTCTGACAATGAAAATGTTATGACAACATTTGTTAATTGTCAATCACGTTGTGTCAACAGTGCCATCTATTAAGTTTCCGTGATAGTATTCGTTGATGAGCATCAACGCACTCTTTCGTCTTTCGCATTACCTCTTGACTAATGTCTTAAACTTTTTCTCTTAAAAGACAATAAAAAAAAGTTTTAAAAACATTTGTTATTTGTTACTCATAACAGCGCCATCTGTCGAGCGAAAATATGCTAGTCATCATCAACAGTGCCGTCTATCGAACTTCCGTACAAGCATTCGTTTCATCACGAACGCATCACGTTTTAACCTTTTAATGTTTTTCTTTTTTTGTTCTTAGAAGACAATAAAAATTGCTATAACGATATTTATTAATTCTTAATCACGATATATTATCAACAGCGCCATCTATGGAACTTCTATGATAGTATACGTCTCGTCATCAATGCACCCCTTTGTCTTTCGCAATAGATTTTGACTAATGTTTCATTTTTTCTCTAAAAAAGACGGTGGCGCCATCTATCAAGCTCCTGTGATTATTCGCGTCATCACCATTACATTATCTATTTGACCAATTAAAAGACAATGGAGATTGTTATAACTAGATTTGTTCATTGTTAAAATTGTTCTATTACCAACAGTGCCATCTATCGAACTTCCGTGAAAGTATTCGTCTCATCATTGCATTTCATTTTAAGCAGATTCTCACTTTTTTTTCTTAAAAGATCATCATCATTTGTTAATAATTGTTACTTACATTGTATTAGTTAGCAGCAGGGTCTACCTTGCATTAGCAACAGCGCCATCTATCCAATTTCCGTGATAGTATTCGTTTCATCACCAAAGCGTTACATTTTGACTAATGTATCATTTTTTCTCTAAAAAGACAATAAAACAGTTATACTACATTTTTTGTTAGTTGCTAATCAACGGCGCGCGGCGCCATCTATCAAGCTCTTGTGATAATATTCGCCTCATCACCAACGCGCTCTTTTGTCTCTTGCATTACCTGTTTTACCAATTTCTTAAAAGACAATGGAAATTGTTGTAACTACAATTGTTAACCGTTAAAATTGTTGTATTATCAGCAGCGCCATCTATTGAATGTTTCTCATTTTTTTTCTTAAGGCCCGTGTGACACTATGATATTTCTTGCGCAAGATTTGTTACGAAGTGAGCGAGAAGTGCCAATTCAACCAATCAGAATTCACTGTCGTAGCTCATCTCCCTCACTTTGTAACGAAAATGTTATCAAATCTTGCATGGTGTCACACGGGCCTAAAAGATAAGACATCATTTGTTAATAATTGTCACTTACATTATATTAGCTGGCAACAGCGCCTACATTGTATTAACAACAGCGCCATCTATCGAACTTTCACGAAAGTGTTCGTCGCATCATCAACGATAAGACGAATATTTTCGAGGAAGTTCGATAGATGGCGCTGTTAATAATAATAACAATTAACATATATTGTTATAACATCTTTGGTCATCATCTAGTTAACCTCATGCAATAATAGAAGATGGAGATACTCTAGACTCTAGAGCAACGAATCGAAATTGCTGTTAGTTAGTTTTGCATCACCTTTTATCTATTGTTTCTTTATTTTTTCGTAAGATATTTAAGCGAAAACGTCAGACGTTAATGAGTATAGAGGGCGTGATTTTCGCACACCGCCATCTAGTGGATTTTTTCCTAAGTTGTATATCCGTTTCCTTTCTTGGCGGAATCTGCCTGTCGTTTTTTGAAAATAACTTCAGTAAAACGAAAGGTGACGAAAGGCAAGTCAGAGAAAGTTGAACATCTGCATTAAAATAACTTTCTTGCAACAAAAAAATATTTAGCGACATCTGTTGTTTTCATGTCGAACTTTTTCACACTTTCTGTCGACTTAAATTAAAGAAAGAAAAAAACTATGTATTAAGTAGCGTTCATATCATGTAAATTCAAAATGAAAACGTCCTTTCTATGTGTTCAGTTTTCTTTCTTCTTTCTATTTTGTATGTGATCTTAAACTTTTGGCCTACAGTGTACCTACACGATGCCATTTCATAATTTTTTTATTTAATTAAAAATGACCACAGCCGGGCTCGTCATCTCATGAAACATTATGTCGAGGAAAATAACAATATTAAAATTATAAATAAAAATGACTTTCATTATAATTGGCGCGCTTTCGTGCGCGTTTAATTAAACATCAATAGAGGACGCCACTGAATCAAACAACTGATCTCTGTAAATATCTAAAAGATGAAAGAGAGAGAAACAGTAGCACGTAAATACAAGACAGGTTTTAGGAACGGCGTGGTTTATAATCAAATCCGACAGATGGCATCACCATCTCTGGTTACCCACTTCATCTTTCATTATTTACATTTTTAATTAACTAAGAAAAAAAAAACGATTTATTAAATAGCTTTCAAATTATGTATGTACATTCGAAATAAAAAGGCCCCTTTAAAATTGGCGCGCTCTCGTGCGTGTTTAATTGAACGATAACAGAGGACGCCACTAAATCAAACAATTGAATTCTATAAATGTTTACAAGGTGAAAGAGAAAGAAACAGTAATATTATGTAAGCACAAGATAGGTTTTGACAGCGGCGCATTTTTTTATAATAATTAATAATTAATTTATAATAATAATGCTTTCTTTTTAAATCTACCCCCTTTCAAAGCGAGCGGCACCTCGACGTCTTCACACAAAAAATGAAAATCGTCGCCGTGTAAAACGAAAACAGCAGAAATAATTCGTCTTTTTAATTAAGGTAGGCAAAAAATTTCTATTATGGAATAATAGATGGAACCACAGTATTTTGGGTTACAACTCGAAATTATCTCCTGGATTAAAGAAAAGAAAGACTCTTCTGCTTACTACATTACAGATGGCGACACAGTTTTGCGCCCTAATGTTTGCCGGCAATTGAAGAGAAAGAAATTTCAAGTGAACAAAATTGACGATACAATTGTACAACAGATGGCGCCACTGTCTTGCTCTGTAAACGCTTCAGAGACCTTCGCTTAGAATCTAATCTCTTGTGTATATTTTTCGAAAGCTTCTATCTTCCCGTCTTTCAATTGTTTTCAAACTGTTTCCTGTCAATAAAAGAGATGAAAATTGTAACGGTGGGTCAATAATAGATGGCGCCAAAGACTTAGGTCATAATTCAGCGAGATGCCTCGTTTAGAATAACTTTATTGAAACAAAGTTTCGGCGCTCTTCAACACTTTGAAATGGACAGTTAAAAATGACGTCTAGCTAATAGATGACGCCCCAATCATGCTCTGTTATTATTCATGTTTACAACATTACTGATTCGAAATTGAACTTTTTAACATCTCTCGGTTTTCTTGAAATAGTTTCGTGACAGTTACAGAGAACATCCTTGAGTTGAGACTTACAGATGGCGCCACAAATTTGTGGAACTTTTTTCATTCGAATTAGGGACTACGGGCTAACAGATGTCGCCTCAAAATTAGGAGCCGATTTTTTCTTAACTTTACAAAAAAAATCGATGTTTCTCTGCCGTTTTGAAATTGTTTCCTGGCAAAATTGACTCTACGGGCTAACAGATGTCGCCACAAAATTTGGACCCATTCCGTTTCAATTGTTTGTTTTTACTTTTCCAAAAAAAAAAATCGATGTTTCTCTGACCTTTTCAACTTGAAATTAAAGAGAACATATTTGTATCTACTAACGACTAATAGATGGAGCCACCGATTTGCGTTGTATTTCGAACTTTATTTCTTTATTCGGAATCTTTCCTGGAAGCATTCTTTTTTCAACCTTTCTGGCTTTTTAGATGTTTTGAAGTATTATCAGGCTAAATTGCGGCTAGTTGTTAATAGATGGCGCCACAAACGTTCGAAACTTTTGCTGCACCGTCTCTTTTATAATAATTAAAACCGACAGATGACATCACCATCTCAGATAATTTCATCTTACAATTAATATTTATTTATATATTTAATAATTAACCAAAAAAAAAACTACTGTTAAGTAGCTTTCATATTATGTATACTCAAAACAAAAAGGCACTTTTAAAATTGGCGCGCTTTCGTACATGTTTAATTAAACGGCAGTAGAGGACGCCACGCATCAAACAATTAGCACTGCAAAGTTTAAAGGGCGTAGGATAAAAAGAAAGAGCAAGACAAACGATAACATGTACATACGGGAGTTTTAAAACAGTGCAATTATTGGCTCACTTTATAAATAAATCCGACAGATGGCGCCACCATCTCTGGTTATTTTACGTTACATTATTTACATGTAATAAATTTTTAAACGTAATTAACTTTTTTCGCTTACGACAACCAATCATAATAAAAATTAGCGCTCTTTACAAACAATACTAAATATAATTCCGATAGATGGCGTCGCTGTTTTTAAATACATTTAAATAATTTGCGAGTTATGTTGCCTTTCCTTGCAAAGCAATTTATTCTTCCCGTTTACTGTTTGTATTCCAAAGTACATATAATGACGGAACATTTAACTCTTAATTTCGATAGATGGCGCTGGCATTTTCAAATAATCTGCGTCCGCCCCAAGTCCGCCCATTTAACGCTTGGCACAATGCAACCAACGTCTTCTTTCGCGTTAACCTTCATGACATAAAATTAGCGCCCTTTTGAGACGGTAACTGAAACTGGTGCCGACAGATGGCACTACCGTTCCCAAATAATTCGACAACTTACATTGCTCTTATTTGCGCAAAACAAGTTAATCTATGCTGTACGATTTGCAACTTGCTTTTAAAAGTATGACGGAATGAACGAGATTGAAATTTTGACGTAACGTTTAATTTAACGTCGATAGATGGCGCCAACATTATTAAATAATCTGTGCCCACAATTATTATACAATAATAATAAGACTTCCTCTCTGTGCAATATTCACGACATATAAAATTAAAATTGGCGCTCCTATTAAGTCAACATTGAAATTAATTTTGATAGATGGCGCTACCAAAACTAAGATCAAGTACCTACATTTAAATTATACTCTATTCAAGATATTCCGTGTTCCATTTTATAGAGTTCTATTGCCAATTGTTTTTAACCTACTTTCTGTTCTATTACGTACGGTAAAATTAGCTTGTGTAGTTAGACAGTTTCTTATTTCTTTTGTCTATAGCTCTATAGGTCTATTGTCTAAGTCTATTTTCCATAGTTCTATTTCCTGTTGTTTTCCCGCACTATTACCTACGATAAAACATCCGCCCCAACTTGTTGAATCAGATAGACAATATCTTCTACTTTTCGTCTATAGTTCTTTATCTATGTCCGTGTTCCGTTTTTATACAATTCTATTGCCAATTGTTTTTAATCCTACTTTCTGTTCTATCACGTACGGTAAAATCCGCTATACCTAAGACAGTTTCTTACTTCCATTGTCTATAGTTCTGTATCTACTCTATGGTCTATCGCCTAAGTTCTATTTTCCGTAGTTCCGTAGTTTTATACGAGAAAATATCCGCCACTACTTGTTGAACCAAATATATATTTTCTCCTATTTTTCGTCTACGGTTCTTTATCTACGTCCGTGTTCCATTTTATATAGTTCCATTGCCAATTGTTTCTAATCTACTTTCTGTTCTATATTACGTAGGGTAAAATCCGCTATATCTTGTTCAGTTGGACAATTTCTTACTTCTATTGTCTATAGTTATGTATCTATTCTATGGTCTATTGGCTAAGTTCTATTTTCCGCAGTTCTATTGCCTGTGTTTTCCGGCTCCATTATCTACGGTAAAACATCCGCCACAACTTGTTGAACCAGATAGATAATTTCTTCTTCTTATTCTCGTCTCTAGTTTGTTATATATGTATCTATGTATGTCCAAGTTCCTTGTTCACTTAGACAGTTGCTTGCTTCTATTATCTATAATATGTATTCCATTTTTCGTTTTTCAAATTGACTATTCTCTTACATATTGTAAAATATTCGCCAAATCTTGTCCTACTAGGCTTCTATCGTCTATAGTTCTTTATCTATGGTCTACTGTCTGCGTTCTATTTTGTGCAGTTCTCTTGCCCGTCTATTTTCAATTCTATCACGTATTGTAAAACAGCCGCCGCATCGTGTCGAACTAAGCAGATTCTGGCTTTTGTTATCTGTAGTACTGTTATCTATAATTTGTATTCTATTTTTCGTATTTCTATTTTCTGTTCTCTTACATATTGTAAAACATTCGCCAAGTCTTGTTCTACTAGACTTCTATCGTTTATAATCCTTTATCAATGGTCTATTTTGTGCAGTTCCAACTAGACAGTTTCTTGCTTTTGTGATCTGTAGAACTTTTATCTATAATCTGTATTCTATTTTTCGTATTTCTAGCTTTTCTTTTATTTCCTCTGTATTGTAAAATGTTTGCCAAATCTTGTAACTTCTAGCTTCTATTGTCTATAGTGCTTTAACTACGACCTACAGGCAAAGTTCTATTTTGTGCAGTTTCTATTGTTCTTTTTTTTAATTGTGTACGGTTGGTTTATTGTGTGTCTTGCCTTAGGTCTACTGTCCATTCTATTTCTACAGTTTGTTATCTAGAGTATTCTTTGATCTAGGGCTTCCGCCTACCAACAAATGTTGTTCTACCACACAACTTCCAGCTTCTATTGTCTACAGTTCTTTGTCTATAGCCTACAGGCTATATATCCGCCAAATCTTGTAACTTCTAGCTTCTATTATCTATGGTTATTTATCTACGACCTACAGGATAAATTCTATTTTGTGTGGTTTCTGTTGTTTTTTATTATGTACGATTTATTGTGTGTCTTGCCTTAGTCTATTAGTCTACAGTTGATTATTTATAGTATTCTGTGATCTAGGGCTTCCGCCTACCGTCTTTTCCATTAATTATTACTACTTAAAGCTGATTTTTGAACAAGTGTAATATGATTTGGTTTGTTTATAATCACTATACACGACGTGATGCCAACCTAACGCTTTTTTTAATCATACTGTATGAAAAGAGGAAGAGGTACAGCTTCAGCCAAAATAACTGGAACCAAAGGTTAGTCATACAACAGATGGAGAAGTTCAAATAAGGTACAGCTTTAGCCAATATAACTGGAACCACTTACACGTGAGCAAAACGAGCAAAGTCCTGAAAACATACTCCATCCAAATCGGGTGCTTGAACGGCCCCAAAACGTCCACGACGCGCGGCCACATTATTTCAACTGGAATGTAGAACTGCAGCGCGTAAGACAACAGTATGGCCAAAGAGATGATGACCTTTACGGACTGCGCCAAGCTGCAAACGCAAAAGTTCTTGAGGAAATAATACTACGCCATTTTTGTTTGGGGCACATACATGTCGTGTTCCGGAAGGTTCAGGGTGACGCTACCTTTGATGGCCTCTCCGTATTGCAGGTACGAAATGAAACCCATCGTAATGAAAATTAGGGTGGCGATCGTCATGCCAAAGTTTAAGACGCCCAGTGGCCTGGTGAAGAGTTCCGAGTTCTTCATTTCGTTCCGCAAGGGCAAAACCTAAAGGCATACCTAAATCAGATCATGCACTGAGAGAGGGAGAGAGTAAGTGTAAAGTCACTCCAACTGGTGCTGTGCAACTCCAATTGTGGAGTGAAGGACAAGAAGAAGAAGAGGAGGAGGAGTTTGGGGAATCTCTTTTGGTTCGTCGAAGGCCATCAAATTTTTAACCTCAGAGGAGGAGAGGAAGAGAGGATTTCAAAAGCAAGTGACCAATTGCTTAAACGCAATAAGTTGCCTACCAATCCAATTCCCTCGAAGGCGTAAAGAGCAGTTCCGAAAAACAACGGTAACTGGTTCCATTCAGCCACGTACTTCCTCGAGGTGGTCTTTGGCAAGTCCTTGGTTGAAAAGTACAAGGATATCACAATGCCGACGACCATAAACGCATTGGCAATGGTGCTGATGGGTGCTAGGAACTTCAAGTTCCTCAGCAAGCAGCTCAAGAGTATCGGCAAAAAAACCATCGCCATGTGAAGATGGACGTTTATTTCGTATCCGTAATAATCTAGTACCTAGAAAATTTGAGTTGGAGGAGGGGGGGGGTGCCTAGTGAAATTACGCGCACCTGTTTCATGTTTGTTGCGATGAAGACGAAGTAGACGCAGCAAAACCCCAGCTGGGTAATGCAGAGGAAGAGATTGACGAGTTTCTTCATGTACGGGGCCATTTTTTTCATGGCGTTTGGTCCCGTTTCGAAGCAAAGTTCTACCGTGTTGGCAAAGTCTGGGGGCCTCGGAGATTCCGTCAGTTTCTCGACTTTCTTGGACGCGGATAACTAAAAGCAAAAGTTTTAAGGGGAAAAAAAAATCATTTCAATGGAGGAAGAAACACGTACTCACCAAGATGTGCTGGCAGTGGACGCACACGATGCCCAAAAGGAGGATGATACACGGCCCCAAGAAAAGACCCGCGTTCTTGACGGCATCCCCCATGGCGAAAACGCCGGAGCCGATGTTACCCCTTAACAAGTGCATCAGAGTTTCCAAGTACCTGAAGAAGAGAAATTAAATTAACTAAAAAAGTTCCACATAAAAATAATAACAATAACGAAAAGCTGTAGCGTTAATTATAATAAGTAATTAAAAACAAAGAACTTACGATGTGCGATGGACAGCTTCGTTTTCGGGGGATTCACCTTCAGCACCTGTCTTCTCCTTCCTGTCCTGCATCGGAATGGAGATGATCGGATCCTTAGACTGAAACGTCAATGAATCTTCATTTCTAGAACATTACGTTCGTAAATTTACATCCAAGATGCAATTTTGTAACCCCTCACGCTGTAATTTAATCGATTGAGAAAAAGCTGCATGTCTTTATATAGGGTGAATGACAATTATTTCGACAAAAAAATGTGTAAGAGAATCGATGTCACAGATTACGGGGAAAATGTTTAAAAAAATTCTTTTGGACGATTAATAAAATTAATTAAAAAACTACCCCAAAACCTAACTGCGGCACTGCGTATGAAATACGACGTCGCGTTCTATAAGTGCGGCAGTATAATAGGACTACAAAGTTTTTTATTGACTACTGACTCGCTTGCCCACAATGCCACCTTGACATATTCTTAATTCGTTTTATTACACGTTTGACAGCTGGGAGTTGTTTCTTTTAATTTACCGATAAAAATGTTTGAAATTCTGTTCGTCAAAAAGTATTTATAAAGTACTCGTTTCACGTGGAAATGACGTTTATTTAAATTTAAATTAAAACGAAGGAAAAGTGCTAGGAATTCTAAACGCGGAGATTCAAATTGTTTTCGTTTTGGTGATTTATTTGTTTACCTGTCAAGGCATGTGTCAAAAGTGGGGTCGTTGTGATCCTTCGGGTTATTCGCAACTAAATATCCTGTAGTTCGCATTTCACGTTGACCTAAAAACGGAGTTGACGTGGAATTCCACTTAAAGGTCAAGTCACGATCGATGCTACGCCGTCGTGCCTACCATAAAACTTTAATGCGGGCGTTTATTTCGTTCATCTGCTCCTCTATTTTTTAATAAGAGTTTCATCGTAGTTTTGGGGCTAATTTTTATTAATTATTTCTTGAAAACTAAAGCAGAAAGAATTTTTTTCAACACTCTTCTCATACTCTCGGACTTCGCTGCACATCGTGTTTTTTTTTTGTCGGAACAATTGTCAGTCACCCTGTACCTTGTATTTAATATTTTCTAATTTTGTTTATTTATTCATTTAATAGAGTACTAACATCGTACACCAATTTATTTTGTGCAGTGTAATAATACATCGAGCTTGCAGAAGTAAATTTTAATAAGAATAGATCGCTTCGTAACACGCGTAACGTGTGCGCTTTAATGGCGCCAACTGTGGCTGAACGCGGCTAGCAAGATAACAAGCTAGCCAATAAAAGTAAATTCATAATCATAACTGCCCTTTCACAATAGTGTTAATGTTAATGGTAATGTTAGACAGGTAATGGTGGTGTTAGTAGTTGCACTGTTCCCGCAACAAAGTTACCGATGTTAATTATTTTAAATTTCCCGCCCGCAGGGGGCGGAGACTGAGTGTATTAATGTAATAAAAACGCAATAAAATTTATATTTACATTTATCAGCAGATTTACACAATGTATTTATAATAATTTTACACAAACGCACATTGACATGAGCCCTGTATTAGCGTTAAGGTTAACATTTATCTCCATATGACAGTCCGCATGCGCCGCAGTCGTATATTCATTGGTGGATGTTATTAAAGATGTTAAACAACCAGAAAATTTCTGGACTCTAACATCAACATCTTACGTTAACACCACTGTTAATATTATTGTGAACAGTCTACGTCTGTCACAATTTTCTGGTTCTTACCATTATAACATTACGTTACCATTAACACTATTGTGAAAGGGCAGTAACACATTTGCCTGCAGAGGTGAACTATCAAGAAAAGTTAATAGCTGCATTCAGCCGGGAATATCGCTTGGGAAACGCGATTTAATAGCGCTGGCTGTGGCTGAACGCAGCTAACAAGACGACAAGCTAGCCAAGAAAAGTAAATTTATAATATATTTGCCTACAGAGGTGAATTATTACAAGTCGGAGGTAAGGCATTAGATTAACACACAACGTGTTCAGGTAACCCAATTCGCGCCATTCCATTCCTCTCGTGAGCGAATTGAAAGACAAAGAAAACAAATGTAAATGTCGCAGGTGCAACAAGGACGATAATAATTTTAGGTTATGTCTGTAGTTAAGTTACTTATCAATGAAAAAGTTGTTATCGTAAGATTTGCAGAATTTTTATTTTACAAAAAAAAGCGGAGCCATTTAATTTTTTTAACTGACAGTAACTTTGACAAACATCAAAGGGGTGCGTTTCGCTTGCGCGCTCACACGCTTTAAGCGCTCACGCTCACAAGCGCTATTTTCTGTGGTTCCCTTTGGCCTAGTTCAGTCGCTTAAGCTATTATAAGCACTACTGTTTGCACAACGAATTCATAACCTTAAAAATATAGCTTCAATAGTGAAATTAATCCAATTACAACTGCCGCAAATGTTTCTAAAGTGTAACGTTTGTTCATAACATGTTTGTATAATCCTAACTGTGATCAGCTGATCTCCTCATACATAAGCGCTTACGCTTTTGCTGCCCTACCTCGATGGAATAAGCGATCGTGAGCGAAGCCTATGACGTCATAATGACGTTACTACTTCGTTATCTAGCGCTTTGTGAGCGTTTACAAAGCCAAAGCGAATGGTTTAAGCACTCCAAATAATAACAACATTTTCAACTGTGTTTTTTATCCCTAGATAAAAGCAAATCGTGCGACAAGGATAGATATAAAAAGGTCATTCACTAATAGGCGTTACCTGAACACGCGGTGCGTTGATTTAGTGCCTTAACGCGTGGTGTGCGCTTTAATAGCGCCATCTGTGACTGAACGCAGCTAATAAGATGACAAGTTAGTTATCCAAAAAAACAAGGTAATTTTATAAATTTTTAGGTAACTCACCCAGAACATCCCTTGGCAATATCTGGTAAACTTCTTTCCGTTTTGGTATCCAGCTCCATTCTATAAAATGAACACGAATTTAATAAATAAATGTACACAAATGAAAACTAACTTAGTCAGAAAAAATTAATAGAACTAAACTCTGTTCACAAATTAAAAGACCACTGGCGATGTTGCCTTGTGAAAAGTACAACCGGCAACAGTGCCCTAGTTAGAAATTTGGTAACATTTTAGCATTTAAAATAATTTTCTGCTTTCGAGGCATTGAAATAGCTTGTTAAAATAAATATAAATGTGAACAATATAATAATAAAATTGATTTGACAAATTACTTTCACATGAAACTTCAAATATCTTGCCAACCTTGCTACTTTGATAATGTTTTATAGGGGACTTATGTTTTATACCAACATAATGCAGCAGGTGGTGGTTTTGGAATTTGTGAACAACGTATACTATTGAACAAATCATTAAAAAATAAAGAAAACGCAGCAAAAGAATTTAAAGATAACAGTCAAGTCAACAAGAAAATTAATATAATAAACTGTAAAAAGTGATACAGAAAAATAAAGAAGAAAATCATTAAAAAAATCAAATAAAAAACAATGTTTAAAAAAAAACATTTCAATGGTCCGTTTTAAAATTAAGGGCAAATGGTAACCCGCAAAATATGACAGAATAATACTTAATAAACAATTATAGATTATACTAAAAAGTACGTTATGAATTTTGTCAGGAAAATTTAAAAAAAATGAAAACAAATAGAGAAAAATAAAGACAACCGAAACTACTGGAGCCTTTGAAAATATAACAAAATACAGCAAAGGAATTCAAAGCAGTTTAAAGGCAAATATAAAAGAAAATTAATTAATATCAAAAAGAAATTAAGTCGAAAAAATAAAGAGGAATTAAATGATACTTTAAAACTAACGGCAAAGAAGAACCACCATAATAAGGCAGAATAACAATAACAAAACAATTTAAAAAAAAAACCAGAATTTTTTTATTAATTGTAACAAATAGTAAAGGCAATGAAATATTATTCTGCAAACTAATGGAAAATATAACAAGCGAAGGAATAGTTCAAAACTCAAAGCAAAAATCAAAATTGACGAGATAAAAAAGGAAACAACAATGAGGCAACTCAAACACAAGTTGAAATGACAAAGACGAATTATGTGATGCTTTAAAACTTACGCAAATTAAAAAAAATATGGCGAAATGTTGTAGACAAATAAACACCTACAATCAGTCGCCGACTCAAACTAAAAATATCGATTGCTAAGAGGTAAATAGGGGTTTCACCCAAAACTAACTACATATAAGGGTATAATTATTGAAATATTTAAGGGGGCCCAATTACCATCGAATAAGCTAGCACCTTGGCCACTCCGCCACTGCCTGCAATAAATTCTAGAAAGAATATGAAATATTGAACGATTGAAAAATTGAAAATTAAATATTACAGCAGATATACAAGAAAAATATTATTGATTAGGTAGATATAATTCGTATGAATTTTTAGAGAAAACAAAAAGAATTAAGCATGAAGTATATTTAGATCAAAAAGACCTTTCTTAGTAAGCCAAATAAAGCAAAACACGTTAAGGCTAGTCTGGCCCTGTTCGCATTTTTTATCAGCGCCTAATATGTATACAACCAGAAATACATGGCAGCAGTGAATAGTATAAGTAAGTAAATTATTTTTATAAATTAATACAAATTGAAGCGACTTTTAATACTTTTTATTAGTGCATTGTTCTTCCCGCATTTTAATGGGTATATTGTGTACGAAAAAAATAAAAAATATTTTGTCTATAAAATTACAACAAATTATTAAATAATTTAATGAAAAGAAGAATAGTACCTGCTTAAAAGTATAAAATGAGTAATAGGAAAACAATGGATGGAACTATGAAGAAAATCATTTTAATAAATTGCAAACAATGGATTAATTTTGTTATAAAAAAAAGTTCTCGTTACGTCACTGCAATTATAGCTCCGTTAATTTCCTGTTAATTAATCAAGTGCGTGACAACATAAAGGGCAGCACTGAATCTTAACTAATCACGTATAAGCAATAATCACAAATCAATATGGAATAATTAGTTGTTGTGAAACTTAATTGCATTTTTTATGATGCATTATGCCTCAGCGTGAAGGTGACTACCAAGTTCTCGCAGTGCTCAGTGAAATAAAACTTATATTTTACAAAATCTTTTTTTTTTTGGTTCACTTTCTTGACCGAATTTAAAAATGAAAAGTTGCAGAACTTAAATAATCTAAAATTTCATTGTTTTAATCTAATCATGATAAATTTTACTGAGAAGTTTCAATTTTCAAGTTTCAAGTTGTTTAAAAATTATGTATCTACTCCCGTTAGATCCTCAAAATAAATTTCTATTTACTTTGAATTTTTTTCTGTGCGAAATGGAGAAACTAAAAAATCGTAGAAGACATAATCAAACTACTCAAACGAAAAAGAATCATATGCTCAAATAGAGATGGTGTCCAAAAATAAATAAATTGCAATTAAATATCTTAATGATACCTAAGAAGATATTTTATTTACTACTTACTTACTTAAACTGTTTGTAAACTCACCTTGACTGTGTGGGTTTTATGTAATTACAATCCTACTCCTTCCGTCTTTAATCAAATACCTCTCACCATACACTGAACGCTAATTCAACTTTGAAATGGGTTTGCTTATTAGTCGCAATTTATTAACAATATTCTCCCTACCAGAAAATGAAAGATTCAGTTATATTAAACACTTTTATAAAAGTGTTTTAATCTTTTACAAACACAAGTATAAATAATAAAGAGCTCTTTGGAAATGTAATAGCAATCATTTTATAAAAATGCTATAAAAAATACACGAAAAATTTTTCAATGAAATCATAAATTCCAAAAAAGAAATATTATAAAAGAAATCGGGGGAGATTAAGAAAGGCACTTTTCCTCTTTTTAAAAGTAACTCAATTTTCTTGCTATTTATCAAGAGGCCGTTTCATTTTAAATCGTGACCCCTTAACATTAGGAAGTAGGCAACACATTCTACTGCCGTGCGTTATGAAAACACGAAGTTGTTTCTGATTTGATTGACTGGTTACCTATTATAAAATCTTCAGGGGGTCACGATATAAAATAGGCACACAGTAGGTATATGTCATCGTCATCATCGAAGTACACAGTACACTTTCAGTAAACCATAGAATTAAATGTGGAAAATGTGTTGCAAGAAATCAAAAGATTCATGAATGTTAGGGTATTTGAATATGTTAGCACATTTGAAATTTTCCAATCTATCGGCGGACAGAGTACATATATCCTTGTACTTCGTTAACTGACATTTACAGAAAAAAATTCCATTCAATTAAGTATTATGCAAATATTTTATGCAATCAATTCCCATTAAACGTCGGTACTTCCTACACCTTATTGTTTTAATATCAACAGCTATTTTCTCGTGTTATTGTCGCTATGAGTCACAAATGTTGTAGTCCTTGACATTGTGAAATTATTTAATTGGAAATGCATTCGTTATTTGCTGTTATAAACATAGTTTGGCGTGTCCAAATTATAATTAAATCAAAATCAGAATAATAAAATGAATGAAACAAGTCTGACCATTTTTTATGTGCAATAATTTTTTAATATAAATTATCTGGCAGTGTGCATTTTTTATAATTTTTTGTAACGACTTATAAATAATGCATGTTAAGTTAAGCTTCACTTACAAGAAATAAAATGATGCTCTACAATAAAATAATTGTATTTCTAGAAATGTTGTTGCAAATCCTCCGGGTGTATTTATGGAAAATTTATATTACTTATTCTTAGCTGTTAAAACCAACCACAATAATTATGTAATCCATTTCCTTCTTGATTCTTTGAATGAAAACACTGATACTTTTTTTAGCAAGAAAAATTTATTCAAGGAAATAAATGCTCAGAACTATACCTCACCATAGGTAGATGTGCTTAATAAATTAAAATTAAAGAAAATATTTCTATTTTACTTTAATCAACACTACTATTTTTCCGGTGCTTTAAACAAATCAATCGGTTCCAAATTATTTTTATTAAAGCAAAAACTTTACAAATCATTTAATGTTTAACATTTGATATTTAATATAGTCCACTATAGTTGTAACCTCCGCCATAGCACCAGGTCCCAAATCACCGCACATAAGCACTTTTTCCACTACGGGCACGCAGTGGTAACCCCAATCCCTAAGCACATCAATCTGCTTCGCCGTCAACGGATGCTGATACATTCTCGTGTTCATCGCAGGGCAAAAAACCAAGGGCTTAGTCGTGTCCCAAGCTCGAGCAACGCAAGTCAATAAATTATCGCAGAGGCCCTGCAAATAATCACATTTCAAATTTCACTTTAGGTTTCTAAGGGCCGCAGCCGGTACTTTCATCACTGACTAACTTTAATCTTTGGTTTATTCCTATAGAAATAATTGTCTTTACAAATTGTAGGTATGGGAATAAATCAAAGGTTAAAGTAACTCAGTGATGAAAGTACCGGCCCTTAAGACTAATACTTGCATTTGCAATTTTGGCCAAAGTGTTGGCATCCAAGGGGGCTATCAAGAATATGTCGGCCCATTTACCCAGATCTATGTGCAAGACGGGATCCCCCCGTCGTGACCACATAGACCACTCATCTTTATCGCAAAACACTGGAATATTTGAAGGCAGTTCCGCCTCGTTGTAAAAATGTTTTGCATGCTCGGTTACAACTACTTTTATCTGAAATATATCAAGTGAACTACGTGATTTACTTCAATTATGAAAAACGTACATCAATTTTATCCCCGTTCAATTTAATATTTTGTAAATATTCTAACAGTATTGGTAGTTTAATTGTGGCTACGCTGCCGGTACAACCTACTAATATGTTAACCATGACGACAAAGAAATTATTTATTCTCCAAGCCTAATTTCGACCAATCTTCCTTCGCCATTAGGTTGTTATTCATGCGGCACTCCAAGTAATCTCTGACCTCGTCTCGACAGGCACTATTGTTGTTGCTGTTGATTCTTAAACACCTCATGTAATGTATCATCAACCTCTTGCAAACGCCCTCGTGATCGAGTGGAAAGCTTCCTTTATCCGGAGGGGTTGGAGTGAATTTTTTTTGGCCAAAGGTCATAGACGACATTACATTAGCGTTGACACTGTTCCTGTTCGGTGAGTATTAAAAACTTACTTTCCAATTCCAAAAGTTACAAATGTAAACAGTAATTTAATATAACCTCAAACTTGACTTGACCGACTGTCAGCTAACAGCACCATCTATGAATTTGCGTTGGGAATGATTTTAAATAAAACCAGGTTTTTGCAAACTACAAACATTTATTTACAATATGTACAAAAAGTAACAGGTTTATATACAAATAACTAAAAATTAAATTCAGTCTACTTCCTCAATGGTTGGGCCATTGGACCTGACTTTCTATGTAGGTACCTATTTACATCATACATAAAAAAGTATCACAATACTACACAACTTATTACTAAAGTGTAAAAGTTATTTATAAAGGAAAAAATTTAATACTACAAAGAAATTGTAGGTACTTAAATTCAGTCTACTTCCTCGATAGTTGGACCTGACTTCTGCTGTCCCCCGAAACCTCCGGCAGCTTGACCGCAAGATCCAGGCATTCCATAACCTTGCGAAGCACCACCGGAGCTTCCTCTGTGTAACTTCGTCATTATGGGAGAGCATGCCAAAGTTAACTGTTTTTGCCTGTCCTCATACTCTTCCTTCTCTGCCAAAGTGTTGGCGTCGAGCCACTTTAAACAACTGTCACACTCCTGTTCCACTGTCTTCTTGTCTTCGGCAGATAATTTGTCGCCGGCATCATCCACAGCTTGTTTCATATTGAACACCAGTCCTTCTAACTGATTGCGAGCTGCGATGCGTTCCCTCTGCCTTTCATCTTCTTCACGATATTTCTCCGCATCGGCCACCATTTTATCGATGTCTTTCTGTGACAATCTACCTTTGTCATTCTTGATGGTGATGTTTCTCGAGTTGCCTGAACTGGTGTCTTTGGCAGAAACGTTTAGAATGCCATTGGCATCCATATCAAACGTTACTTCTATCTTCGGGACTCCTCTTGGTGCTGGGGGTATTCCAGTGAGGTCGAAGGTACCCAGGAGATTGTTGTCTTTCGTCATTGCTCTCTCACCTTCAAAGACTTGTACGGTAACAGCCGGTTGGTTATCGGCATAAGTACTGAATGTCTGAGTTTGCTTGCAAGGTATTCTTGAATTACGCTCGATAATCTTCGTCATCACACCACCCGCAGTTTCAATGCCCAGAGACAGAGGTGCAACGTCCACTAGGAGAACGTCTTGAATTTTACTGTCAGTATCACCGCTGAGGACGGCGGCTTGCACGGCAGCACCATACGCAACGGCCTCGTCAGGATTGATTGAAAGATTCAAGGATTTACCACAGAAGTAATTTTGCAGTAACGACTGAATCTTCGGAATTCTAGTAGATCCACCAACCAGAACTACATCGTGAATCATTCCCTTGTCCATTTTCGCATCGGCGAGAGCCTTTTCGACCGGCTGCAGAGTGCCTCTGAATAAATCGGAGTTCAGTTCTTCGAATCTCGCTCTGGATACCTTGGTGTAGAAGTCGATGCCTTCAAAGAGAGCGTCGATTTCGAGTGTGGCTTCTGTACTGGACGACAGCGTACGCTTAGCTCTTTCCGCTGCAGTTCTCAGGCGACGCAACGCTCTGGGATTTGAGCGTAGGTCTTTCTTATATTTACGTTTGAATTCATCGCACAGGTGGTTTACTAATCTATTGTCGAAGTCTTCACCTCCAAGGTGGGTGTCACCTGCTGTTGCTCTAACCTCAAATAAGGAGCCTTCATCGATGGTCAGGATGGAAACATCGAAGGTACCACCGCCAAGATCGAATATCAATACGTTTCTTTCTCCCTTTAGTTTCTTGTCGAGGCCATAAGCTAGGGCAGCCGCAGTCGGTTCGTTTATTATTCTCATAACATTGAGGCCGGCTATTACTCCGGCGTCCTTCGTGGCCTGGCGCTGTGAATCGTTGAAGTATGCCGGGACTGTGATTACCGCATCTCTGACTTGACACCCGAGGTACGCCTCTGCCGTTTCTTTCATCTTCGTCAACACCATCGAGCTGATTTCTTCGGGCGAGAACTTCTTGGTTTCCCCCTTATACTCGACTTGTATTTTGGGCTTACCGCCTTCGCTGATAACTTTGAAGGGCCAGTGTTTCATGTCCTCCGCGATTTTCGGGTCGTCGTACCGACGCCCGATCAATCTCTTCGCATCGAAGACTGTGTTGCTGGGGTTCATGGCGACCTGGTTCTTGGCAGCGTCGCCGATAAGCCTCTCCGTATCCGTGAAGGCGACATAACTGGGTGTCGTGCGGTTACCTTGATCATTGGCGATGATTTCCACTTTGCCGTGCTGCCATACCCCAACGCAGGAGTAGGTTGTTCCCAAGTCGATACCAATCGCTGGTGCTTTAACCATTTTGTTTTAGTTGAAAGTTGTCTCTGATTGTAAATAACTATTCTGCACTTTTAATTTTAACACAACAGAACTGTGTCTCGTTCGTTCGCTTTGTCGGTTACTTGCTCTTGCCAAGTATTCAAATGTTACTGTTTTCGCGGCGAACTCTCGTGGTTTATATACGAAAGCTTCGGCTTCTCGAGAGTTGCCGAATGTTCTGGAACGCTTCCTGCATTAACGACTGGATCCTTCTGGAATTTTAAAGTGCGTTGTTGTTTGTTTACATGCTTTTTATTGCTAAATTGTTATAAATCAAACGACGATAGGTGGGTGTTCAGATTAATTATTAACTTCTCTTTAATGTCTTTATGATACCCAATTAGGAATTCGGCTTATTAATGGAGTTCATTGTAAAATAATTACCTTCCAACTTATTTTGAAAAATAGGTAGTTATCTCGCCTATTACCTTAAAGATTGTTTATTTTAATGAAAATAAAGGTTATTTAAATTAATCTTCAGTTGGGAAATAATTTCACTCTTGAAATTTAGCTATAAATAATCGAATTTAAACTTTAAGAGAAAATAAGTTGTAAATAACAGTTTTCATTAACAATAAACCTTAATTGCAAAAATAAAAGTATGTAATACATAAATATTTCTAGTAGCCTTTTGTGTGGCATAAATGATGAATATTTGAAATAGAATTAAGCAGGTTATTTTAATTGGCCCCATCAAATGAAAAATAAGAAGTATGTACGTATAAACTATTTTTCATAAAAACCTAATTACAAATAACTGGCAATAATAAATAAGTATTTCGAATAAATATTAGAATTAAAAGTACTAGAATTTTTTAACTTAGTTAATAATAAATTAATAAGGAAAGAGATTTATTACACGCCATGCACGTGATTCAAAATAATTGTAATAAAAATAACTTTAAGTGAAAACTCATACAAAGTTTCCACATGTAATTTTATTTGTTGAAAATAAATGAAACGTAATTCATCTTTTATTTCGAAAGCTTCGTTATTTATTACTGATTTCAAATGTTTTACATTCATTAACATAATCATTTATTAAACACAGAAGTGATTGCCTTGATAAAAAAAACAACTAGGGCGTCCGCATTTTTAAAATACCCCAAATTATCCTGATTTAATCCAGAAAAATGAAAAAAGAAAACAATTAAGCATTAAGGAATACAAAACACTTCCAATTACTTTATATTGAATGTAATCGCTTTCCAATATCTACCTATTTTTAAAACATTGCGCAACAGAGTAAAAATAATTAAATTATTCTGGCTCCTTCCATCTCTAGAACTTTCCGGCTGATAAAGCATCGAATAGAATTGTTCGACGACCTGTCTACCCTTCGAGAAGCTTCTGGAGCGTTCGTGCTTATTCGAGTCGGCCGAAGCGACTCATATATAAGCCGACGGATTTTGCGGCAAACGCAGTTATTTGAAAGACAGCAGTGTGTGAAGAAGTTGCAATTCGAAAGCGCTACTACAGCTTTTACAAATAAATAGTGAAAAAGCGTTACTGTGTAATACTCGAAGAACTAAACAACAAAATGGTTAAAGCACCAGCGATTGGTATCGACTTGGGAACAACCTACTCCTGCGTCGGGGTATGGCAGCAAGGCAAAGTGGAAATCATCGCCAACGACCAAGGTAACCGAACGACACCCAGTTATGTCGCCTTCACGGACACGGAGAGGCTCATCGGCGATGCTGCCAAGAACCAGGTCGCCATGAACCCCAGCAATACAGTCTTCGATGCGAAGAGATTGATCGGGCGTCGGCATGACGACCCGAAAATAGCGGAGGACATGAAACACTGGCCCTTCAAAGTTACCAGCGAAGGCGGTAAGCCCAAAATACAAGTCGAGTATAAGGGGGAAACCAAGAAGTTCTCGCCCGAAGAAATCAGCTCGATGGTGTTGACGAAAATGAAAGAAACGGCAGAGGCGTACCTCGGATGTCAAGTCAGAGATGCGGTAATCACAGTCCCGGCATACTTCAACGATTCACAGCGCCAGGCCACAAAGGACGCCGGAGTAATAGCCGGCCTCAACGTTATGAGAATAATAAACGAACCGACTGCGGCTGCTCTAGCTTATGGCCTCGACAAGAAACTGAAGGGTGAAAGAAACGTATTGATATTCGATCTTGGCGGTGGTACCTTCGACGTTTCCATCCTGACCATCGACGAAGGCTCCTTGTTTGAGGTTAGAGCCACAGCAGGTGACACCCACCTTGGAGGTGAAGACTTCGACAATAGATTAGTAAACCACCTGTGTGATGAATTCAAACGAAAATATAAGAAAGACCTGCGCTCAAATCCCAGGGCGTTGCGTCGCCTGAGAACGGCAGCGGAAAGAGCTAAGCGTACGCTGTCTTCCAGTACGGAAGCCACAATCGAAATAGACGCTCTCTTTGAAGGCATCGACTTCTACACCAAGGTATCCAGAGCAAGATTCGAAGAACTGAACTCCGATTTATTCAGAGGCACGCTACAACCCGTCGAAAAGGCTCTCGCCGATGCGAAAATGGACAAGGGAATGATTCACGATGTAGTTCTGGTTGGTGGATCTACCAGGATTCCGAAGATTCAGTCGTTACTGCAAAATTACTTCTGTGGTAAATCCTTGAATCTTTCGATCAATCCTGACGAGGCCGTTGCTTATGGTGCTGCCGTGCAAGCCGCCGTCCTTAGCGGTGATACTGACAGTAAAATTCAAGACGTTCTCCTACTGGACGTTGCACCTCTGTCTCTGGGCATTGAAACTGCGGGTGGTGTGATGACGAAGATTATCGAGCGTAATTCAAGAATACCTTGCAAGCAAACTCAAACATTCACTACTTACGCCGATAACCAACCGGCTGTTACCGTACAAGTCTTTGAAGGTGAGAGGGCAATGACGAAAAACAATAATATCCTGGGTACCTTCGACCTCACTGGAATACCTCCAGCGCCAAGAGGAGTCCCGAAGATAGAAGTGACGTTCGATATAGATGCCAATGGTATTCTAAACGTTTCTGCCAAAGACACCAGTTCAGGCAACTCGAGAAACATCACCATCAAGAATGACAAAGGCAGATTGTCACAGAAAGACATCGATAAAATGGTGGCCGATGCGGAGAAATATCGTGAAGAAGATGAAAAGCAGAGAGAACGCATCACAGCTCGCAATCAGTTAGAAGGACTGGTGTTCAATATGAAACAAGCTGTGAATGATGCCGGCGACAAATTATCTGCCGAAGACAAGAAGACAGTGGAACAGGAGTGTGACAGTTGTTTAAAATGGCTCGACGCCAACACTTTGGCAGAGAAGGAAGAGTACGAGGACAGGCAAAGACAGTTAACTTTAGCGTGCTCTCCCATAATGACGAAGTTACACAGAGGAAGCTCCGGTGGTGCTTCGCAAGGTTATGGAATGCCTGGATCTTGCGGTCAAGAAGCCAGAGGTTTTGGGGGACAGCAGCAATCAGGTCCAACCATCGAGGAAGTAGACTGAATTTAAGTTCCTTGTAGAATTAAATTTTTGTTTTTATAAATACCTTTTACACATTAGTAATAAGTTATGTAATATTGTGATATTTTTTTATACGTGATGTAAATACAGAGATTTTTTTTATAATGAATGCTTTTATTTTTCCCTTAATACTTTTAAATTGTGGAACATTAAAATAAATGCGGCAAGAAAAATCGATCTTGCCAAAAACTGCAAGTTGGTTTTTAGAATTTATAGGGACAAGTATAATTTCAAAAAACAAATGAATTTATTAAGCACATTACTTTGAATTAAAATAGATTTCTGGTCAAGAAATTAAATATATTTACGTAGTTCTTAGAACTGCATAACTGAGAGCATGGTTGACTCTGGCCATATTTAAACGGGATATTGTTAGTGTCAATAAAAGGACAAAATAATCAAATTACAAATATTTTTACTAAAATACATCGTCATCATCATCGTCAACATCACTTTTGTTAATTACTAGATCCGTAGTTTCATTGCCATTTTTCTTTTCTAAATATTTGGAATATTGTTCTGGTATGGACATAAACCGCTTAATCTTAGCTCGTAACTGTTTCCAAGTTTCCTGATAATAATTTCGCTTATCTCTGGCCATTGCTTTATAATCACTTCCGTACTTGTCCATCAAATAAGTGATCCACTCGACTTGCCCATTCGGTAGGCGAAACAACTTCGCCCTCGGCGCCCTTGCATCTTTCTCCAGTGCCTCAGCAACATGACTCTTAACGGGCTGCGTTTTCTCTTCGATCCAGTTGCTTTCATTCGAAGACGTCGAAGCCTTAAACTTAGCCTTCGTTTTTGGTATTTTGAGTGTCTGGTTTGGGTCGTACGACAATCCCATTTCGTTCAAGTTGGATTTTACCGACTTGCTCTTATCCCAGGCTTGTTTTATTTCCTTGCTGCAAAGAACGGAGCGTCAGCGAGGTTTGTGTTGTTACGGGGCACTCACCATTCTATGTTTCCCACGCTGAATATTTTATTACGCAACCGCTTGCGATTCACGTTATACCTGTACACTTTTCTTCTTCTTTGTTTCCTAAGTTTCGTCATTTTTCGGGTGAATAAAGCTCGTTTTGTATTAAATTAGTTTTACTTCGACGGTACACAGGAATGACAACCAAGAAAAGTGAGGTTAGGTTAGAAAACACGTGGCTGCACACATTGAACTCAAGATGCCGCTCAAATCACAAGGAAAATATAAAGGAAAAATAATTCTGGAATTACAATCAGTTAAAATGCACAATAAAAAAACGTTATAAGGACGCAAGTGCAAAACACTTTTGTGACAGGGTGATCAGATTGGGCGATTAATCGCCATTTGGGCTATCTCAGTTGTAGTTTTGGCGACGCAAATTTATTGAAGGCGACTGGCGATTTTAAGGCGATTTAAGCTAATAAACTTGGCGATTTTGGCTATTTTGTAATTTTCGTTTTCTAGTATTTTGTTATATGAATTTTTAGGTTGGTTAACTGAATATGAACAAACAAACAATTACAATGCAAATGATTGTAATGAAGCATATTGTAAAATTAAATAATTGTACAGTTGCGGACAGAAAATTTCGGATGTCACTGTCACTCATCTGACGTATACATATAGGAATTTCTTAACTTTCCCGTCAGTGGAATGACAGGGTCGCCGGGTGGCTTAGCGGTAGCCTAGCCGACTTTGCAAGTCGTGTCGCTCAGGCGGCGCAGGTTCGAATCCTGCCATTAGCCATGGATGTTTGTGCTGTGCACGGACTGAGACCCAGCTATAATACATAGAAAATTGTCTGAAATGGTAATTGCCGTAAGACAATGAAGCAGCATTGCTGCGCAAAGCGAAAGAAAGACAGAAAGAAAGTGGAATGACAGTGACATCCGAAATTTTTTGTCCGCAACTGTACATAATTCCTTAATCTTTGCTTGTACACTTTGCAACAACTGATTAATCTCACGTTAGTTTTTATATTTTTTAAATTTGCATGTTACCTTCTTAATAACTGGTTCTTGATTTTAAGAAGAATCAGAATAAAACTAGACAGAATACTGTAGTATTTACCTAATAAGTCGGCAATGATAAAATTACCTTGTAAAAATCAAGTGTCGCCGAAAAATAATATGAGGTTAATCAGTTGTCGCGGAGTGTATAATGTATTTCAAGTTTATTGAAATACATAATACACTACTTTCCCGCTATTGGCGATTCCTGGCTACTGAAGCACCATTTTTTGGCGACATTATGATTAAACTATCTGGTCACCCTGTTTTGTGATCGTTTAATGTTTAATTCAATATAACGGAAAGGTTAACGCCAGGAAAATACAATAAGTAAAAGAAGTAAATAGCGGCTTAGCTGGCAAGGAAAAGTAACTGTACTTTTTGTTTAATTCAATGCTGGGCAAAAGAATCGTGGTGTGGTGAGTCAATCCCCTCCATCAGCAACGACGCGACCAGAGATGGCATCGATTAATCAAATTTCCATTATAATCGATTATTTCTTTTATAGTAATCGATTAATTATAATTAATTTTGGGACATAATTAATCGACGATTAATCGATTAATAGGTAATAAATCAATTAATTAATTAGTTTTGACAGGCAGACGGTAAAGTATGCGTGGCAACGAGGAAAGAATAACAGGAGGCACGACTGTTAGTATGACTCCCTCCTGTTATTCTTAACTCGTTGAAACGCAGCTGTATTACGTTTAAATAACGGTCGCCATCTGTTGGAAACTAGATCGTTAGTGTTGCTTTCTTGCATTCGTGTCGCCGTATCGATACCTCGATCTTTCCTTAATAGATAACTGCTTTTAGTGTTAGAATATTGGACCGTAGATACCAATACACCAATAGTAAATACCATATGTATGTCAGTTAAAGTTCTTTCCCTGAATATGTGAGCAATAATACTTTTTAAAAATGAGTAATAAAAAGAGTACAGTATGGAATTTCTTTGAGAAAATAAATAATGAAGACTTGGTAAAGTGTGTACTGTGTTTAAAAAAATATAAATCATCGAAAAATACTACGAATATGCTGCAGCATTTAAAACTGAAGCATCCTAGCAAATTTAGAGACACTCAGCATGATTGTCCTGATACGAATAATCCCGACACGGTAAGTTTAAAATTTTTATTTTATGCAAGTACAACTGCGGAATCAAAAAGCGGGACAGTATAATGTCGTTAGTTTAATTGTTACTTCTTAATTCTGGTAACTATATAGTAACTTAACAAACTGAAGTTGAATGCCATATATTAATCGATTAATTTCATTCGACTATAATCATGTTGTGATTACGACTAACCAATTAATCAAATAATCAATTAATCGATTATTGGAAAAAAATTGCCATGACGCGACACCGAGCCGATTTCAATTTAAACGGGAATAAGCGCGAAACATTTCAGTGGAGAAGTATAAGTGGTGGTGGCACTCTTCCTCTACCTTGCTCGATCCTGGTTTAATTTAAGGCAGTGTCTAGAGTACCGTTAGACGGGTACCGATTGCGCTCCCGTTAGAAGTATGACGTCACACGATGACATTTTTGCACCTGCGCGTTGGTATATAACGGGATATATTGTGACTAGAGTACCGTCAGACGGGTGCTGTTTGCGCTCATCGTAATGTATATATATACATACATCATAATATACAGCCTGTTCAAACTTAAGTCGGCACTATTACCAACTTCGTTATTATAAAAGATACAAAGTCGGTTAAATTAGCAAACTAGTAGTACTTTTTACCCTGACTACAATGACGCAGTCAAAAAAAATAATTGAAAGTCACGTATACGAGATAAAGTCAATAATACACTTGTTTTAAATGGAACACACAGTATATTAGTTTACCAAAATTATCCTTTGTCTTTTTTTCGTAAATTAATAAATAAAGAAAATATTTTGATTTTTACAAAATCATCAAAGGTACCTGTGCTACACAAAGAAAACATTTGCAAATCGCCGTAATCAAATTATTCTGTTGACAGGCTATTGTTTTTGTAGTTTATTTCTTACTAAAAAATGGTTTCGCCGCATCTAGAAAAAATTTACAAAAATTGTCATAATCTTTTATCATTTTTCTAGATGCGTATAAAAACCATAAAAAATGCACAAAAAATGTCAAAATTTTTGTTCATTTCTCTAATAGCGTGTAAAAACCATTAAAAATGTTCAAAAATTGTCATAATTTGTGGTCAGTTTTCAGTATGCATGCAAAACAATTTTTTTGTAAGAAACAACTACAAACCTCAAAAAAAATAGTCTCTCAAGAGAAAAATTTGATTACGGCGATTTGCAAATGTTTGTTTCAAAAGCAAAGGCAACTTTGATAATTTTATAAAAATGAAAATATCTTAATAATAAATTATTTTAATTAAGAATTTTATTCTCTATCGATTGGTAATATAATATATAGGGTGTTCCATTTAAAAAAAGTGTCTTCTTGACTTTATTTCATAAAAGCGACGTTCAATTGTTTTTTTGACTGCGTCATTTTAATCAGCGTGAAAAGTACTATTAATTTGCAAACTTAACCGAATTTGTAGCTTTTATAATAACAAAGCTAGCAAAAGTGCCGACTTATGTTTGAAGAGGCTGCATACATCACAACTGAGGTGGTTAGAAGCAAAAGAGTGTAAGTGACTTTTTCACACAAACCAAGTTATGTGGATAAACACAAATTTATCGAATCACAATGACAACCAAAATTTATTTCTCGCGACTGTACATAGTAAAAAATAGTGAAAATGAGATTCCTTTCTTCCAAATCTAAAACTTTATTTAAGTAATTTTTGATATTTTATTGAATGCCAAAAGTACTTTCTTGGTGAAATGCTCTACTTTTATTTTTTCAATGTCAATTTTATTTATTTTTTTTTCGAATGAACGCAATTCCTATTATTTATACTAGGTAGTACCTATATTTTTTTGCAAAAGCTGCGCCGTTTTTTACGAACAGATCGATTTCACACATTTAATTTTAATTTAATTTATTTATTATGTACTTATATACTATAATATTTGTTTTTATTTATATATTAGATACAAATTTCTTTTATTTAATTGTACACAAATTGCAAGTATTTATTAAGTTTTAATTCAAACAAATTAATTCTTTTTTATTTTTTTCTTCGGTAAACCTATTGCTGTTAAGTCGTGTCTTCTTGGCCTGCCCCGTTTTTTAATGATTATGTTTGAGATCTTTGAAACTGAGATTTAATTGATCAAAAAAATAAATTATCTATCTGGCTTTACTTACTGCAATTATTATTTAGTTGTATGTCTTGGAGTATTTTTACCTTTGGATGACCATGTGAGGAAATTTTGTTAAAAATATTGTTTGCGTCAAAATCATCGGTACTGAATTCCTTGTGAACCTTATCAGTTCGGTTAAAATTTGTTACATGTACTACATTATGATTTTCAGCAATATTATCTATGATTTAATTTACAGAATTCATTGCTTCTTCATTATATACTTCCTCTTGTCCGGTAGCATCTAATGCAATATAACTGAGTCTTGTATAGTTACGGTACTCTCTTCCGCATTTTCGACAGGCACCAATGTAACAGGAACGCTACTGGACCAGTATGACTTAAGATCATGTAATAATTTTATTCTTAATTCGTGTAAATTTCCGGTGTACTGAGCTGCAAGATCTGCTATTTCGATGCATACAGATGCGTTTTTACAACGCTGTTGGTAAGTTTTAATCTTTTTAATTGGTAAGACTATTACTGCTGGTTGTATATTACCATTGTCAATATTCCAAATTTTGGAAATTCAAAAATATGTAAGTTTGTAATTTTGATTGTTATCCTTTCAAAAAGTAATTTTTTAGTTCATATCTCTGACGAGGCCCAATAAGGCCGAAATAATTCACGTGATTTATAAGATATTCTAATTCTCTAATACTGCCAATTAAACAAATCAATTTAATTTACAATTTTCATTTGGCAAGAACTACAGCTTTCATTAAATTATTAAATATCTAAAAAATATATATATACCATGTTTGTCGTTGATTTTTCCCTTTTTCGAAATTTTTGTCCTCCCCGGTTACAAGCATACATTAGCTGATAATATAAAAGGTTCTTATTAATTTCTCGATTTTTCGATAAATGTTTTTTTACTAGAATTTATAGTTCTCGCTTCCCTTTTCCAAAATGATGTAAAGGTTTCGTTGCTAAATCGCTCTGTTTTCTCCTTCACTTCCTTATATGAGAAGAATTTATCACCCACTTTAAATTCGCACATGATGTTCACACTTTTAAGATCAACGTAGGTGAGATTGAGGTTATGGTTATTAACGTGACAGTATTAGAGTCCCGTTATACACCAACGCGCAGGTGCAAAAATGTCATCGTGTGACGTCATATTTCTAACGGGAGCACAATCGGTACCCGTCTGACGGTACTCTAGACACTGCCTTAATTTAAGCTAAGTTCACATGCATTGCGGATACGCAAAATTTTTATTGCGGATCGTTTCTAATTGATTCAAAATGAACCAATTAGAAATGATCCGCAATAAAAATTTTGCGTATCCGCAATGCATGTGAACTTAGCATTATACGTAAGGAAAAATGTGACGTCATATTGAAGTTGGCAATAATAAACACATCGCACGAATAATACAAAATACAAGAAAATAAATACAGCGTATAGTAAGTCTCAAGAGAGTATTAATATTATTACTACTAAATTAGTAAATTACAATTAAATAAATGTGCTATTCAAACACTACACAAGTTTATCAAAAAGAAAGTTGGTAACGTTGACTGGTGACAGTTACGCCGCCATTGTTTATTTTAGGCTTCTTGGCTTGTTTAGTTTAGTTTAATTTTCAATGTAATTTCAATTAAAAAAGTAAATAATTAAGTGTAAAAATGCCTAGGCCACGCTTAAAACACATAGAAGTGGAGAATTTCAAGTCGTACAGGGGTCGGCGCATTATTGGCCCCCTGAAACCTTTCAACGCCATAATCGGCCCCAATGGCTCAGGTACGTACTCATGAGGCCCACGTCCCTCGTAAAAAGTACCCGGACTTTGCAGGAAAGTCGAATTTCATGGACGCCATATCGTTCGTCATGGGGGAGAAGACGACAAGTTTGCGAGTGAAACGTTTAAGCGATTTGATTCACGGAGCGGCCATCAATAAACCAGTTTCTCGCAGGTAAATATGCTTCAACTTACAGTGTTTGTGAAAAAGTAAAGCCATACCTCGTAAAAGAAAAATTATGAAAATATTACGAATAACAGTTTTGCAAGTTATTAAAATTGTGTTGGTAAAGTAGGAATTTTGTTTTAATTACTTGGGCACATTTCTGATCATCATATCGAGAAGATTTTAATGGCCCTGACTCTTTAAATCAGATCATTTTGCTGCAAAATTAATATTTTCTGGATGTATGGTATGGTTGTGCATTTATAGATAGTACATAAATGACCACCAGATGTCAGCTACTTCGCCAACAATTTTTGTATTTGCATGAGTTTGTTAAATTATCAAAACATTCTTCTTTATTATATAGAGTCTCCCAAATAGAGTGGCCTATTAAATATTATAGGGAAGGAAATATACAAAAATTGTGAAAGTTGGTACACTGCCCTTAGACATAGTGGTCTTTCCGTGTAAAATATTTTCACTCTTATCTGATGATGTAAAAACATATAGGGTATTCCATTTAAGCAAATTGAGTGCCATCTAATAGAAGAGTAGCCAAACTACTAGCATTACTACTACCACAGCTACTACACAATTAATTGTAACCTTCAAACCTAAATGCCTATCTAAACCTAAAAATGTAATATGTCGCTTTGCATTGTACTTATTTGTCAGGCACTGGATCTGGTAACCCTATAACTATGGCAACGGTGGAAGTTCAATGCAAAATTGTACAGAGGGAGCCACACTAACGAGAACTTTCACTGATTAGATCTTTCTTGTGTATTTTCAGCGCTTCAGTGACTGCCGTGTTTATACTCGACGAGGATGAAGGCAAAGAAATTATATTCCAGCGATCCGTGCAAGGCGCTTCCTCGGAATACAGAGTTAACAACAGCGTAAGTTCAAACGTTCGCTTATTTCTGTCATACCATAAAGAACGTGCCTTTCGGAGCAGTCTTAATCAAGCCAGTTAAGAACTGTTTAAGCAGGCACGTATATTACCCAGCTCTGAGATTCTTCAAACGAAGAAGCCAGAGCGACACGTTTTTCCAAAATTAAAATTTCGTTTTCTTCGCCCATCCAGGTGGTATCCAATCACGAGTACATGTCCGAGCTAGAAAAGCTGCGCATAAACGTGAAGGCCAAGAACTTCTTGGTCTTCCAAGGTGCGGTTGAATCGATCGCCATGAAAAATCCGAAAGAAATGACGATACTGTTCGAGGAGATAAGCGGGTATGCTCCCCACAAGAACTCAGTTTCTCACATAATCAAATAATTTATTCGTAGCTCCGGTGCTTTAAAAGAGGAGTACGATCGGCTGAAACAGCAAATGCAGAAGGCCCAGGAAGAAATCAACTTGGCCTACCAAAAGAAGAAGGGCATAAACGCCGAGAGGAAAGAAGCCAGGCTCGAGAAAGAAGAAGCCGATAAGTACGCCCGTTTAAAAGACGACTTGGTACGAGTTTACTGCAAAGCGCGAGTAAAATGAACCTAATCATTTTGTTTTGTAGAACGATAAGTTGGTCGAGCACCAGCTGTTTAAATTATTTCACAACGAGCGTGAGATGAAAAACCTAGAGGGTGATTTGAAGTCGAAACAGAGAGAGGTCGAGAAAATCGAACGCAAGAAGGAGAAAGCCGAAGAGTCCTTGAAAGAAAAGAAAAAGGAACAGGGGCGCTACAGCAGGGAGCTGGCGAAAATAGAGCAGGACATACGCGAAGTGGTAAGTCAACCCCCTTACTCTTTCCTTTCCAAAGTTACTTACTAAGTTCAACTTGCAGGAAGTAGAAATATCAAAGAAGAAGCCGCAATTCATCAAAGCAAAAGAACGCGTTTCTCACATGCAAAAGAAATTGGACGGGGCGATCAAGACTTTGGAGCAGGCAAGAAAAGCGAACGAGGCACACATGAACGACATCCACAAATTAGAGGAAGAACTGGCGGAAGTGGAGCGTTCTAAAGATGACTACGAGACCGCCATTGCCGGGGAATCACAAAGCCAGGGCAGGGACGTGCATTTGGAAGACGAGCAGGTAAGAGAATACCATCGTTTGAAAGAGGAGGCCGCGAAGAGGTCTGCGAGGTACATGCAAGAGTTAGACTCTGTAAACCGGGAACAGAAGTCCGATCAGGATCGCTTGGATAACGTCTCGAGGTTACGCACCGAAGCTGAAAATAAACACCGACAGAAGGAGCACGAGAAAGAAGAGATGGAGAAGCGCATTGAAAAATTAGCAGAACACATTCGGTGAGTACCAAGACGTAGTTTTTGGTGTTTCTAAATTATTCTCTCGTGCAGCACAAGCGAACAAGCTTTAATAGATCAACGTCAGTTAAGAGCCGACTTGCAATCTGATGTTGGCTCGTCGAAAGATCGTGTGCAAGAGATACAGAAGCAACTGGACGATGTCTTAGAGCAGTTGGGTGATGCTAAAACTGACAAGCACGAAGATGCTCGCAGGAAAAAGAAGCAGGAGATCGTTGAACGATTCAAAAGCAATTATCCTGGTGTGGTAAGTATTAATTCATCGAAGCATCATGCATCAGTATGATTATGTATGAAAGGGGAAGGAAAAACAGAATTTTCTTCTCTTGATTACCGTCGACCTTTTGAGACAAGAAAATTCGAAAGCCCTTTAGTTTACCATCTAACTTTCAAGTCAGAAAACGTTTATTCCATCACAATTGATAGACTTTTGTAGTTTTTTAAAAAGAAATTTCAAAGACTGGGTTTTTTCGTTCACTTTACGATGTATTTCAGTACGATCGCATGATCAACATGTGTCAGCCGACGCACAAACGTTACAACGTGGCCATCACCAAAGTCCTGGGCAAGTTCATGGAGGCCATCGTGGTCGACACGGAACACACGGCTCGACAGTGCATTAAGTACCTCAAGGAGCAGATGTTAGAGCCCGAGACCTTCTTGCCCATCGACTATTTGCAACTGAAGCCGGTCAAGGAGAGACTGAGGACTATTACGGAACCTAAAGGCGTGAGGTTATTGTATGACATCCTGCAGTTCGAACCCCAGGCAATCGCAAGGGCAGTTATGTTCGCCACCAACAACGCTTTGGTTTGCGAGACACCCGAGGACGCCATGAAGGTAGCATACGAACTTGGAGGATCAAGATATGACGTAAGCAATAATGCAATTCAGACTTTGGCAATTTTTCTTTTCTATTGTGTACTATGTAGGCAGTGGCGTTAGATGGGACGTATTACCAGAAGTCTGGGATTATTTCCGGTGGTAGTTTGGATTTGGCCCGGAAGGCCAAGCGATGGGATGAGAAACACATGTCGCAGTTGAAGGCCCAAAAGGTACCTACCACCCAAAGAAACTTTATCATAACACGATCCGTATATTATTATTTTTTTTATAGGAAAAGTTAACCGAAGAGTTAAGAGATGCGATGAAGAAGTCGCGAAAGGAATCCGAACTGAACACCGTTGATTCCCAAATTCGAGGCCTAGAGACACGCCTGAAGTATGCCAAAACCGACATGGAAAGCACAGTGAGTACCACGAAGACAAAATAAACTGCGCAGTCGATAATTTAATTTCATTCGCTTAGACCAAGCAGATCAAGGCTGTGGAAACGGAGCTCCTCAGACTCTCCAGCGAGATGACCCAATATGGGGTGAGACCACCTCAGTTTATTCAAAATTTAATTATTTATTGTTGCTCGCTTTATTCAGCCTAACATCGCAGACATTGAGAAGACCATGCAGGTCCGAGAGCAACAGATCGAGGAAATCAAAATGAAAATGAACAGCGTCGAGGATGTAGTGTTCTCTCGTTTCTGCCAGGAGATTGGCGTCCGCAACATCCGACAGTACGAAGACAGGGAGCTGCGCACTCAGGAGGAGCGCAAGCAGAAACGGCTTGAGTTTCAGAAGCAGATCAATAGAATCTCGAGCAACTTGGAATTCGAGCGCAGTCGAGACACACAAAGTAAATTTCCCTCGCACGTTTTCACGTCAGTAAAATTTTTATTTGCAGATAACGTAAGTCGTTGGGAACGCACGGTGAACGACGAGGAAGAAAGACTCGAATCGTGCAAGAAACAAGAGCAAAAGCAGAGGGACGAGATCGATAAGGACCTGCGACAGATCGATCAGCTTAAAGCGGAGCGTTTGACGAAGAAACAGGAATGCGATAACATGGAGGACGACGTGGGTAAGGCGAGGCGTGAAGTAGGTTCCATCGCAAAAGATGTGCAGGCCGCTCAGAAACAAGTCGTCTCACTGGAAGGGAAAATAGAAAGTAAGAAGAGTGAACGACATGCGATCTTGATGCAGTGCAAGGTAAAGTAACATCGAAACTATCATCCAGGGGTTTAAAACAGATTTTCCAGATGGATGACATAGCCATACCTATGTTAGTCGGTAACATGGAAGACATAGTGCAAGCAGATCCTTCACAGTCGTCATCATCGGTGGGAGACACCAGCAGTACCACGCAACAATATGAAAGAGAAGCCAGGTAGCCATCACCATAATTAATTAAACCCCCCTGCTTACTTAAATATTTTTAGAATACAAATCGATTACAACATGCTTTCCGATAATTTCAAAGACCTGGAAGAAAGAGATGAAGTCAAAAAGACTGCCGACAAATTGCTGAAGTCGATACAGTCCCTCCAAGACACGCTCACAAAAATCCAGGCCCCCAACATGAAGGTAAGTCGCACTCGCTTCTGGTTCATTCGTGGTGCCAAGTTTGTGTTTGTAGGCGTTACAGAAATTTGAACTTGCCCAAGGCAAGCTTCAATCCACGAACGAAGAGTTCGAGTCTCTGCGCAAGCAAAACAAGAAAGCCAAAGCGGCCTTCGAGCGCATCAAGCAGCAAAGATACGAGCGGTTCACTCGTTGCTTCGATCATGTCTCCAACGAAATCGACAACATTTATAAATCACTGGCTCAAAATCAATCTGCGCAGGCGTTCTTGGGGGCTGAGAATCCCGAGGAGCCTTACTTGGATGGCATCAATTATAACTGCGTGGCCCCCGGGAAACGATTTCAGCCGATGAGTAACTTATCCGGTGGGGAGAAGACGGTGGCTGCTTTAGCTTTGCTTTTCGCCATACATAGCTATCAGCCCGCACCTTTTTTTGTTCTGGATGAAGTCGACGCGGCCCTGGATAACACCAACATTGGGAAAGTGGCCAAGTATATTACGGAGAAAACCGAGTCGTTGCAAACTATTGTGATTTCTTTGAAGGAGGAATTTTATTCGCATGCGGATGCACTGATCGGAATTTGCCCACAGGTAAAGCGAAACTTCCAAAATAATTTATGAGTAAAATTATGTATTCTTGGTTTCAGCCGTCAGAGTGCTTGGTGAGCCAGGTCTTAACGTTCGATCTTACGAAGTATCCATATTCTTAAGCCCCTTTTTTTTATAGCAAATATTTTAAATTGGTTAAGAACAGAGTAGTCAAAATGTACGTCTTTTTATGGTATTTTTTTTACTAAAAAAATAGCGTTTGGGAATTTATTTTCAATAAATATTTTGAAACCCTCTGTTTTTTTTTTAAATTTAATGTTTAGCGGCAAGCACAGGTGCTTTTAGGTGCTTAAATAATATAACGGTCATCCATTCAAGTGATCACAGAAGTTTTATTAATAAATAAATCAAAAAATTAATTTAAATAAAGTTACAGGAAAAGATACAATTAATGATACCAACGAGTAAAGAATAAACAGGAGAGAGTCATACTAATAGTAGTGTCTTGTCCAAAGTGGTAACTAAATATGGCCACTGTCATAGGCGCATACATGTGTTTTATAAAATTCTGAAACGACCACTAAACAAATAGTTTACCATTTTTTATAACACATAACTAAATTTAACTAATTAAGATCCTAGAAATGTGAATTGTATTCTAGACACTGGAGTTCTATCATATAGGAAGGAACTTACCGAGAAACTTACTTATACTTACTGTAATAACTATTTTTGACTATTCCAGCAGAGTTGTTGTCAGAAAGTAAAAAAAGAAAAATGACAAAGAATGAAAGTATAATTTTTTTTTAAATACCTATAATATGTTTGAAGAAGAAAACTGTAAAATGTGGTAATGTGGATCATGTCCAAATACATAAAATATAAATAAATAAAAATGTTTACAATCTGTGATAAATTTTAACGGACAAGGAAATGCCTTTTTTGTTTAAATTTCAAACTAGATTAGATATACTTTAAAATTCAAACATTAATCAGTGAAAATAATATGAAATAATAAAAACAATTGAAAACTCAATTTTTTTAACAAAAGAAAAGAAAATGTATATTGATATAAATATTAAATTAATGAAAAAGTTCTAATTAAGTATAGTTCTAATTTTTAGTTAAGAAATGTAGTTGGTAATGTTATGGTAACATTATCGGTAAGGTAACATTAAAAATAAATTACCGGTAATTTAACAACACTAATAATGGCCATCCATCAAAGTTCAATAAAAGGAGTTTTCTTAATAAATCAAGAAAATAATTAATTAGTTGATACCAACGAGTAAAGAATATACAGGAGAGTCATACTAATAGTAGTTTCTTGTCAAAAGTGGTAACTAAATATGGCCGCTGTGCATAGGCGCATACGTGTTTTATAAAATTCTGAAACGACCACAAAACACATAGTTTATCATTAGATCTGTTCCATTTGACCGAATTTCAATTCAATTTTGTGCACTGCTCATGCTATGTACGATTTTGAACAGTTCGGAACTCGAAATCCTGACGAATGGAACGAACCTATTGTTTATAACACACTTACTTCACTAAAGGCCTTTTCGGAAACTATGATCGGGTTGGAAATCGGATTTAAATACAAAGTGGTCAAGACTAACTGTTTGAGTTGGCTATACCATTAAGAGCATTTTTTTATTCAGCTATTTACAACCGGATATCTGTTGTGTTGGTTCTTTGGTGATTGGACGTAACGTGAACAGCGACAAGATTATAGGTTATGTGAATAAAAATTAGCGTGTTAATTTGAATTTGAAATGTCAAGTGACGCTTGTAAAGTGACGGCTGTCAGTGCGGCTTGACTCAACGACAGGAAATTACTCCAGTTATACCATTTAAAAACTAAATTCAGCACTGCCAACGCAAACAGTGATTCTTGACCACTTTGTAGTTACCTGATGAAGTTAACCTGTTCTATAACCGAATCGCTCGGGTTTGACAGGGTTTACGAACGCGAGAACTTTTCATTGAATGACCTTGCAAGCGTCAGAAAAGAATATAAACAAAAATAAAAATATAAATAAGTAAAAATATGTAGATACTTACCTTGCATTCTTCTGATCTTTTTTGCCGCATTGACAAAACGTGACAATTTTAGGTTGTATTCAGCAAATATCCAATAACCCGGTGTTTTAACCCTACTAAGTAACATAAACCCCGTTGCGAACCTGCAGAGATCCGAAAAATTAACTGTTAGTTTTCGAACATAAGTCATTCGATCGGGTTAAGTTTCCGAACAGTCCTTTAATATGGCCTAAGAAACCCGATCAAGCAGTTTAAGTTTCCGTAAAGGCCTTAAATTTAACTAGTCAAGACCCTAGAAATGTCAACTGTATTCTAGACACTGGAGTTCTATCATATAACTACTTGGAAGGAACTTACTTATATTACGTTTGCTGAATAACGAAAAATTCCGAAAGTAACCTAAAATTCATTCACTTTTTAACTGAAGTCTTTGGTGCGTTTTTAAAGTGTGCCAGTGTTCGAACAACTTATCGAGTGTTGCAAAATTTTTCGAGTTGCTCGAACATAGTGTTCGAGTCGTATTTTCTTGCACCTACTCGGCAGGAAGTGCAATGGCGAAAATTGAAAAAAGATAACCTAAAAATTCTAAAGTACGTCGATCACACGACACAATGGATACTTCACCTTCATCGTCAGAACATTTACATGTCATAGGAATGAACATTTAATTCATTACTTATTTGTGTAGATACATAAGCAACAAAAAACAAAAAGTTAAGGTTATGTACAGGGTTAGTTTTATTAATGGCCGTGTTCAGGTAACTGCAGCAGCTGACTTGCTTACTAACAGCGTTTTCGATTCACTTGCACCGGTTGCACTCAGTGTATTTGCATCTTCTTTTAACCTCGTTAATAATACAAGATGAAGATATTCTGAGTGCGCTCTAGTGCAGTCAATCGAAAACGCTATAAACAATCGTTTGTGATTGGCTATTACTTTAATTTGAACCAATCACAAACGATTGCTTAGTCAGCAACTCAGCTGCTGCAGTTACCTGAACACGGCCAATGTTAACCACCCTTTATTTTTTAAATTATTAACCGATTCAAAAAAAATTAAAATTAGTCTTATATGGATTTTTATGTAAATTTCACTTATATACTATCAGTTTTGCGGTAGCGTTTTATGTATACCGGGTGGACAATTTTTTTTTTTTACATGGAGCACCTGTATATTTTTACAAATTTTTAATCCTTGAGTCACTCTGATAACAAATTGGTTTACTAGTTCTTGTGTTATTCGTCAATTTATTGAAAACTTTATTGTCGTTTTTTAAATACTTTTCAGCTTACCTAGAAGTATTATTTTAAGAGATAGAGGAAAACTTTAAATACAATAGTTGTGGGATTTTGTATGTAATATCTTTTAGAGCTGTCACAAAAACAAAAGCGCATCGCAAAGGGGAGAAAAAATTACAATTTTGGTTTTTTTTAATGGAACACCCTATACATTGTACAATATAGTGAAATATCATTGTTTGCTGATGTCAAAAATATTTAACATTTTGATACTTGGATGAGCGGTTTGTGAGATATTTGATTTTAAAATATCATAAAAAATCAGGGCTTGGAAAAATGTTTTTATTGTTAATTAATTATCGTTTCAAATATTCGAATCTATGTTGTCATTTGCTAACTAAAACAGTGATTTAGAAGCTTTCAAGCATTTTTTCCTTAAATATATGTTAATATTTATATTGATTGTTTTAAACTCAAATGTGTCACAAACAGCTGATCCGAAAATAAACTAAATAAACATATAAATTCGTTCTCAACTCAGACGCAGACACAAAATCAGGCAATTATTTTACGACAACGGATGTCAAGTTGTCAGCAAACCGCCATATTACAGAAACTGACCTACCGCAAAGTGGTAACTTCCGTCAAATATAATTGCATACTCCCACTGCCGGTACCCTTCCTCCTGTTAATTCTTAACTCGTTGATTGATAATAATTTAAATAAATGGCGCTAGTGTATTTCACTCATTTGGCAACTTCGCATTATTTATTGGCGCTAGTGTATTTCCCTGATTCGGCAACCTCGCATTCATCTCAAGTTTGGATTTTAATGAAAATACTGCGAATTTATTACTCGTGCTGTATTTTTTCTACATACATAACTTCAAGGTAATCAGAAAGCTAAAATAAAATGTATAAATCAATTTGATATTTCTTTAAAAAAAGTGCTTTTAATTTGCATCATGGGTTGGCTTGGGTAACTTCAAGGTAATCAGAAAGCTAAAATAAAATGTATAAGTCAAATGGTATTTCTTTAAAAAAATGTGCATCATCTGGGTTTCGTTCAGAAACTGTACTTACGTTTGAATGCAACTCGGTGTGTAATTGCATCTTTCTCACTCATGTTTTTTAATTTATTTTGCGTTTCACCGGCTTCACTAATCCCTTTCAAGATAAATCTAAAGGTAGGCTTTCCGTTTATACTTTTCCGTCAGTATATTGTCCAATCACAACGTCTATACTTTTCGACGCTTCACATTCTATCCGCGAACGGAAGAATTGGCGAAGTACTTTCACGATCACCAAAAAAAAAAAAAAATTAATAACAGATAATCAAGAATGAACTTAAATCCCGTATTATTATCGGCTGGCGAACGAACGGAAATGGAGAGCTTAGCCCATTTCTATGGCAACTAAAACAACGTATATACCTGTTGCATTCCGCTTTTAAGTGGAATATAAAAAGAAAGTGTGTTTATTTGTAATGAAAACCACGTCTGATTTATTACTTCTTTTTAAGAATTCTAACTTGAAAAATAAAATATACTCATACGATCCTAGACTGTGTTTCTGAACGCAACCCTGTTGGCTACTGCAGAAGGCAAAAGCCTCTGTACGCTTTAACAATGTAATAGTTTCTACATATCATATCAATAAAATCCTTTCATTTTGAACACGCATTGAAAACTATCTTTTTGTGTAAATAAGTTTTACTTGCATTGGTAAATTGTTAAAATTTTTCATCCAAGGCTGGCGCCATCTGTTAGCCTCTAAGTGAAGTGAAGTACCCGCCCCTTTTCTCCTTTAGATTCGAATTTCTCTCCACGAACGTTTCGTTTAACGCCATTTCATAGCTCGAATCGGCAATAAAATAATTAAAATTATTTAATTTCGTCGCTTCTACGCGCAGCGCCGGTAATTTTCTCGCGGAATTCAAGGAAAGAAAAGTCATAAGGGGTTGTGGTGGGGATAAAACAATGAAAACGTTGAACATTTGCCGTTATTTTTAACCGACGCCGCGGTTGATACTTTTTCCCTCAATTATAAACAATAATTAATTATTATCAACGAATAAACTGTTAAACGCGAGGAAATGTCGTTGGTACGCGTGAAACGCATAGCGATCGAAAACTTTAAGTCGTTCAAGGGCTCGAACGTTATAGAAAAATTGAAAGACTTGACCGCCGTAATTGGACCTAACGGATCTGGTAAGTTATTGTTTATTTAATGTAGGTATTCATTGTTAATTTAATGCTGTTGCAGGCAAATCGAATTTCATGGATGCCATCTGCTTTGCCGTCGGAGAAAAATCGAGCGGCTTACGCATGAAGAAGCTTGCGGATCTCATACACGGATCTGTTGTGAAACGACCAGTTTCTCGCAAGTAAGAATTTTTTTTTCCCCACCCGATTTTACTCCAAGCTCAGAGCTTGTCGCGGAGGAGTGGCGGCTGCGACCGACTTAAATATTATTTCGCCTTACAAACTTACTAATATCGTTAATAAATAAAAAATAACAATAAGTTTATCGTATCAGAAACTCTTTTAAACGGACACTAAATGGCGCATAAACGCTTAACGTTTCGCAGTCTTTCGACAGCTTCGTCAGAACGTCAGGGTTGCGTTTATAAACTACACCTTCGAGTGCACCCTGGGTGTATAATCGCATCTTTATCACTCACAAGTTTTTAGTTATTTTACGTCTCGCTCATCAGTTTTAAGAAGTCTAGTGTTTACATGATTTCCATGACAACGAAATCACTTTTCACGTCCCACTTTTAAGTAGGGTAAAGAAAATGTGTTTGTTGCTATGGAAATACACGCCTGATTTAGTACTTTATGATTCTTATGTGAGAAGCAAAATGTATAAATACATTTATGCGAGAGAGATCACAATATTACCCGAGAGTGACCCTAGGGTGTAATTTATAAACACAACCCAGAAGTGAAAAATATTTTTCACTTCTGACGAAGCTGTCGAGCGCTGTAAAATTGGGGTGCTCGGCCGCGAAACTAATAAAAAAAAGCGCGAAATTTGAAAATTGTTGCCTGATTTCCCATTTCATTTTTTTTTTAATTTTATTTTTAATATATATCTAGTAAGTGTAACAGATTATTATTATAATAGAATTCGATAAAACTAACCAAATGCAAAACATTCGATTTGCCATTAATACAAAAAATAAATACCTTTGGGACTAAAGAAAACACATTTTAAAACGAGTAAAATTATACTGTAAAGTATATTTACTTGACGGTACACAAACAAAATTTACTTCTATGTTAAAAGTAAATATAAAAATAAGACACTGTGGACTAATAACTGTAAATATAATGCTGTGAGATAATGTGAAGAAATATGTATGTATTAGAAACAATAAAACATATTACTTATAAAATGTATGTGGAACAAGAAAAATTTAACTAATTTGTGAAGGAATGAAAAACTGTGTATAATGTGGCATAATTTACCTTATGAGATACCAGAGTACTGAACTGACTGCTACTATTACATATCAATTAGAAAATAGTCAAAAAAATAAGAAGATTTTTGTAAAATATGATAAGTACATACAAGATAAATACATTATTCACTGTAATCAAGTTATAAGATTTAATTTTTGATTTATCCTCTTTCATCTAAATTGGCAAAAAAGACATCAGGGTCTGGCAACTTCTTTCTTGGATTTTTATTTACTGGATTTTCTGTTGTTGAAATACGCAGAGAAAAGCACATGGTGCCATCTGACAAGCTTCAATAGAACTTTTACGACTTTCGTAACCGTTTAGAAATTTTAGAAAATTCTGGTATAAACTACTACCACCTGTTGGATTTTTCACAAAGCTCTGTATTGTAATTTCCGTTACTTTTTTTTATACGTCATTACAAGTATAAACTTGACAGGATGATGATGTTATTTATCATCCGCTGCGGCTGCCACAGACTTACAAGACCTACGAGACCCGAGAAAATTCGTTATGTAACTGTCAACAGGATTTGTCAACGTTGTAATGCAACTGTCAATTTGATTTTGCCGTATCATACATTTATGTTTCTGACACTGTCGTAACAGCGACACCTGTTGAGTATAGCGGAAACTTCGGATTTATTAGTTAATTAACGAATTATATGTCTTTCGATTACTTTTATTTTAAATTATAAATTACTCCAAGTCGTTAAAAGTAAACGTTGCTATGTTTACATGTGCTGAAGGTATAGGAATGATTATTCTTAATCGATGATTAAATTTAATCGACTTTTATGAAACCCAGCATAAATCTTTTGAAATCATTCTTGGTTGTTGAATAAACCACTTACTTAGTAGAGAAACGCCGAAGCTTGTATGTACCTACATACAGTGCGTTCATAAATGATTGAAAGGCACGGGACTTTAGCGCGCAGTCGTGCAAGTAATTTTAATGTTACAACGTTGATATTTCTGCCACTTTCGACTGTACACCAACTGTAAGTCCTGATGATAGAAGAATCAAGGTATTTAAAAGAGGGATTTGCAGTGGTTTACGTGGTGATTTCCATATTTTCGTCGAGTTTCACTGAATTATTTTTATTCAAAATATTACGATCTAACTTACATGCCGACATGTCAATCACAAGTTAACTTTAACCTTCAGTTTATTGCCATAGGAATAATTGTTTTCATAATTGTTACTATGGGAATAAACTGATAGTTAAAGTTAATGTGATTGAAATATCGGCCCTTAGTGTAAAAAATTTTAAATAAATTATTCTCTCAATTGCCTTTTGTAAACTTTCCAATGTGCCGCCCATTTAGTACCAATTTTTCAAGTTAGTTTAAAATGTGTTTCAATCATTTATGAACGCTCTGTATAATACACTTCGTGGAGAATGTTTCAAAAGTACAGATTCTTGTTCGTCTTTTTTTACAGAAGCTTTTCCATCTAGTTATTTCTTCTAACAAATTATCGCCTTTTGATATTTTTTTATTTATTCTTGACAATCTTGACAAGGTTTTCGCGCACTCGTTCACAATTTACTGTCCAATTAATTATCTTACTAAACTGCTAACTAACTGCTTTTAATACTCTTCACTACTTTAATACTGCTCTTCACTAATACCACCGCTACTACTACTACTGCCACTACCGATTTTACCTGCGGGTCGATCTTTTATACATCCCTATCTCTACGTCACAATTGGTTCCTTTGCTCTGGTGGCTGGGGTTCGGTTCAAAGTACAAATTCTAGAACGCATCAGCATCAATTGATCCTTGCCAAATTTGTTCTTATTAAAGCGTTCTAATTGCCTCGATCTTAATTGGCATATGTAAACAACATGCTCGCATTCCGCAAAGCTTGCATTCACTCTCACTATTTTTCACCTGCAAGTAATTATGTAATTATTATTATTCTCTTCCCTTACGAATAGAATTGTTTTCTAGATTTCCCAGAATCTTAAAACAAAGAAAAAGATTGCTGAGGTTGGCAACTTCCTTCTTCAAGAAAATTTTCATTTATTGGATTTTCTGAAAAAAATAGGATAACTGATCAGGCAAAAATATTCATAATTACAATATTAGTTGAAAATAGTTACAAAATTAGTTGAGTCTGACGAGTTACTCCCAACTGTTGTAGCAAACCTTTACAATGTTTCCCTGAATATATAAACATTTAAATATATTTTGTAGTGCACTAATTATCAGAGCTGTGCGAGTACTTACTGTTACAAATACAAGTCAATTACAAGCACAAGCACTTTTGGACTCGTACTTGTGCTTAAGCACAATTAATTACAATTGTGCTTAGTACTTGTACTTGTATTTATACTTGTGCTTATTACCGCAAGTACACTTCACAGCTGTGCGTATACTTATGGTTATACGTACAGTCGTACAAGTATTAAAATGTTAATGTTAACATTTACAAAATAACGCAAGATAAATAAAAATGAGATTGCCCAAAGTGAGGTACTTGCAATTAGTTTTAGAATATAATGAGATTGTTTTTCCATAGTTAGGTACTTGCAATTAGTTTTAGAATCAACAAATGCACATAATATATCTATCGCTGAGTTATTTTTATTTTCCGCATATTCTTTGATGATGCGATACGTATATGTACGGTCGCGGACAAAAAATTTCGGATGTCAGTGTCACTCATCTGACGTATACTATAGGAATTTCTTAACTTTTACGTCAGTGGAATGACACTAACATCCGAAATTTTCTGTCTGCGACTGTACATATCGAGAGAGACGCGACCTATCTGCGCGACAAAATATTGATGCTTCATAGTCTGGCCGGCAGCGAGTCGTTCCCCCACTAATAAGTATTTATAAGCACGAGTCCAAATACAAATACTTTCGGATTTGTGCTTGTATTTAAGTGCAATTAAGCACTATTGTACTTGTGCTTGTGCTTGTTTTATTTATAAGTAGTACTTGGCACAGCTCTGCTAATTATTACATTATCTGTTGGTGCGGTACAATTCTCACGGTTTGTTTCACTAGCCGTAGGTGTAAGTTTTTCATTCAATGAAATATAGTCTGCAAATAATGTGATATGAAATAACTATTCAATGAAAACATCAAGAACATGTGAACATTTAAATGTTTCTTTTAGTCCACTAATTATTGTAAGATTACCTGTTAGTATGGCAGAGTCCTTATGAATTGTTTCACTATCCAAAGGTGTATGTATTTCTTTCGAAGAAACAGAAAGATGTTTCACTCTGGGTTGTCAACTTTATCAAGACTGAAGTAAAAAAAAATCGATTGAACTATCAACTGAAATGTCAACATACTACTCCTACATATTTTCTTAAGTCCATCAAGAAATTATCATTTTCAAACATAAATATTTTATTATTTTTGCATTATTATGCAAAAATCTTATTATCATACCTGTTACAGTTGATGGAGGGCAATAAGTGAAATCCATAGATGTTGATGTACTGGGCGTGGGCTGTTCAACATTTATCATAACAACAGGCATGATCTTTGACGGCTGGTAATCTTGGTACATCTTATGATTCCAAGATTAAGCCTCTTGTATTCCTACAATTTTTAATTGAGTTGAATTTTGTACATGATTACATTATTTCATTATAAAATGAATAAACACGTAAAGTGCCACAATAGAAGAAAAAAATTTGAGCCTGTCAGCCCACTTGTAAAATAGTATGTACATGTTTTAGTTCAATGAAATAACATAATTTGGCCAAGTGAGACCACAGTGAGGTTTTCACTGGGTCAAATACATGCTCCAGTCCACCATGCCATTGGCTGTGTGTTTTTCGGTTCTGCAAGACAACGGAGGTGCTGTTAGGCCAGAAACTGTAATAAGTCTGCGAGTCCACTTAGGACTCGCTTGGCACTTTACGTGTTAACTAGTAAAAAATGTTAACTTTTCTCCATACATTTTTAAAGTATTTATTATCTTATCTATTTTAAAGAAATACAGTAAATTGTAATACCTTCAATTTTTACAGAATTTATAATTATTACATCATACATAAGTTTCAAATCCGAACATAGCAATTTTTTGTATCAAGAACAACTCTTACGATGACTTACCACTCTTCGCTTTTACTTTTCATAATAAATTTTCTGTATTCTAGTTTGACATTTTTCACCTAGCATATAATTATATTATTAAATCATATTATCCTAAATAAAGCTGCTTAAAATGTTTAGTATAAAAATTTGAAGTTTTCTTTTTCGGGAGTAAAATTCAATTATTGCACATACAACAACATTCACTCTTAATAAAACATTACCTTTACTCACCTAATACAGTTAACTGTAGGAACTGCACCATAGTTAAGGTTTCGTTTATTTACAGTGAAACAGTCCTCGGTAAAATGTTGTTTGGTAGCGTAAATTTCTCCAAAAGACATGCTTACTAACTCTGGATTTTTAATAACATCTAGCCATACTTGGAACCGTGCTTTTCCAGATATTGGATGTGGAAACCGATATCGAGATGACACTTTGTCAGTACATCCTGGCACACAAACAACACTTCTTGTAGCCCATTGTTTTTACTAACTTCTGATCACTGAAATATAGAGAAACAAATTTTGAAAGTAAGCAAACGTGTTGCATGTAATATTATAGTTGCTTTGTTCAGTGTGCTTATTTATTACAAATATTATATTTATATCAAATATTTCAAAGATTTATATTCTAATTTCTTTCTTTTTTTGATAAATACTAGCTGTAAAATATCAAGTTTCTTTACTTATATTTTTTTATCATTTCAGTGATATTTATTACAGCACTACAGAAAAACGTGAATTTGTCTGCATTATAATATTTTACAATTTTATTGTATGAACTTTCAACAGATAAGCATGCAATATAAATACAGTTGCAAATAAAATCTTGAGTACTCACCTCAATTATATCTAAATAAGTAAGTAGGTACACAAATTTTCACAATGTTTCTTAATAATAATACACCTCCGCTATATACGCACTAAACAATAAATAATAATGTCCAAGTCACAGGTCCAAGTTTGCAAGTAGCAAGGCAAAATGCGCCGGGGAAATACGCGCACTCAAGCACTTCCCTCTTAAACAATGACTGCTATGTATAAACACAATTACAATAACGTGTAACAGAATCAAAACGCGAAGTAATATAAACGCTTCTATAACCAATTTACATAATACAATGACAATAACACAACAATCAAAAATCAAAATATGGCGTACAAAGCTTTCGCGTTCACGTTTTGCTGGGCTACCGCACGCTATTTTCATCTGCTGCCATCTACACGTATTATAGGCGCACTTAAATTTTAAATTATTTTGGCGGCGGGCCGCGATAGCAGCGCATAGGTGCTCGGCCGCAAAACTATAAGTCGGACTTTTATTATTCCATCTAATGCCCGTTTTACATAGTCAAAGAAATTGATGGATTTTTTGTCCTTGAATTTATTCATGCGTGTAATCAAAGGTGTAATACATAAAATCGTCGTGAATAAATCGACGACAATAAATTCATGAATAAATTGCCAAGAACCAGCTTTACAGTTGGGATTAACTGAAAGTCGACAATAAAAAGTTGGACTGTGTAATACAAACTGACATTTGCAATAAGTTCAACGATTTCTTCATGAATAAATTTGCAAATAAATCCATCAGTTTCTTTGACTGTGTAAAACGGGCATAAGATATCACCACAGAGATATCACCCCGTGATACACAATGATCTGGTAAGGGGTAGATGCACAGTGCCTTATGTTTCGTGCATTCTCGATTGATATCAGCATGTGAGTGAAATAGCGAATATCTGTGAGTAATTTTAGCTCATGTATGCGACAAGGATGCCACTCAAAGCCTAGATCACGTGACTTAGAATGAACAATGCTTTTTAAACGGGTGTGTACCGGGTGTTTCCTGAAAAATGTTTCATCCTGTAGCGTCGTTATTTATGATCCGATTTTAATAAATAAAAAAATAAAACAAATGGCTTTAGATGTATTTTAAAATGGCTCTAATTTCAATTTTTTCTAATGTTATCTTCAATATCTATCGATAGTCAACTTTTTTTTTCAAATGGCAGCCCAAATTTTTTTAGCTTTAATCTAGTAGAGCATTTTTTTCTACATCGGATAAAGTATTCAAAATTATTATTTGGTGCGCAGTTAATTGGAAAAATTAATAAAATTATTATAAGCATGATTTTTTATGACAGTTTAATAGATTTAAAATAATAATAATAATAACCAATCAACAAACAATAAACATATTAGACAAAATCATAAAAATTTACAAGTATTGCTCGAATTGACCTCCACCACCTTGCTCAACACACAACTGGCACCTTCTAATCACGCCATGGACCGCATTTAATAGTAAATTAGGAGGTATTTCGCCACAAGTATCAACGATCCTCTTGTCTTAAAATCAAATCGTTTTCCGGGCTTGTTATGTACACGCGATCTTTGAGATAACCCCACATCCAAAAATCGAGCGGTATAAGATCCGGAGAACGGGCAGGCCATCCAATTGGCCCATCCGTTCCTATCCATCTTGCACCGAATTTGTTATTTAATCAATGGACAATTCTTCTTGCATTATGAGGAGCAGCTCCATCTTGTTGGAAAAATTTAGTTCTGCCAAAGGTAATTCGTCCAAAAAATTTTCTATGTCTATCGATAATAGTTGGTGACATTTTTTTTTATTAAGGCTGGTTTGCATAAGTTTTAAACCAGGATTAAATTTAAGCCCATGTTAGAATGTGACACACAATATGCTATACGTCATTGTGAGTGACCTTCTAACTTAGAATTAAATTTAATCCTGGCTTAAATCTTTTATGCAAGCCACCCTTTAGAGTACCATTTATGACAACTGGCCCAATTAATTGATCTCCTAAAAAACTACAAATATTTTCAAAATGATGGTTGAATGACATTTGTCGTTTAGTGCATTGTTATGAATTTCCACGGCTGACTTGAAAATTTCATTCATTATGTTAATAATAATTTTATTAATTTTTCCAATTAACTGTGCACCAAATAATAATTTTGTATACTTTATCCGATTTAGGAAAAAATGCTCTACTAGATTAATGCTAAAAAAATATGGGCAGCCATTTGAAAAAAAAAAAGTTGACTATCGATAGATATTGAAGATAACATTAGGAAAAATCGAAATTAGAGCCATTTTAAAATACATCTAAAGCCATTTGTTTTATTTTTTTATTCATTAAAATCGGATCATAAATAACGTCGCTACGGGATGAAACATTTTTTAGGAAACACAGTGTATACCATCTCACTCTTAAGTTAATATCAATTCCTCTTTCCCTACATGGCATTTGCTACTTGATAAATCTGTGAACATGCAGCACTGCATTATTACCAACAGAGTACAATGTGTTGCCTATACGGCGGGGTCACGTGGGTTGAAATCATTTGCGATTTCCCTGTACATATTGTTACGAATATGTACAACGTGACCTCCGGCTGCAAGCGGCGAAGCTATTTCATGAAAGTTAAGATGAGAGAAGCTGTAGGTATAAAAGTTCTTAAATTTCGATCGATCAGCATATAATAAAAAAAATGAACTGTACAGGGTGTCCCATTTTCGATGGTATTCAAAACATTAGTTGTGGTTATATCTCGGTGTTTATGAACTTTTGATGCGATTTGGTTAAAGAATCATGATCTACGTTAAAAGTAGAATAAAAAATGCCTTTTTCGATACCTTTAAAAATAAAAAATAAAAAATATGCGTTTGAAAATTTGATGAATTTCTCGTTTTTCAACTGTACCGCGAAAATTGCAAGGAACAGCAAATTTTTAAGTTGGCCATTCAAATTAGCATAAAAAATTGACCCAATATTGCGTGCTCAGTTTCTTTCTATTTCCATTATTAACGAAGATATCTATGGAATACCATCGAAAATGGGACAGCCTGTACATATTAAGCTCAGTTGTATTTTCGATTGACTGCACTGGTGTGCATTTCATCTCATATTATGACTGATCTGATTGTGAGTGCAATCAGTGCAGGTGAATCGAAATTGATCAGTTATTGACTTCATTCTGAAATATTGGCGACTATTCGTTTGATAAAGTTGGCAACACTGTGACATGATGTGACATCAAAAACTGTTTCAACCGGAAGTCACCGTAAGTGTTTTTATTTGTTTACACTAGTCTCCTTTCCTTGATCTGTATTGAGGGAAAAAGAAAACACCAACATTAAAGTATTGCCTTAAATACAATGTTCTTCATAGAAAATAGAAATTTCGCTTTAAAAAAACCGGATTTGTTTACGTAACACTTCCAATAAGTAAACATAGTTTGTTTTCATGATTATTATTGATTATTAAGAAAACAAAATACAAAGCGGTCAAGAATCACTGTTTGAGTTGGCAGTGCTGAAGTTTATTTTTAAATGGAATAACTTGCGGTGGTTGTTGACAGCTTGACACTGACAGCCGTCACGCCGTCACTTTACAAGTGTCATTTGATATTTCCAATTCAAATTAAAAAGCCATAAAAAATTCCGTTTTTGTATAATACTTGTCAAATGTTTCTGATGTTGGTATCTGTTACTTGAATTTCAGGAAATTTCAAAAAATTCTGTTTTACATTTTAGTGATAAAAGCAGGGTTCCAACAGAAACTCTAAAATTTTGTTACACTGACAGGTATTATATAAAAAAAAACTAACTACAATTTTTATTCACATAACCTATAATCTTGTCGCTGTTCAGGTTACGTCAAATATATCAATATCCGGTTTCAGTGTTGCAAACAGCCGAATAAAAAATGCTCTTAATTGTATTGCCAACTCGAACAGTTATTCTTGACCACTTTGTAGTAAATAGGATATTCTTTACAACAAATTATGCAAATGCATGATTTTGGTCTTCTGAAAATATTATAATTTTCCATGTATTACCGAATTTATGAGTGGCACTCTATACAGGATGTCTATTTCTCGAGCCTAACCATAGGTGATATGAAGTTGGTTAAATTGAATCAAAATTTCGTATTTTTGTTCCACTCAATAATCTTCAGCCAAATTTCTTCTATTTTCTACGGTTTTTATTTTAAGTTATTATTAAAAAAGTAAGAATCACGATTATTGGTTTTTATGTTATTTATTTTTTTTATAAAAATCAATGACGCTATTAGGCATCTTAATTCTTATGAGGAACTTATTTAAATGTGCCAGATCAAAAAATTGCGAACAAACTTACTTCTCTGATATAAACATATTTAATACACTCAACATTAAAGTGATTTTTTTTTTGAGTAAGTTGTAAACTTGAAGCCTTGATTCATTAGCAATTTTTATTGCCATCTATGAAGTGTTGCGCAATAAAAATTGCATACTGTAAAGCGGCCTTAACATTTCCTCTCAATTTTGGATTTATTCTTGGATTAAAAAAAAATTCTGACGCGATTTCTGAGATTTTTCATTTCAGATTTACTTCAAAAATTTGGGGAATTTGCTTTTGAGTTTCGTTAAAATTTTTCCAAACTCAGTTTGAACTGTTTGTTGATGACTACATATTGCTAAATTGCATTTTGTTTCAGAAGATACTAGGTTTTATTAACAAAGCAATTTTGTTACTTTTCTCGTAAGAGCTTGCTTTAAATTTTTCGAACGTTTCGAAAATTGTCATCCTCTTTTTTTAAGAACCTACCTTAATTTTTATTTTGAGTTTTCGAAATTTTGATTTGAAAGACGTACAACTGCAAGAATTTAATTTTTTTGGGTTTTATTCAAAGTCTTTCCAAGACATCTTCGTTTCAAACAATTGAAATTTCGTCTCAGATTACATAAAAACAATTGCAATCGCAATCACACCTACTTGGTAAAATTATTTTTGTGACAGGTTCTTATTCGATGAAAAAAAAAATCAAATTTTTGCCGTTGCAAATTGCCGCGGTGGAATTAAGACGTCCCAACCATCAAACGTCTATTCCTCCAAAGACCGGTATTGCAAGAAACATTTCATTTAAATTTATCAAAACGTTCATAAATTTGGAAATTGGAAATAGTGACAAATATGCGTCGCTTAAAGCGTTTTATGTTTGTCAAATTTAAGACATTTTCTGTAAATTTGTGGAAAATCTTATTTAAATTTATCAAAATGTTGATTAACTCGGAAATTCGGAAATAGGGTCCGTTGTTTGAAGCTCTTGATATTTGAAGAAAATTTTGACAGTGTTGTCAAATTTAAGATATTTTCTCCAAATTTGAAGCAAATTTGATTTATTTTGAAAATCGGAAATAGTTGCTGAGATTTTGCAAAATTGAATCAATAAAACTCGTCTAATCCACGCGCGATGCCTCTAAAAAAAAACAAAAGAGAACAACTACTCAGAAGTTTCAAACCTTCCAGTCGATTTATTTACATCGTCGACCGATAGATGGCGCCCCCTTAAAAAAACCTTTTTCCAATAAATTTTACGTTCAATTAAAAAAAACTAACGTTTCAAGAACTTGCTCAAAATTTAATTTACAGAGGTGATGTGCGTTTTTATCTACAGCGCCACCTCTTGTCTGGTAAAGCAAGCGCACGCTGATTTCTGAGATTTCGCAAAAATGAAACTCGTCTAATCTACGCGCGTGATCCTGCTGAAAAAGAAAACAAAAGAGAACGACTACTCAGAATTTTCAAACCTTACAGTTAATTTTATTTACATCGTTGACCGATAGATGGCGCCTTGAACAAGTGCTCTCTTAAAAACTTTTTATTTTCTTATGAAATGGACTTCATCTTGGATATTTACCCTATTAAGGCCCGGTTTATGAATCACAAATTAACTCTATTTAATTTTCAGTTTGTTCCCATATGGTTGTTCAACCCACGTGACCCCGCCGTATAGGCAACACGTTGTACTCTGTTGGTAACAATGCAGTGCTGTGTATTAAATCACTCGAGGATGTAATGCCTGCGATTTACGAAGGCATCGTAATTTACACAAGCATCTGGGAATGCTTGGTTAACGTGGTTAAAAGCAACGGAACACCTACAGCCACGAAACTCAATGACAAATTGAAACACTTTTCTCAGTGTTGCCACTTCTAGAAAACAAAACCTAATTCAAATTGGTCACGTGGGTTGCAGTAATTTATGATTTCCCTGTAGTAACAACTAAGAAGACAATTGTTGCTGTGGCAATTAACTGAAGATGAAAGTTAACTCGTGATTGATAAATTGGGCCCAAATGTGAAGTCTTTTTTCGGATTATAAGCAGCGTTGTTCCAAGCAGGAACTTTTTGTGTACCAGGTTGGCAATCTCCTGATTTAAATATTCAGTACCAAATCTTGAGCAATTTTAAATTAAAAGGCTATCGGTCAAAATACAATACATATAAAACAAAATAACCTGTAACCAATAACAAAAACAAACAAAGTAAAAATGACTAGAAATTAGAACTCACTAGAATAGTTTGAACAACACTGATTACAAGGATTTGTGGTGAACTAGTCTGCGTGTTGCGGTGAGAGTTGTAAAAAAATTCAAACATTTCTCGTTTTTACTTATTGTTAGTTAGAAAACGACATTTTATTATTACAATTAACACTAAACGTCATCGTCGCACTTCAAATTCCTATGCCCACTGGCTATCTGGAGAGATCTATTATTATCTGTGGATAGAGTTAGTCTCGAAACGAACAGCCTGTATACAATGGAATGATGTGGTATGCAAAGCATAAAAATTAAAAATGACAGTTCTCTTTTAAGTGATTCGTAACATATTATATTCATATTCAGATCAATGTTTTGAAGTTTGCCTTTTCTTTTTTTTTCTGTTGAAATAAAAATTTCTAATTATTCATACATATTTAGTTTCCCCAAATTTTAACTTTTCATTGAATTTTGTGCTCTCCCTTATAAATTGCTCCTTATTAAGCATGCCTCCTCTTCTTTTAGAATTCCTGGTACTTTTTTTGCCCACTATTGAGGATAGCTAACTTTTTTAAAGAAAATAATGTTTCCACCATCGGCATCGTAACAAATATTTTATTAAAATCATAAACTTTTTTAACGGCCGACCATTTACAATAAGTCTTTAAAAAATACTTTACTTACGGGTGGGAGGTTGGTGGAGTCCGTCGTTCACTGTTTCTTCTGAAAGTCCTTTCGCTTCTTTTAATTCTTTTCCCATCTTCTCTCTGCATTCTCCGCTTCCTCCTTCTTGGTCTGCTTCTATTTTTCCTTTTTAGTGATCTTCTTGTTATCCTCTCCTCCTTCATTCTTCTTGCACACCCACAACTACAACTTCACCATTTGCTTTCTTATCCAATTCCTTCCGAACCTTATCATTTTATATTTTGTCCAAGTTGTGTCCAAGTTTTATCTTTCTTAGATATTTTAATCCAATGCTTCTATTTTCCTTATCTACTTTTTTAGTTCAGGTCCAGGACCGGTCCGAACCGTATATTTTTCTTCCCCAAGAACGTTTTCTTCTTGCCATTAAACAACTTCTGTCCAGCCTGCGTTACCGTCATCCCCAAAGTACCTAAATTTCTCCACTTGTTGCAGATTCGTACTTTTCTTCCTATTTCTGTTTCTCTTTTCTTTCCACGATCATTGTTTTTGTTTTATCGATGTTGATTTTCATGTTCATTTTTTCTTTTCAGTTTTGGATGGCGTAGAATGCATATGGCGTAATAATATTTTATGCTTTCACTATTTTGTTGCCGCAACAAAAGTTGCAAGAGTATTTCGTTTCGACTGTTTTTTTTCTTGAACCTAAATTTAATTTTAAAAGAACTTCCTTCACAAACGGGAATGGAATCTGAGATTCTAATCGTTTGGGTTCCAAAAGCAACTGATTTGGATATTAAAATGAACTATCGACTGGTTGTACAATAACGAGAAACCCCAACATATTGTGACAAGGAAATTAGAACGTCACCAATGCAAGAGATTACAGCTGCATGAAACAGTCCGCCAAAGCTTCCAAGAAGGATAATTAACATAAACAATTACATAAGATGATCTTGCCATGCACAGGATCACCAGTACGAGTCATTACAAAATCGTGATTCATCCTTTAGTACGATTTCCCGATGACCCATATGTCACTGCAAGAATTACATAAACTCCTACGACAGACTTTCTAAAAGGCGAACCCTTTATATACTGGATAAACTTATTTGCAGAGCATTAGAGTATTAGAGTGTTATTCTAGTGAGAGGAAAGTTTCCGCGTCTTGTAGTGTAGTGCAAACCATGAAAATCTACTTATTATTAACATACGGAGCTCTACAGGCCTAGTTGGTCCAGGGTTTGGTTACCGATCATCTTCTATTTGCCGCTATCCTTTGTCTTTTCCCTCCATTGTCTGATGTTTTGGTTACCGATCATCTTCTATTTGCCCCTATCCTTTGTCTTTTCCCTCCATTGTCTGATGTCTATCTTTTTTATGCGGTCCTTTACTTCCTTCTTCCATCTTTGTCTTGGTCTGCCTAACCGTCTTCTTCCTCCATTACTACTATGTGTCATCATCATCTTCGGAATTCTGTTGTCATCCATCCTTATTATATGTCCCACCCATCTTATGCGCTGCACTTTCACTACCTCTATTATGTTTGGTTTGTTGAACAGATCATAGAGTTCTTTGTTTGTTCTTCTTCTCCATACTCCATCTTCTATCTTTCCTCCAAAAATTCTTCTCAGAATCTTTCTTTCCCATACTTCGAGTCTCATCGAAATCGTATTGTTTCCTTCCCTCTGTGGTTATCCTTAAATACTGTCCCGATGAAAATTCTTCTTCAGTCCACGTCATGTATATATTTTGTTTTTGTATTATTTATCTCAAGTCCCATACTTTTAGCTGATTTTTCCAATTTCTTTACCACCTCTTGCATTTCTTGTTCACTTCTTGTAATAAGTGCTATATCATCTACATAATCTGCACACTGATGTCTTCTTTGGTATACTATACAATGGAATGATGTGGCATGCAAAGCATAAAAATTGAAAATGCCAGTTCTCTTTTAAGTGATTCATATCATATTCATATTCAGATCAATTATTATTAGCCTACTTGTTTGATGGCCTTTTTTATTTTGTTGAGCCCGAAATTTAGAGTAGGTGAAACGGCATATTTATGAAACCATAGATCATTTTTAAGACTGTAGTAATTTCAATGTCCATGCACTATTGTTTAATTAAAAAATGACATAAAAAATAATTTGAAAAATATTTCAGAAATTTTTCATTTATGTTGACAGTTACGATTTGGAATACTTTAAAATTATTGTGTACAGCTTATGAGTACCGAGATAATTTCTGAAAACATGAAATTGTTTATTTAGTTTCAGTTTAGTCTACGAGGGTGATGGAATGTTATCAGACGTGGCCATAAATGCCATTGCATAGCTTTTTTCGTACTTGGGAGATCGCAGGTGTATAATAGGTAGAAAACGGTCCTGAAACACATCCTTGAGTAACTTCTACCTTTGTCTTTTCTACAATACCATACAAGCACTCACCTTTTCGTCTAATAACTACCTATCACATATCTACTGTGGTTTCCTTTCGTTATCACATTTTACTCTATCCTCACTACTTTACGAATTTACCTAATCTCTATTTATATCTACTTACTACCTTAGTGCTTCTGTGACAATTACTTTTGAAAACATCGAAACATCAGAGGAGCTAGTGTTCCAGCGTTCAATTCGAGGAAATTCCTCAGAGTACACGTTTAACGACGAGGTAAGTTGAAGCTTGGGGGGAAGGGTGAGACTAAATATACATATGTATTTATTTTGATGATAGGTGGTTAGTCACGGTGATTACATAAAACAGTTGGAATCGATTGGAATAATAACGGGGGCGGGTAACTGCTTCGTGTTTCAAGGTGCCGTGGAGTCGATTGCGATGAAACACCCCAAGGACATGACGAAGATGTTCGAGGAAATCAGCGGGTAAGTTGAACCGGGGAAGAAATACATAAACCAAATCTTTTGTTCTTGTCAGCTCGGCAGAATTAAAAGAGCAATACGACCGATTGAAAATCCAAGTCGAGGAGGAGCAACAGAAATTAAGCGTGTCACTGCGAAGGAAAAGGCATTTGCTATCCGACTGTGCCGAAGCACACAAGCAGGGAAAAGCCGCCGAACAGTATCTACAAACTTTAAACGATCTGGTAGGTACTCATTGCTCGTTGATTTTAGACACTAGCTAACGCAACTGTGTTTTAGAACAAGACGTTAATTACCCAGTGCCTCTTCAAATTATTCCACAACGAACGCCAAATCAAGAATCTTGATGCCAGTCTGAAGACTCGGCAAGGTGAGCTTGCGAAGCTCGAAGAGGAAGTCGCAGAGGCTGAGCAAAACCTCAGATCTACGAAGAAAGACTTGGGCAAGTGCGATCGGGATTTGGCAAAGATAGAGCAGGACATCCGCGAGGCCGTAAATTAAAAAAAAAAATTGCCTCACTCACGTTTTTTAATCGCACAATCTTAACGCAGGAAGTGGACGTAAACAGGAAGAAATCGCAGCTGGTTAAAGCGAAAGAGGAGGTTTCCCACATCCAGAAGAAACTCGACGACGCGCTGAAAACTTTGGAAAACGCCAAGAGCGCAGACGAAGCCCAGGCGGACAGCATTCGTAAGCTGGAAGAAGAATTGGCCGAGGCAAACCGGACGAAGGAGGAATACGAAGCTGAAATTCTGGAAGAATCGCAAAGTCAGGGTTTACAACAGATGGAAGAGGAAGACGTCCATGAGTACGGCCGGTTGAAGGGCGAGGCTGCGAAAAGGACCGCCCGGTTGATGCAAGAGTTAGAGTCGATCAACCGGATTGTTCGATCCGAGCAGGACCGCCTGGACAATACGGACAGACTGATCACAGAATCTCAAGATAAATTCAGCCAAAAGGAGCAGGAGCAAAAGGAAATGCAAAGGAGAATTAACGTCTTGTCTGAACTCATTCGGTTGGTGCCCCATTTATTAGTCAAAGTTATTTTTTTAAGTAAGAAATTGAATTACTTGTAGGGCAAGTGAAGAAACTTTGACGGATAAACGCAACCGAAGGTCAGAGTTACAATCGGAGGTGGTGTCTTCGACAGAGCACCTTGAAAACGTGCAGGCCCAGCTGGAAACTGTGATGGAAAAAATTGGGGATGAAAAAACTAACAGGTACGAAGAGGAACGCAGGAAAAGGAAGGCCAGCATCGTCGAACAACTTCAAGTATTCTATAAAGGAGTGGTGAGTTGAACTTTCAATAAAAATAAAGGGGGGATTTTTATTTGAAAGTTATTCAAAAATAAATTACCAACCTTAAACAGATGGTAGTGTTAAAGCCCAGTTTAAATTTAACAATAAATAACAATTGTTGCTAAGGGTTTAAGCTTTTGGCTTAAAGTTAAGTTGGTATTGTATCTACAATTGGTTGCAAGTGAAATTAAATGCGAAGTACGGATCGGTTTTTCGCTCACAATCAAAAATAAATATCAACTCAAACGTTTAATTAAAATTATAATAGAAAATCTTCGACCTTCAGTCGTCCAAGGGTGCAAGTGCATCGGCTTGAAACGGTCGCTAAATTGTTTTCAAAATAAAAGCGATTATTACATGTCTAATTTCAAATAAAAACCACATGGCCGGCTTCTCGGAGTTTGCAGCGGGGTTTTGCGCACGGGGGGCCAACAATTCGAGACGCCGCGTTTTCCTTTCAGTGGATCACCCTCGGCCAGTTGTAAATCTGTCCGAGTAACCTTTATCTGGTATTTCGAATTTCTGTACAAATTTAGTCACGCCGGTAATCGCAGGCGCCAGGCAGAGTCATTAGGGTGGCACGGACGTCATAAACAAATCTATTCGACGTTTAGATGTGTTTTCTTAGACTCTGTATACAGTCCGCCGCGTCGAAATCACGGGTACACATACGGTAACGTAAGAGTCAGATCGAATTACGCTCGAGTTGAAGTGTTTTGTTTTGTCTGGTTCTGTTCCCAGTCCAGCGTCATAATTCTCTGTCAGTTCAAGAGGCTCTTGAAACGTAGTTAGCGAGGAAACACATCGCAGACATCGTGAGACAGACACATTCCGTATGACAGTTTAGAGTTCATAATTTATACTTGTTTGCGAGAAACACGGTTACCATTGATCGAAGGGATTTCAAAATTTTGCTGCAAGTCCGAGGGGGTGGGTTTTAATTGTTTTCGTGAGAATCGGGAACGCGAAGGAACGACAGATTGAAGCTCTAGCGAGAACGGTCGAGTTCAATTCTAATTTGGTTTAATTGTGGTTATCCTTAGGCGCTTGTAGTCTTTATCCAATTTGTTTGTTAAATAATTTATTCCGGTCCGGTTTAAATACGTTGTGACAAGAAAGGCAATTAAATTAACCACGTAGTTGTCGCGACGCGAGTGTTCTTAAAACAAAGTGGACAGTGCATAAGTGGACTCGGATTATACGCCTATATAGGTATTTGACATTCATTTATTTATTTCCTTCAGCGCACCCTTGGTGGTAATAGCTGCGCAGAGATAATTTGATTTGCATTAACTAGACTAACGAGTCAGCACGTTTCATAGTACCATTACATTGAGATAAATTTAATCAACTATTTTTAGTTACATTTCAGCGAGTATTAAAACTCACTAGTGACCTTCATCTTAGAAAAATTGATGAGTCAGTGTTTCTTAATTAGTAGACAAATTCTGTAATTTAATCAACCAACAGCAATTACTTATTTCCCACAGGGTCAAACTGTGGTCTTTGCCGAGAGATTTGTCGGTTAATTAGAAGCGATTGCTAGAGACTGTTATGCCAAAACCACCCATAGTGGAGTGCAAATAAAGCAGTCAAACCGGATTTAAACGCTTTAAATTAATTAGCTAGGTTTGACGGCGAAAGAGCGACATACAGAGGATCCTCAATAAGAAGGCAAGCGGGTCAAGTACCGCCCTCAAAAGCATTAATTAACGCTCAGGTGATGTAGTTAGTAGAAGTAGTTCGGCTCACTATACGCACTCTATTAATCAGGTTAGCTAGAGATAGGGTTAAAACAACACCTGAAAAACAGGTGATCTCCATTAATTAAGTACACTGTTGTCCCACTGAGACACTTTGTGCGTTGATTTATTAATAATAATAATAATGAATTTATTGCCCAACAGAAAATACAATCCAAAAACCGGGCAAACATAACTCAAGCATAACAGCATAGAGGCAACAATAAAGTAATAATAAACTACAAAAAGCAACTGTAGGCAGCATTAATAATCACAGATGCGCCAGTAAATTAATACTAAGACTAAACTCTTAAGAATAGAAAGCCATAACAATAAAAATAGAAACCTCAAGAAAGCAATAATACTCAGAACAATCAACAATGATTAGAAGGGCATAAACCTCATCATGAATAACAAATCAATCACAATACCACCCCTAATCATAAAAAAACTAAAAAAAAACTAAACAGGTTCACTCAAACTACGAAGCACAGTATTAAGATTGTCGTAAAATATATCGCATTTATTACAAACTTCGTTAAGTTAAGTTAAGTTAAACACATTATAAACAAGGGCGATCTTCACAAAATGTTAGTTCTAGCCAAGGAGGTATAGAAAGTAGGTGCATCTCTGGCAGCAATTCTTGGAACTAGAAAATTTAATTTTCCTAACAAATATTGGCAGTCTACACGATTATGCAATAGTTTAAACAAGAATGTAAGGGCCGTAGCTTCCCTTCTATTATTGAGCTGTGGAATATTAAACTCTCTTAAGAACGTATTATGATCAAATCCTCTGACCGGATATATATGGTACTTCTTGAACCACAAGTATTTTAAAAACTTTCTCTGAATGGTTTCAATCGTTTTAGTAACATTATGGTAACCAAGAAGGACAGATCAAAAGCAAGGCAAAAAATTAAGTATTTCTAACAATCAAGAAAATGTTTATGTAAATACGAATAAGTGGACGGAGAGAATGAAAAAGGATAGGAAAGATTGGAAAATAGGTACAAGCAGAAGAAGAACAACCTAACATAAAAATAAGAAGAAGAAAGTAGGAAAAAGTCAGATACTACAGTCAGATCAATAAGTTCATGGCAATCAAAAAGGATAGATCAAAATGTCATGCAAGCACAAAGTGTTCGAAGCACGCAAGAAAGGTGTTATAGCAAATGGGAGCAAGTGGAGCAAGGATAGAAAAGAATGAAGGCAAATAGAGAAGATTGATTGAAGTGAAGTAAGTATGCAAGATATGGGATATGTGGATTATTTTACTATAAGAACTGAACAGGAAAAATAACAGGAAAATAGAGGAAGATTCATTAACTAAGACCTTAAGACAAACAGGCGGAAGAAGGCATAGTAAGACAAGAGCTGAACCAGATACTGACAGTAAGTTACAATATTTATTTTCAGAAACGGGAAGAAGCAACAATATCTATAAACAGAACAATACAAAAAAAACATAACAAACCGCTATATATTAAAATGTATACTAAAAAAAAAGTATGGTAATCAAAGAGGATAAATTAAAAAGGATTTATAGTAAATGTGTAGAGAGGAAGAATAAGAAAAAAAGTCAGAGTTCTAGGGAAAACCAACTCTTACTTTTGCCCAAATCTTGAACTAACTTCCTCAGAATATTGCGAAAAAGTGCATCGTGCAGTTTGAAAACGGCGCTAAGCATTTTGAGAAAGTTTCCGTCACTTCTCTCTCATCTTTGAAACCACTTGCGCTTGTGGCGCCATCTACCAGATGATTAAAAAATCTTCGATGTCTTCTGTTTTTAAAGATGACGACGCGGCACGGCGTCCCTAAACTATGGATTAATTTTTTCATCAACGTTTAGAAAGTTGTTGAAGATTTGATTAATCTAAGACTTATTTGACAAATTAAGCGAGTAAATAAGCGAGTTGCACATAGCGCCATCTACCGGATGATTCGGGAGCTTCCTTGGTGATCTCTGTTTTAAAAGACGACATCTCACACTTCGAATTTATTTTTTTAGCAACGTTTTCATCAATTAAGTAACACGTACAGCACATAACGCCATCTGTCGGATGATACAGGAACTTCCTTGATGATTTCTGTTCCAAACGTCGATGCTCTTGTGCTACGAATTTTTTCGTCAACGTTTAGAAAATTGTTGAAAAATTGATTCACCGAAGTTTTTTTTGACAAGTTAAGTGAAGTGCACATTGCGCCATCTACCGGATAATTCAGGAACTTCCTTGATGTCTTCTGTTTACAAAGACATCCTTATACTTCGAATTTATTTTTTCATCAACGTTTTCAACAAGACTTCTTTTGACAAATTAAGTAAGGCGCACAGCACATAGCGCCATCTGCCGGATGATTCAGGAACGTCCTCGATGATTCCTGTTTTAAAAGAGGAAGATTTCTTTTTCATTAAAGTTTAGAAAATTATTGAAGAATTGATTGACCAGAATTTTTGACAAATTAAGTGAAGTGCACTTAGCGCCGTCTACCGGATGCTTTCCTTGACGTCTTCTGTTTGTAAAGACGACGACGTCCTTAAACTAGACGAATTTATTTTTTCGTCGGCAACGTTTAGGAAATAGCTGAAGAATCGCATATGACAGTCGTAAATGGGGTGCCAAATTAAAGAAGAGTATTCAAGTCTAGATCTAACTAGAGAAAAGTAAAGAGTTTTTAAAGCTTCAATATTGTTAAATGATCTACAGTTCCTAATAATAAATCCAAGCATTTTGTTGGCCGATTTGGTACAAGACAAAATATGTTGAGAAAAAGTAAGTTCAGTGTCAAATGTCACTCCTAAATCATTAATCGAGGTAACGCGATCAAGAGGTTGCCGTTCAATGTTATATTCAAAATCAGTTCTAATTGTACGTCTGGTATAAGTCATGACTTTACACTTACGGGCATTAAGTTGTAACTTATTTTCAACACACCAAATATTGACCTTGTTAATATTATTCTGCAGTCTAATGCAGTCTTCAATTGAGTTAATGACAGAAAAAAATTTGGCATCATCAGCAAACAATTCTACTCTGCAGTCAACCGTATCACATAAATCGTTGATAAATAAAGTGAAGAACAGAGGTCCTAAATTGGATCCTTGCGGAATCCCTGATGTAGTAACAAAGTAATGTGACGTAAAGCCATTGTAATACACATAATGCAATCTATTGTCTAAATAGGTTCTAATGAAATTTATTAAAGAGTCGCTAAAGCCAAGAAAGGACAATTTAGATAAATGAATAACGTGATTGACACAGTCAAAAGCCTTAATTAAGCAGAACAAGTCTTTGAGTACGATCAGAGTGACGAACACTGTACCAAGACTCGAACTCAGTTGAAATTCAATTAATTAGCAATCTAATTAATGAGCAGGGTTCTCCAACCGAGATCTGTGTAGACATTAAACCACCAACGGTGTGAATCGAAAGAAAATAGATCGCGCCGATATTCGAAAGTGAAATCTGTTAAACGAATTCTACTGTACTTTCTGAGAATCGTAATTTTTGTTTATTTGTATTGATTTTAAACGCAAGGGTTTTTCGCTCAAGATCTCCGATCCCACAGAGGCGGGCGGATATCAGGAGTTTTTCCCAATTTTTTCTTTTCAATAAATAATTAATTAAAGTTAACTGTTGGGTTTTATTTAAGTGTCAAATTCCTTGTTATAAAGAGTTATACACTGCTCCGCCAAAAAAGAACCAGGTTTTCACGACGTAGTTCTCCGTGTACGACGATCACGTAAGCCTTAATTAAAGGTGTTATTCCCTATAGCGGATTCTCCGGAGGTCGTTCAACTGTAAACAGAAAATCTAGGGCAAGTAGAAATAACCCTTAGTCGGCCGTCGTAGTCAATAGTAGGTAACAAGCAGACTTGTAGTATAGATAAGATTAACCGCCAGTGGTGCGACCCTCGGAAGCCCGAGACAGTTATTTTAAATCGGCCATAAATCTTAAGTGGGGTTGGTTTGGTACATTTTTATTATTTGTTTACTTGTCAGTAATAGTCAATAACCAAGTCTAATTGGGGCGGGCGCATTACAAGCTGCATTAAAGTCCTTTCTAATATCGAGCGTCCGGGAGGTAGCGTCCAGTATGTCACTCCGCGATTCCGGAGAACCAGTTCTCTCTTCCGGCATTTTTGCCAAGCAACGGGGTTTTTCGTCGTTAAATCGAATAACTGAAGGTGGACGCAACGAAAGCCGGATCCCGGGTGGCATGTTTTCTCGGCTTACATTTCGGGGTAATCCCGGTTAATCCGGGACGGGTAGCAACTCCAAGTTGTGACAGTTATCTATTTTATTGAAAATAATCCCTAAACAATTTTTTTTACTTCCATATAGTACGGTCGTATAGTCGATTTATGCCAACCGACGAACTCCAGGTACAACATCGCATTCACCAAGGTCTTCGGAAGCAACACGGAAGCTATCGTCGTCGACACCGAGCAGACAGCACGTCGTTGCATTAAGTACCTGAAAGAGCAAAGACTGGGTCGAGAGACCTTCCTTCCGGTCGATTACGTGCAATACAAGCCGATTAAAAACAACCTGAGAAATATTAAAGACCCCAAGAACGTCTATTTACTGTATGACCTCCTGACTTTCGAGCCTCCAGAAATAGCACCGGTCGTCTTGTACATCGTCAGCAACGTCTTGGTTTGCCAGACTCCCGAAGATGCCTGCAAAGTTGCTTACGAACTCGAAACAAGAAATAACGTACGTTTTTTTTTTAAGATGTGCGTGCGCAGGTACGAGTTTGATTCGAATTGATTTGCAGGCGGTCGCTTTGGACGGGACGTATTATCAGAAGTCCGGGATCATTTCCGGAGGCTCCGTTGATCTGGCCAGGAAGGCTAAGCGCTGGAATGAAAAACATATCGCAGAGTTGAAGGAGCAGAAGGAGAAATTAGCCGAGGAATTAAAAACCGCCAGGATAAATTCGCGTGGGGGATCTGAAATAAATCAACTCGACCTACATATCGAAGGCCTAGAAATTCGACTTAAATTTTTCCGAACCGACTTAGGAAATACGGTAAATGCGTGACGTCGAAAGTGTCAGATCGTTTCAACGGTTTTAAATTGCTTTGCAGAGGACGCGTGCTCAGAACAACGGAACGGAACTGTCGAGGCTCGCAGAAGAAATCAACAATTACAAAGTAAACACCAACAACATTTTACGCTGCGCGACAATTTTCTGGCCTCTAATTGTGCTATGATTAGCGATACTGCTGCGTCAATAAGCTACGACGCACGAGATGGTCAGTGCGAACTGGGCATCTGGTGCGTGGTGGTTTATTGACGCAGCAGTATCGCTGCGAATTTGGTATTCACAGCACAATTATAGGTCAGAAAATTCGAGCTAGTCCTTTACCGATGAGGCCCCAACTACCTTTTTAATTAACACTGACTTTTAGGTCAACGTAGCAAACATCCAGCAAGCAATACGAGAACACGAGCCGAAAATACAAGAACTGCAAAAGAAATTGAACAGCATAGAAGACACGGTGTTTGCCAAATTCTGCAGACGAATAGGGGTGCTTAATATTAGGCAATACGAAGACAGAGAATTGCTCATTCGTGAGAAGTACAAACAAAAGCGGCTCGATTTGCAGGCTCGAATCGACAAAATTTCCACCCTGTTGACATTTGAGCGCAACCGTGCAACCCAAAGTAAGACGACTCGGCTCACTGTACCGTACCCCCCCCCCCAATTACTTTCTGCGCTTTTTCTTCCAGTGAATGTCACTCGATGGACGGACGCTGTCGACGCGGAACAAAAGAAACTCGACAGGTACAAGAAACACCAACAGAAAACGAAGGACGAATTGAGCACGGCTTCGCAAGAACTGACTCGCATCAAAAACGAACACTCGCAGAAGTCCGAGGAATGTAACGCGATGAAAACCCAAGTGAACAAGGCAAAGAAGACCCTAAGTAATTTAAACAAGAAAGTGCAGGACGTTCAGAAGCAAGTTACTCTACTTGAATCTAAAATAGAAAAAGCGAAGAGTGAAAAACATGCGGTTTTAGTCGATAGCAAAGTAATAGCACGATCACAATAAAGTTTCCTTTTATTTCTATGGTTTTTTTTTAAAGTTTGATGGCTTGGATTTGCCTTTACTGGCGGGGAATATGGAGGAGATCGCCGAGTCGGGGCCTTCCCAAACCTCATCGCTGGATGTGAGCAGTTCAATCAAGCAATACGAAAAGGAAGCCAGGTAAATTTTTTTGTTTTAAAGTTGTTTTAGTTTTAGAGAAAGGAAAAAAATTACAATCGCAAGAAAAACGTAAACTATGGAAAATTGTTGTCATCTAATCCATAGTTCTTGTACCGCTGAACAAAATATAACTTATCTTCGACGTATTTTTTGTGATCTTCTGACATTTCGTCTTCCAAATTACGAACATTTTGTATGTTTGTCCCTAACGAAGATAGATGGCGCCGTGCAGGTTCAAAAATTAATCCAAAATGTTTCGATTATCTTTTGTGTTCTTAGTGAAATGAAAACCTTAATATCTTCGATCGTTTCCACTTCGCTTTTTAAAAAAATATAAAAACACGAAAATTGTATGTGTGTGACATGTTGAAGGTCGTTGTCGTCTTTTTTGATTGGTGGATTCGGCATTTGAGGTTTCCTTGTGGCTTTCCAAAGCGATTAATCCGTTGCTTCGCTTGGAGACGGACTTTCCAGGTATTCTTGAATTCCTTGATTTTGTTCTTCATGGATTCTGTTGACGTCTTGGGCTGTTATCTGATTGTTCAGCACCTTTACGACGTTTCTGCTAATGGTTCACTGTATTGAGTGTATTGAATGAGAGTCAAAGTAATAATGAACTTATTTATTCAACGTCTCATCTACAACTGATCTAACGCTACTTCTTAAAATCTAAGGGTGGTCAGGGTGAGGTAAATACAAATTGGGGTGCGTGAGAAGTGAGTGTTGCTTCTTAGAACAACGGTGTTTACGAGCCAGAGATTCGGAAATACATGGAACACGGTGTCGTCACTTTAACGTTAAATATGAGACCGATATATTTCCTGGAGGGACAATCATTATTAAGCAAAAGCAAAGATTAAAATACTGATGCAAAGTTGCCGGAATGTCTGTTGAATATTAAACAGATTCAGTTTTTTAACTCTTTTGTTGCCTTGTTAAGTTTTCTCTTGTTTTCTTCCGTTCTTGCTTGTTGCCAATTTTTTCGCAACTGTCTTTTCTCTGCTATCTTCTTGCTTAATTGTGAGAGAGACGGCATTTCCTCTTAGGGGTGCGGCGTAGTTGGGAGTCGCATCTTGTATTGTCATCGAATTTACTTTTAAATGAAATTGCCTCGAACTTACCTTGACCAGGTGACAAATCTATGCTGTCTCTTTCACCAGCTGATTCCCTCGACTAGCAACAGTGAGACGGGGTGATTTATCTAAGGTGGTAATAGTAAAGGGCGTCAGGTCGGACGATTAAATCCAGCTGATCGACCACGATCTTGTCGCCGTCCCCGAACTAACTCGATCCGCAGACGGCCAAAGTAACCGAATTTACTTTTAAATGAAATTGCCTCGAACTTACCTTGACCAGGTGACAAAACTACGCTGTCTCTTTCACCAGCTGATCCCCTCGACTAGCAACGGCGAGACGGGGTGAGTTATCTAAGGTGGTAATAATAAAGGGCGCCATTAAATCCAGCTGATCGACCATGATCTTGTCGGCGTCCCCGAACCAACTCGATCCGCAGAAGGCCAAAGTAACCGAATTTACTTTTAAATGAAATTGCCTCCAACTTACCTTGACCAGGTGACAAACCTACGCTGTATCTTTCACCAGCTGATTCCCTCGACTAGCACGGTGAGACGGGGTGAGTTATCTAAGGTGGTAATAATAAAGGGCGCCATTAAATCCAGCTGATCGACCATGATCTTGTCGGCGTCCCCGAACCAACTCGATCGGCAGAAGGCCAAAACAACCGAATTTACTTTTGAATGAAATTGCCTCGAACTTACCTTGACCAGGTGACAAAACTACGCTGTCTCTTTCACCAGCTGATCCTCTCGACTAGCAACAGTGAGACGGGGTGAGTTATCTAAGGTGGTAATGACGTGGTAATAATAAAGGGCGCCAGGTCGGACGATTAAATCCAGCTGATCGACAATGATCTTGTCGACGTCCCCGAACCGACTCGATCGGCAGAAGGCCAAAACAACTTGAGGCTACGCGTAACTCACTGGTACGTGAACGTAGAAATCATACACAATCTTAAAGTTACTCGACGTTTAATAGCAAACGTATCAACGATTATACGTGTCAGAGAACGAAAAGAAATAATTACGTTAAGTTATCTGCTTAAATAAATAAATCTAAATCTCTGTGATAAGTAACCGGCATTTACTTCTAATTAAGTGCACAGTTTGTACCTGTCAACATAATCATGCAGTCAGCCGAAATTCGCTCTCCGATAAGGCGTGCAATAACCGTTCAAGAAAAATAAATAAAGACTCACGACCTTGCAGTCAGGACGCAGCTACATTCATCTGTTAGTCGGGCCGCGATATGAAGTTGGCACTCACGACCCCATCTGTGGGTTATTTCCAACACCGGTGATCTGGTTCAGAGGAGGAACGCTTGAACTGGTTTCTTCGCAGCGAAGGCGAATTGGCTCGAAACGGCAAATCGAAATAGTACAACACCTAGTACTTCAACTTGTTCGAAAACTGATTACTTGAAAGTCGAAGTCGAACTAAAAGCTGAACTGAAAGCCTGAAGAGAAAGAAGGAACGGATCGTTAGCGTCCAAAATGGCGGCAGACAATTTGCTTAATATTTTACCTGAGATTTGTAGGAGTTCCAAGCTTAGAATGGGGCTGAAAATACCCCAAAGCTCGTTCGTTGGTGTGAATTCTATTCCGGCACGGCCGTTAATAAATTCTCCTCACCTTAAGAGCAAGAATTTCGTAACGTAACGAGACAAGTGAAGTATTACAGGTGTTCAAGAATGGGGCATTATGTGCCCGAGTGTAAAGAAGGGGTGAATCAACCGAGAAAACACCAGATAATGGGAGTACGAAAAATATCTCGAGGAAATCTTTAAACTTCAAGGGTCCCCGAAATCAAGGGATCGGAACATCGCAAAAATTAAAAATTACACTCCCTCATGCATACACGGTCGAAGAGGAAGGAAATAAATGTATTATCCTCCCAAAGGTATGGAGACAACGGATACCGGAGAATCGAGGCCCGAACTGAACCAGAACCAAATGTTGTTTTCCGAGGAATCTCAGGGGATGAAGAGCCATGCTTAGGGTCGATATTACTACTACATGTCGGGAAGAGATATTACGACACCAAATGTATGATATGCTCCGATTTCGTCAACCTGAAAGTAGATGGCCTTCTGGGAAAATGTCCTCAAGCTCGGAAGAGAGAAGATAGCGCTTCTAAATCATAATGATCTAAGTAATCTAGGAAATGACGACGCATACGCTCTACACCAAGAAAATGCCTGGAAAACAAAGGCTAGGAGAAAGAAGTCAAGCAAACTGTCACCAAATTTACTTTAAACTTGACAGCCTCAACTTTACCTTGACCGGTGACAAATTCGGCGCTGTCTCTTCCACCGGCTGATCCCCTCGGCTAGCAACAGTGAGAAGGGGGTGGGTCTAAATTGATGTTAAATTATTAAGGGCGCCAGGACGGATTTAATACCCCAGCCGATAGACAAACAACCTCGTTGGTATCCCCGAACCGACTTGATTGGGCAGAAGGCCAAAACAAAAATAGAGGCTGCACTTGTCTCACTGGTACGTGAATGTAGAAATCAAACACGAAACTAAAGTTAACAAATTTAAGATTTATTAAATACTAAAACGTCGGATAGGATACAAACTGCACGAAGTTAAACCTGTGCTTGTTCAACACAAAATCTAGTTAAAACGCAGGTTCCCAATAAATATACAGTTAACAAGTTTATTCACTCTCTATAATTTAATCCTGTACGTGCAGCACTGCGTTTAGCCCAAATTCGCTCTCCGATAAGGCATGCATTAACCAAACGATGATACGTGATTAAAATGAGGCAAGTAAATAAATAACTTACAACCTTCCTGTCAAAAATAAACAGTCGGTAACGTCCGTCACTTGCCTAACAACGGGTAGTTGGCGATCACCACGCCACCTGTCGGATGTTTTCCCAACGGCGGTGGTCTGAATTGAACTGGACACGAAAAGCCCGCAAAGATGGCGGAAGCAGGTCCCTCGGAGGCTAGAAGTGGCGTACTAGCAAACGCCCGAAAATAAAAAGGTAGGGTCGACTCCGCTTGCGTCACCCCAAAGTGACAACGCAAAACAGCAATCGAGACGTAAAATCTCGAAGTAAAAGTATAAGTTAGAGATGAAGAGAAAGGAAAACCGTTAGCGTCCAAAATGGCGTAAGACAATTTGCTCAATATTTTACCTGAGATTTGTGGAAATCCCAAGCTTAGGATGGGGCGGAAAATTCCCCAAAACTCGCTCGCCGGTGTGAATGCTATTCCGGCAGGGCCGCTGTTAAATTCTCCTCACTTTCAGAGCAAGAATTTCGTTATCACAATACCACGCAACTATATACCAAGAGAGTGTAATGAAAACTAAACAAAAAAAAAGGAAAGGAAAACTGAAGAAAGTAAGCTTTCAAAGAGGACATACATATGCTGAAAAGAAAAAAAGTTCCTCAAATAAATGTAGAATTGAAAAAGCCGAGTAACAGTGAAATGGTGAAACGTGGAAAACGACGGCCAAGAAATATTTAGAACCAGTCCAAGAGAGGGTTAATTTGAAGAACAAGAAACAGTTTAATCGGAAGACGCAAGAGGTCGGCAAGAATTTTAAGGAAAAAGATGTTGAAATAAGAGAGATTAGCGGCGATTTGTTTACAGCTCCGGAAGAATGTTCTCCACATGGGCATATGTATAGCCGTTGAGTTCAAACATAGATTCGGACGCATAGGAGCTTTGAGAAGACAAAATTGCCATGTAGGCGAAATAGCAGTTTTGAAAAAAAGCTTGTCGAAAGGACGATGCAAGTTTATTTACTACATTGCAGAAGGATAATAGAAGATGTGTTTGTTGGAACCAAAATAAGCATCTTAGTTTATGCTTTGGGGTTGTGCGAAGATAGGCAAGGAAACCAAGAAAGTTTGCGCGAGGAGGAACATGTAAGCGAAGTACGGAAGGATGATACTAAAAGGAATCACAGGATACACAAACATAAAGAAGTGGGAAAAGCACAAAGAAGAGCAAGGAAAGCTGGGAAAGAATTCAAGAAGGAGACTCCAGGGGAAGAGGATCTTAGAGAGTTAAGAGAGATGTATTGTTACAGTTTTCTGTAAAGTTTTTAAAGTAGAATCTCATGGTGTTAATATTCGCCGGACATTGTAATACACCCTGTACATAAAATTTAATGAATTAATTAACTAATGAGAGAGCTTAGAGCTATTCCAGTATTAATTGCACCTGAAGCGTAATTAAAGCCAGGAATCGTGCGTAAATAATTAACAAGCGCACGACTAACAAAGGCGCTAATGTTGCGGCATTTTGGGAGCGCTAACCAATGATCGTCGAAGATACTAACACGTGGTACCCCATAACCAGTGACTATCGCAAAACGACTCACGCGAGTTTTTCCCCTTTTGCTTGGTAAGCGAGGGAGAATAGGGTTGCCACATGATTCGGGACGCAGCCAGACGATGCTCTGTTGCCGCTTTTCAAAACGTAACAGTATGTTTTTTTGTTAAGGTGATTACATAACTGCTATTTCAATGTTCAGCTCATTTTTTAAGGGTAGATTTAGTGAAATCAGGCTGTCTAGGTTTTCTCTGAATAGTGACCAATCAGTCCTATTGTTATGCTTCCGGAGTAAATTTTTACTAACACCGGTGAGTGGTCAGATGACAAGCCATAGCAGGCTTCGGATTTGCACTTTGCGGTGTCAACAACTTTCGTGACGCAGAAGTCTATAGCATCAGGAATTTTGTTTCTGTCTGAAGGACAGTTTGTTGATTGTCCAGTGGCTAAGAGTTGTAAATTACTTGCTTTCATTGCTTTGAGAAGTTCTCTGCCTTTTGGGGTTGTCAATCTAGAGCCCTACGCTGAGTGTTTGGCTTTGTAGTCTCCTCCAGCAATAAATTTATTACCTAGAGTATTGAAGAATCCCTGGAAATGTTCCTTTTTGTTGAGTTGTTTAGGTAGGCAGTAGATGGCAGACATTGTTACTGGTCCATGTTCATCTTCAACAGTTATACTGGTGGCCTGTAGATATCCTTGGTGAATTTCTTTCATGTTTGATGGTATCACGTATGATTATGGCAGTTCCTCCATGTGCTCTGCTCTGTTGTGTTTAGGAATTCGTAGGTAATGTTTGTCCGTGAAATGTGTCTCGGAGATCATTATGATGTCAACATTTTGTTCATATGTAAATGCTTTGAGCTCTTGAGCAAGATGCTGAAGGCCATCGACATTCCAAACTGCTATTTTATATTTTGGGTGCTTCGCCATTATGCTAGTTTGTTGACGACAGTGGTGAGTAGGTTAATCATAGTACTCATTTGTCCCGCGAGCTTTGCTACCCACCTGAAGGACAGCGAATTGTAGGAGGACAATTTAAGTTCTCCAACACAGCCGGCTAACTTGTGGAGATGGGTACGGGTCGTACGTAACCCCAAAAATTTAAAGGGACAATAAAATATACATATACATATACACACATACACATACGCAACACCAATTGACTGAGATCCAAAATGGACGACGAGCCAGCTATGATAATCAAGTAGCTGTGGTCTCTCCTGTTGACTGTATCGTCTAAGGTCGAGTCTAAAAGCGCCCATGCATTCGGTACTATTTTTTGGAGACTTTAGTTATGACCATAACTGGTCACTTGCCACCGTCATATACGAGTACACACATACATGCGCTGGATGTTATCCTCTCCGTTATAATTTTGATGTACTCGGGTCGCCACTTGTGCTCCCCATTTTGGGTACCAACGCACGTTTACTTAACCTGATTTCATTAGCCTGGAATTCGATTATGAAGACCTACCAAGAAAATTGAAGAATTTGGTCGACGACAAAGAAATCTCGACGGCTTCGGATAAACTCCTTCAAGAAATCCAAGCGAAACGCGACTCGCTATCGCAGGAAATCCTGAACACCAAAGTAAGGGCCTCGTTAGATAACTCGAACAAAGTCTTGCACCTTTTTTATTTTAGGCCGATGAGAAACTTCGAAGACTGCAGCAGGAATTGAAGCGGGAAACCGACGCGTACAACAAAATAAAGATGGACGTTAAGACGGTCGCCCAAGAATTTGCTCGCGTGAAACGGAAGCGCTCTGAGCTCTTCAACGCGTGCTTCCAACACGTATCGAACGAAATACAAAATGTTTATAAAGATCTCACCAGGTGCGAACACGCCAAGGCGATTTTGAGCGCCACCGACGAGGAAGAACCGTACTTGGGGGGGATTAATTACCATTGCACCGCGCCGGAGAAACGGTTTCAGATGATGTCGAACATGTCCGGGGGGGAGAAGACGTTGGCGGCACTTTCTCTGGTGTTTGCCACGCACAGCTATAAATCTGCGCCGTTTTTGGTTCTTGACGAGGTGGACGCCGCCTTGGACAAGGTGAACATCGCCCAGGTCGCCAGTTACTTGAAGAAGAGGGCCCAGACCATGCAGATACTTATTATTTCTTTGAAGAAGGAGTTTTATGCCAGCGCCAAGCTGATCATTGGACTTGATGCGAAAGTAAGTTTCATTTTATTTATCAATTATTTATTTATTATTAATTCTGTACTTACTGAAAAGTAAAGAGCTCATATAATCACAAAATTACATTCGATACACAAATAACTATTTTATCTGCTACCTACCCGGTGGTTGCAAATGTGGAGAAGGGTAAATTAAATTAACCTCCCGACCGGCTAGACTCGAGGAGATCCCGAAATCCGGATCCGACTTTCGTTACAAAGTCAACGTAGTTTTCTAACCTCGGGCAACAAAAGGTTGCTTAATTTAAACGTAAATTGAATACATGCATTACCGCAAAGTCACACAAAGTTCCAACCTTGATCACATCGTCCGCGCCCCACACCTCGAGACGTCGACGACGTCCAACGAGTACGTGGGCTGCTGGAAAAGTTTCTGGAAACGATATCAAAAAAACCATATGAAATTTGGTAAATGGTTCTATTGTTTTTCGAAGTAATCGCCTTTGATGTCAATACACTTTTGCATACGCTCGAACCAATTAGTAAAACACGTTTTCCACTGTGAAGCTGATACCTCAGAAACCGGAATGTCCAACCGCTGCTTCAGCCGACGAAAATCGCTCACCACGCATTTTACTTTTGATACATGGGAACAAAAAAAAGTCATTAATTCAACATTTTTACTGGCCAAAAAAATCAACGGTTTGACATGGCGAGTGAGAGCTGGCGTTGTCATGATGAAGAATAATTCGATTGTTTCTTCTTATTTGATCGATGACTTCCGGCAAACAAATTGTAGTAAACCAATTAGCGTTTACGGTTCTTGGATCCTCTAAAGCCACAGTTGCTACATGTCCAGTTAAACCGAAGAAAGAAGCGACCATTTGCTTCGCAGCACTGCGTGAGCGAACAACTTTTGTCGGTTTTGGCTCACTTTGAAATATCCAAGCGGTAGATTGTTGTCTACTTTCGGGCTCGTACGAATAGATCCAAGTTTCGTCACCAGCAACGATGTTATGAACCAAATTTGAACGACCTCGGTTAAATTTCTTGAGCATTTCTTCGCACCATTTGACACGAAAGGAGTAATCGAAATTATCGAGGATGAAAATGAAGAAGAAAATTATGATTCAACACAATTTGAATTGATATCAAAAAAATAATAAATAAAGAAAATATCGAAACAAAAGATTTGTTGCAAGTAATTCTGAAAATGTATGAATTAATCAGCGAACAAAATAAATTAATTAAAAATTTAATTGATATCAAATCATCTACAGTGGCCGACGATAAAGTCAGCCAATTAATCAACAAAATTGATAATCAACTACAAAACAGTCAGACTGCCCAAACCGGAAAGCGAACATACAGCAGTGTTGTGGATAATAAAGAAAAAGTTGTAATAGTTCAACCTAGAGATACTAATTCGAATTTAAAAATCAAGGAAGATTTAAGAAAAAATATAGATCCCGTAGAATTAAAGATAGGTATTAAGATGAGTAAAAAAACAAAGGCAGGTGGAATCGTCCTCCAATGTGATAGTCTCGAATCTGCTTCAGCTGTCAAAGAAAATATTGAACGAAAACTTAATGATAAGTATCAACTACAGAAACCTAAAACTATTAAACCAAGAGTGAAAATTTATGACATTCATGTAGAAAATGATGATGAAGACTTGGTGCAACGAATAATTGAACAAAATAATTTAATTGGAGGTGCTGACAACATATAAATAATATACAAATCGAAACCTCGAGGAAACTTTTTCAGTATTATTATTGAGAGTACTACAAAAATACAGGAAGACATACTAGGACGAGATAAACTATTTATTGGATGGTCATCATGTGGAATTCAAGAGGATTTACAAATTATACGCTGCTTCAAGTGCCAAAGGTATGGACACCGCGCAAATGACTGTAGGAATGAAGTAACCTGTCCAAATTGCGCCAGTAATCACACTACCGATAAATGCTCTAGAACTTATATAAAAAATGCATAAATTGCGAAGAAGCTAAAAATAAACTGAATTTAAAAATTGAAACAGAACATACGGTGTGGGATGAAGCGTATAAAAATGATGCAAAAAAGTAAGTTAGAAACTAGTATCGAATAGCAACTACTGCAAAACACTAGAAATGAATACCGTACAGTTAGATTACGTGTTTTACACTGTAATATACAAGGACTTCAGAATTAGAATTAGAATTATTAGCAAGAGATCATGAAGCAGACGTGTTATGCATATCCGAACACTGGCTGACAGACTTACAAATTAGAGCAGTATCAGTTAATGGATATAAACTTATCAGCTTTTTCTGCAGGAAAACTCTAAAGCGAGTTGGTGTTTGTATTTTTGTTAAAAATAATTTAGAAACTAGCAACATTAAAACTGTTAAATGCATTGAGCGAGATTTTGAGTTAGCCGGGACCACTATTAATGCTTTTAAAAATAAAATTTTACTTTTTTGTATCTACAGAACTCCGTCGAACAATGCCGTTATAATAGAGAAGATTGAAACTCTACTTCATAAGACTTTTAATATAAATAATAATGTAATAATATGTGGCGATTTTAACATAAATTTTGAGAACAATAACAACTTAAAAAAATTGTTGACGAATATTTGTAAACAGTACGATATGGAACAAAAAATTTGTACTGCCACACGAATTACTCACAACACACACAGTCTTATAGATATATTCTTCACTAATTTAAAGTATGTGAATGTTGAAGTTATATCCAATCATATTTCTGATCACACACACCAAGTTATTGAAACAAACACAGAATTTATAACAAAACCTACGGAAATGAAACTTATAAGAAGATATAATGAAATAAATAAAAAAAAATTTCTAGCTTCACTAAGTGAGGAAATCTGGGATATAGAAAACGAAGATGTAAATACAACATACAATGTCATAGACTCTATTCTGCTAAAAAATTTTGAAACTGCTTGTCCGAAAATTCCCCTAAAATTACAAAGAAACAATAAACACTGGTATAATTCAGAATTGAAACAACAACAAAAATTAATTCTCCAAATAAAAAAACAGACCGGCAGAGAATTCTACAATGAACAATGTAAAATGTTAAAACAACGCTATAAGAAGGAAATACGAGAAGCTAAACGTACTTTTAACGACAAAACAATTATGGAATCTGATAATATAAGTTCAAAATTATAAATGAACAAGGATCCAATATAGACAAACGAACGGTGATTATTATCGAACGAAATGGAGAGCCTTTAGCACCTCAAGAAACAGCAAATCTCTTCAATAAATTCTTTGCAGAAATAGTTGAACAACATCCACCCCCGCAGCGTCTCTGTTTTTGCGCTTGTGTCAAATTGTGTGGAATCCAACGACTGCAAAGCTTTCGTACGTTCAAATGACCGTGTAAAATCACGTTAATTGCTTTCATATCGATGCCCAAGGATGCTTGAATCTCACGGTATGTCATATGCAGATCTCGCTCAATCATTTCACGCACAGCATCAACGTTAATGGCAACAACAGATGTTGATGGACGACCTTCACGAAATTCGTCACTGAGAGTGGTACGTCTGTAGTGATAATAGTAATCTATTTATAACAAATGAATTATAAATAACTGACATGTGTTACAATTTTGTATGTACAAGTTTTAAGTGATTAAAAGCCTAATTGAAAGGTTTATTTGAATAATACAACAATTTTAATCACTTAAAACTTGTAAATACAAAATTGTAACACATGTCAGTTATTTATAATTCATTTGTTATAAACAGATTACTATTATCACTACATTCTTCCCCCTTAAAGAGAATAGTCCTTTAAGTAGGAAGGAAGCTTCCTTCTCAACAGCAGAGTGTACTTTCTCTACTTTTGTCAGTGTTCGTGAGAAAAAGGCCACTGGTTTACCGTCTTGACTTAGAGTTGCAGCCAGTGCTGAATCAGAAGCGTCAGTTTCAACAATCAATAGTAAATCATGTGAAACAGTTGTTACTAAGGCATTTGCTATTTCCTGCTTTATTTTATTAAAGGCTCCTAAAGCTTCAATATTAAGTGGAAATTTTTTACAGTTAATCAAATTCTTGATTTTATCTGAGAAACGGGGAATCCATTTAGCGTAGTATGCAAAAGATCCTAGTGTTCGCTTCAGAGAAGCTGAATCGCAGGGAACCGGTAATTGAAGCAGAGGAGTAAGCCTGTCTGGATCTGGTTTAATTGTTTTATGACTAATAAAGTGTCCCAGGATTTTAATTTCATTTTTGGCAAATTTACACTTTTCCTTATTTATCACAAGCCCATATTTTTTTACACATTGTAGAAATTTTGATAAATTAAGATTATGCTCAGATTCATTGTGTCCACAAACAGTTATGTGATCCAAATAGGAGTACACGCCTTTTAGTTTTTCTTGTGTGATAATGTTGTCAATTATTCTTTGGAAACAGGCTACTCCATTTGTAACACCAAAAGGAATTCTTGTAAATTCATAGAGCTTTCCACAAGCCTCAAATGCAGCAAAAATTCTCTCCTCTGGTAATATGGAAATCTGATGATAAGCATTTTTTAAATCTATAGAACTAAAAATGTTATAGTTAGCTATTTTATTAATTATAAATTCCACATTTGGCAGTGGATATGCATCTAGCAAGGTGTACCGATTTATAGTTTGTGAGTAATCAATAACTAGCCTCTTTTTGTGATGATCATCTTTTGTTACCAAAACTTGGGCACGCCAAGGAGATGCGCTTTCTTCGATGACCCCTTCTTTTTTAATAAATTGAGAATCCTCATCAGAGTAGTGTCTTGATCGTGTCGCAATAGGTTTACAATTTGGAGTCAAATTTCGAAACAGGCGTGGTGGCTGAACAAAGGTAGAAGATGAATTACAGATCCGGAGGCGATCTCGTTGTCCACCAAATGACATGTCCACACTAGAATGCAATTTCATAAGATCATGTCCTATAAGAATATCAGCACACAATTCTGTTAATGCAGACAATTTAAATTGAACATACAACTAAAGATTAACAATAACATGCCCGTCTAGTTTAGAAGAAAGAGAAGTGGTTGCCATGGAGACTCGTCCATTATCAGGAAATAGTCTGAGTTTATTATGTTTAACAAAATGCAGATTTATGTAGCTATTGGAACTTCAGGTATCTACTAGGCACGTACCAGGAATATCATTGATTCGTGCAAGGATTAATGCCTTTTCCAAGTGACCAGGTGATATCGAGGCCAAGATTGAAGAAGCAATAGACTTCTTTGTATTCGATTGTGATTTGCACACCTTAGCAAAATGTCCAGTCTTTCCACATTTACCGCTTGTTGCTTCTCTTGCAGGGCAATGACTTCTTGAATGTCTGTCAAATCCGCAGAAATAACACTTTATTTTAGTAGATGAAGGACGAGATGTTGCATTTATAGAATCATTTACTTCTGCAGATACTATAGGTTGTGAATTGTTAGGGGTAGGACCTTGCTCAGGATCTGTACTAGCACTAGCAGTTGTATGTAGGTAGTCGTGCTGCTGTGAATACAATTCAGATTGCGTCTGGGCAGACTCCAATGATAAAGCTTGTTTCGTAGCATCGGCGAGATTCAATGTTGAGTTTTCTAACAAACGTTGCCTTATTGTAGACGAGATAAGACCATTAATGAAAGCATCTCGAACGTATTCATCCCTATGCTGAGCAGCAATGACACTTTTGAAATTACACTCCTTACTAAGTTGGTTTAAGCAATTCACGTATTGTATGATGGATTCTCCACGCTGGAATTCGGCAAAACAATTGTAAACACTGCTCTTTGATGGTGCTTCATCTCTAAAAGCCAAATGAAGCTGATCGATGCATTCTTTCGGCGTTAGACCACATTTGAAATCGTCAAAAAATCATAGCACGAAAATTTTCATATTTACACAAAATTTCTTTTCTTAAAACGCTGTGTAATCAGAACTAGTTCACTTAGGTAGTTAGGTACGAACTGTCAATAGAATTATAAGTGAAAAACTTCAAATTTTTCAAATATGACAGTTGAAAAAACCTTACCAGGAGCCTACGTATCGAACTGGGTGGAGGGTCGTTGAAGCAAAGAGGGCGTGTCGCTATTTCCAGCGACCTCTCATCGCAAGTCACCACCAACAGTTGGGCGATTAAGTCCCGACAGACAGAGGAGTATGGCGGTGAAGTAACCGTCGTTGACGGAACTGACCTTGCGATAATTTCAAGATGGTTGGCCCCAGATATCATCACGAAGGTTTGAGTAGCCAAAGACGGGATGATAGTAGTACTAGTAGTAGACGCACTTATGATAATAAGAAAACCGGAAAAGTCAGAAACCAGAAATGCCTAAGCAAGAATAAAGAAAAACACGCCTAGATACTTGCCATATTCTCCTAATCGAAATTCGTCGGGATTAGACTTCGAAAAGCATTACCAATGCTTATAAATGCAGGGGGTAACGATTTCAAAATCCGGTATCTTGATAACCGTTCATCATCCTACCAGGCAATTTCGGCCTCCTGAATCGCGTAAAACAAACACCACACCACGACGTGCACCCGATGCGTGCTACCTACCTGAAGGACAGCAAATTGTAGGAGTGCCAATTAAGATCTCCAACACAGCCGGCTAACTCTTGGAGAAAGGTATGGGTCGTACGTAACCCCAAAAGTAAAATGACAATAAAATAAATAAATAAAAATCACTAGCTGAGCACACTTGTTTTTATTTGATGCTGCTCAAAAATTCGCGACGGGATCTCAATGAGTTGAGTAAAAGAACGAATGTAAACAATATATCGATTAATTAAAACATTAACCGAGAAACAGATTGCCTTTCGTTTACAGAAAAATGCAAGAGTAAATACTCAAAATTATTCAATTAAAACGCCACGCAGCGTTTAGTACAACACAAAATATCCAATAAAACAAAATATTTCCGACCTTGTATTACATCCACTCTTGGATGCTCAGCTGTCAAGGTGAGGTTGGAAAAACCAATCGAGAAATAATCCGGCGGATGAGGCCAATTACGTCACTACGCAAAACAGCGTCACGGTGCACGTCACGATCTCTCCTGTTGGTTCGTATCGTCTACTCAAGAATCAGTCTCACTCACTCAAGAATCGGTCTCAAATGGCGTTACAAAAAGAGTACCTAGTCAGAAAAGGGGGTAGGACTACCACTACAAGCCTAAATAGTAAAAGGAAGACGCCTGTTACAAACCGAATTACGCACAAAGTTGCCAATAAACCCTACCTGTTCTTTTCTCGCAGCAACAGGCTTAGAAAAGCTTATAAAAAGCTTGCATAGCTTAACGTGCACCTAAATAGATCTCGGAGTAAATAAATTCCGTTTCAGGCTTCCATCAACGCATTCGACAAGATCAATAGTAGATATACTATGGGGGTTCTGCGCCAATTCTCCATAAGATTTAACATGGGCCTCGAAATTGCAATTTTTGCGCGGATGTGGGTGAGGGAGGAGCGGATCGCGCGCAAGTAGCAGCTGAAGGGGGACGCGGACAGGAGCAGCAGTGGAGAGCGAGAGGTAGAGAGTTTCGCTCTCTTGTTTGTTATCCTGCACTGGTGTACACCAATGCATACTTTTTCGCAATTTACGCTTTAATGCAACCTTAAATGTTTGTGTGGTACGTCAGTATGAATGAGTATGATTCGTATTGACATATTATTAAATAATTCAGGCTTCATTAAAGCATATTTCATACACCAGTGCATGACAACAAACAGACCTAATAGCTGCATATAGTTCTGAATTTTGACATGCGATTATCAGCAGGTGGCCCTATAAATAGAGAGCGGCGGCGGCGCGTTTAATTTTCAAACGATTACTTCAGTGTCTTGTTTGCAGCAGCTGCGTCACGTGGCCGGTTAATCGTGCTTAATGAAATCTTTTTTCGCCGTGTCGCGGAGAAACGGAAGATTCGAACCCGGTGCTATCTGTTTGCAAAGCCGGCCACCTAACGCCCTCGGCTATCGGGCAAATGAGGAGAGGTCCTTTAACAAGCAGAATAAACAAAAAGAACTCAACCGTCGTTCGCTCGCCGAGGGTGCGCGCATGCGCGGGCTTTCACTCAGAGTGTTTGAGGTAGGTTGCTGCATCAAGGCTGGGGCGGCTATCTTGTAGCCTCAAGGGTGAGGGGAGATAATGAGAAATGATAAATCAAATTTATGATTTTAAAGTGCGCGCGCTTCGACCTTGATTCATTTTCGAATTTGTTGAGATAATGAAAAATGATACAGTAAGCTTATTGCAGATTCAGAGGGTGCGCGCACGCGCGGGCTTTCACTCAGAGTGTTTGAGGTAGGTTGCTGCATCAAGGCTGGGGCGGCTATCTTGTAGCCTCAAGGGTGAGGGGAGATAATGAGAAATGATACATCAAATTTATGATTTTAAAGTGCGCGCGCTTCGACCTTGATTCATTTTCGAATTTGTTGAGATAATGAGAAATGATACAGTAATAGCTTATTGCAGATTCTTTGGTAGGGGTTCCATTGTTGCTAGACTGAATGATTTATCGCAGGTTAATGATGAATGAATGAATTCTTGAATGAAAAGCAATCGACAATTCAACAGTAATAATTAATTAATTAAAAATTACGATTGCATTCCTTTTTTTTTAGAGCGAAGATTGTCTAGTCAGCAGATTCGTGTCATTGGATTTTTGTAATTATAAGCACCTCTTTTAAGTTGATTGCTTGCAAATTTAATTAATTAATTGTAAGCCGACTAAATCTAAATAATTTTTTTGTTAGGAGTTTGTGTTGATTCTGTTATAGTTTTTCTAGTGAAATGTTATAAAATTCGTTCTTTTGTTCTCTTTAGATTATCGTTCAGAAAATAATTTAAAATATGTTTAATTTTAATGGAAGTACAGATTAGTGAGTAGTAATATAGCTGCGGATGTTCTTGCTCACTTTCTTACGGAGAATTAATGTAAATATCAAATGTGTATGTTTGGTTGCCTATCATGGCTTTTACCTGGACATTAGTGGTTTCTTTTCAAGTAAGAAGGAGCAGTTTATTAATAATAGTTGAAAAAAACAGGTTACATGTTATTTGAAAACTGCTACATGTTTATTACCTGTTGTTACTAGCGCCTAGAAAAAGTCACGGTAGGCAATCAAACATACCCATTTGATACATGAAGTTAATTCTTCATAAGAAAGTGAGCCAGTACGCGCAGAGCTATACTACTTTAGCATTTATTTGAGGAGTACGGATTTTAATTAAATAACAAAAACAATTTTTACATTAATTCCCCTAAATTAATTCTTTTAATGTAATATTTATGCTTCTGTGTTGTCTGTTACTTATTTGTGTTAATTAATTCGTTTTTATATAGAAGTGTAGATTGGTGTTCACTTGAAGTTTTTAGATTTTAATTTGTTTGTTAAAAATAAAATAAAAATAAAACTTTTTTCACTGAACCCGCCCATTATTATTGTTTTAATTGAACCGCCGAGGTTCTGGGAAGACGAAACAAATTGTGAAATGGATATTTTTGGCGTTCTTGGTATTTATTTAATAAGATAAGACGTCTTACAAATTAAGTATTTTTTGCAGGTTCATCGAAAACTCGCTTACAATCTAAAACTGCTTCGACCGAAACTAAATGCAATAACCAACAATATTCAAAGTTGCGTTTAGCACTCAATGCTGCTGATAAGAAAGAAGCATTTCCGTAACTAGGTATTACAAGTAACAACATGTTTGGGGCGCATTGCTGCAGAGTAGGAAATTTAAGCAGGTTAATAAAAAAAAAAACACTGTCTTCTTAACCCTATCATTCATTCATGAACAAATGCTAATGGTCTCTTTTCACGCTCAAGCAATTTGCGCAAACGGATTTGTGCAAGCATTTGCGCATACAAATTTGCTTGCACCAATGCATGCAGTTTGCCAACCTTTTTAGCTTGTGCAAGCAAAAAAATACGTTTTCATGCAACGACTTCCTTGTGTGCACAAGCACATTTGTGCAAATTGCTTGAGCGTGAAAACGGACCATAAGTGTAAGAAGTTATTGCTGATAGGTAACTAAAAAAAATGATTGGAAATTGGAGCGATCATTTAAAAATCGTAAAAAACTAAACAATTACGTTAACATTATTCCTTGCAAGTGTTAAGCAATCACTTGCGGAATTGTGGTTGTGTAAAAACGTGGCGTTTTGGTTTAAACTGTGCGAAGGATAATGTGCACGCCGGAATCCGTGAAGACCGGGTCGCTCAGCTCGCCGACTTTTAAGGAGAAAGCGCATTCTTCGAAGGGCTTTTGCATGGCGCCCCTGTTGAAGGGCCCCAGGTCTCCTCCCCTCCTTGCCGACGAACAGTCGGAGTATTTCTGAGCCAGCTCTGCAAAGGAGGATTTGCCTTGAACGATTTGTTCTCTGTAAGCTGAAACATAAAGTAGAATAACGTAACGTTAACAAGACAAATATGATTAAAATAATAAGATGTGCATGTACAGTCAGAATTAAAAATAATGTCTTCTCCTATAACGAGTAGGCGACGCACGCATACATGCTTGTTGTGGTGATCAGAATGGATAAGACCACGCATTTACATTTTATTGGGGAGACATTACTTTTAATTCTGACTGTACATGTTCCTCCTCAAGCTCGTCAAAATAATTTCGCTCCAAAATTAATTTTTTTGTTTGGTTTGTCAACAGGCGGGTTTTATCACGATTTTTTCGGTTTTATATTAATACTTGATTTATAGCGCCGATAAAAGGGTGAACAACATTGCAGTTGTGAAGTTTTATTGGTGCATGTTTTCAGATGTTTTTAATGTTAAACCAATCCGTAAAATGTTGTTCCCCGTTTTGATGGTACAGTTGCGGACAGAAAATTTCGGATGTCACTGTCATCCATCTGACGTATACATATAGGAATTTTTCAACTTTTACGTCAGTGGAATGACAGTGACATCCGAAATTTTCTGTCCGCAATTGTACATATTAATATTGACCCCTAGAGGTCGCCTACTTTGTTTGATTTCGCGAGTAACGAAAAGAGTCCATTCTTTGTCAGTTGTTTTTTTTTCTTTTTCATGGAAATGTGTTATGTATTTGTTTTATAAAATTTATAGTGGGTTTTCTTTCGCTTTTTGTGTAATTTTAAAAGGTCGGTTTTTTTAAACAAAAAGTTGGCAACCCTAATTATAAAGAGGTTTTTTTTTTTTCTAATAAGAAACTGACAAGATCTAACAAAGCCATACAAATCTAGCTCTATTTTGGTTAGCGTCTATTGTAGCTCTCAACGAAATATAGAGTTGGCAATACTGTGAAGTTGCAACACTGCAGCAGTGTTACCAAAATGTAAAAAGCAGAAGTGCCCTAAGTTACCAAAGCATCTCTTTTCAACATTGAAAATTCCTAAAATTAAAACACGAAAAACGTAAAAAATCAATAAAAAAATACATAAAGTAAAAGAAATCAGAAACAAAAGACGATCGATTTTACAGCGCCATTCGATAGATTAATAATGAATTAAAAAAAAAACAATTTCAATAGTGTGTCTATAATAAAAATTTAAATATAATCAAATTCAAAATAATTAGAGCAATAAAAACAAAAGACGGTCGATTTTACGACACAATTTCATAGATTAATAAATTTAAAGAAATAATAAATAAACAGAATGATGAGAAAGCCAAGAAAACGAATATTAGAATTTAAAAAAAAATTAAAAACAAAAGACAATCAATTCAGTAGTTTAATAAATTTGAAGAAAACAAAAAGTAAAATAAATAAAAATAACAAAAGACAAGCAGTGTTGCCAGACGTTCAAAATTTAAGTCACCAGAGTAGCTGACAAAAAGTGACTAGTTACCAACCGAAAAGCGCCAGTTTAAAATTTTGTGCTCATTGCGAATTTTTGACATTATAACTGGACAATAAATTCAGTAGTTTAATAAATAAAAAAAACTGTTTGTAAGGAAAAGACAAAGAAAACAAAAAAAGACATACGAAGCACAATTCAGTAGATTCATAAATTAAAACAAATGAAATAAAGAACTTTCGGCATATTTCAACAGATGACGCTGTTGAATGTTTTATAATAGCGCAAGTCATTTTTTGTAATAGTCCAGTGCTACCAACCGCTGCGTAATTAGCCAAATTTTGAGTATTTATTGATAAAACAAATAAATTGGGTAAATGAGCAATTTTATTAATAATTGAAGCTGTGTTCTTAAAACAACAAAGGAAACAAAATAATAAAATAAAAATTGAAAAATAATCAAATTTAAAGAAAAAACTAACAACAACAAAAGACAGTTGATTTTACAACACAAGTTAATAGATTAATAAATGGACAAGAAAAAAACAATTTGAAAAAAATGGTGACAAAACAAAGAAAACGAAATAATAGAAATTGAGAAATAATAAAAATTGAAAAATAATCAAAATGAAAAATAAAAAAATAAAAGGCAATCGATTTTACAACACGATTTAATAGATTAATATACATATATTTTTTTAAACAATTTGAAAAGAAAGGTGACGGAACAAAAAAAAAACAAAATAATAAGAATTGGAAAATATTTTTTTTTAGAAAAATAATAAAAACAAAAAACAATCATGGCACTGTAGATTAACAGATTAAAAAAAAAAATACTATGAGGTGACGTAAAGAAAACAAATGAATTGAGCACAATTTCATAAATTAAAAAAAGAAGCAAGCAGTGGTAAAAAAGAATTCTTTGGTCAAAAATAATAATAATAATAATAAAATAAAAAAAATAACAAAAACAAAAGACAATCGATTTTAAAACATACATATCTTATTATGTAGATCAACATTTAAAAAGGAAAATGAAAAGGACAATGAGAGAGCAAAAAAAAACCAAACTACATAATTAATTAATTTTTAAAAATTAATCGATTTTACAACAAACAAACGCCTTAAGAATTGAAAATAGGCAACCCATTCTACTTCACTGATTTTAGTACATGGTGAAAATACGAAGTTTTGATTTGACTGATGGGTTGCCTATTCTGAAGCCTTCAGGGGACACAATTTAAAATGGGCACCCTGTATAATACGAGTACGCTCCGCAAAGTGTCTATTAAAGTGTGTTTTTAAAACTATTTATTGCAAGACATTCAACAACGCCATCTGTTGAAACTTGTCTATATTCTTTTTTCACTTGTTTCTCCGAGGGTGGTTCACTGGTTATTGACGGGTTATATTGAAAAACCACCATCCATTGAGCATTTAGTTTCAACTGACTACAGTCTGCAGTATTGCCAACCCTACGTATCCAGAAATTCGAATGCAATTAAAAAAATGTCCCATATTATGCAAAGGGCAAGGATAACTAATAAAATATTACAATTGTTTTACCATTTATTCAAAACATTAACATGAATTAAATAACTCCATCAAATAGTGTCATCTGCGAAAGTGCGCAGTGTTGCCAACTCTTCAGTGAACTCTCCCCCTAGATATTAGTTGACCCCCCCCCCCTAAATTGATAATGAATACACCAGTCGAGTGTCGAGAAACAAAAGGAAAATACAGCTTAAAAATACACTATTAGTTATAATAAAGTCGCCCATTTATCCAAACTTAATTGTTGTATCAATAAATACTCAACATTTGGGTATCAAATCAACACAAAAAAAAGAAACTTGCATTGATATAAAATATTCAACAGCGCCATCTATTAAAACATGGCGAAAGTTCTTTATTTTGTTTGTTTTAATTTATGACTCTACTGAATTGTGCTGTTTTTTTTTTAATTTTGTTGTTTTCTTTGTCTTTTGCAGTTTTTTAAAAATTTATTAAACTACTGAATTGATTGTCTTTTTTTTTTACTATATTTTAAATTTTATTTCACATTAAAAAAAAATCTAATATGTATTTCATTTTCTTGGCTTTCTCATCGTTCTGATTATTAATTTTTGTTTAAATTTATTGATCTATTAAACTGTGTAAAATTAAAATAAATCATAGCGAACACAAAAATTTTAACTGGTGCTTTTCAGATGGTCACTGCTGACTTTTATCTGGCAACACTGCTTGTCCCTTAAGTTGGTAACACTGAACTGCGAGCTTTGCCATTTCCTTGCGGTTTTTGTTTACTCTATAGATGGATTTTAAAAAATTCTGAGTTTTTAAAATCAATCTTGTTGCTCCTCATAAAGAGCGATTTACACGAACAAGTTTTCCTTTTGAAGCGGCTTTAAAAGTGACCTACATGTAAAAGTGTTTCTTGTAAATTTTCTTGCTTGTGCAAAACTGCCAACTTTAGAACGAATGTAAATATAAACATGATAAGAACCAAATAAGAACATAACCTTTGAAAGTGGAAGGGACAGGACAGTCTTCCATTGCCGCATTTTATTTCACAAACAATAAAGATACAAACTTCTAATTATCGGAATTAAAGGTTATAATGAATCACACGTTGTAAAGTTAAGTTGGTATATCGTGAAATTGGTAAATTGCACTTGCGCAAACCTTAAACTTTTACAGAAACTTGTAGAAAATAGCACTTGTTCCAGTTTTTCTATAAAAGTTTTCTTGTACAAGTAAACTTTCAAGCAATTAGTTGTTTCTTTCTAATGCATGCAAATATTAGAGAGAGAAAACTTTTAATGTCACTTGCAAAGAAAAACTTGTTCGTGTAAATCGCTCTTTACAACTGCACTGAAGTCGCAAGTTTCAAAATTGGCTTGAGGCAGCTCAAGTAGATTCTAGTTTAAAGTCACCTTATAAAAATAAAAACGATTGCCCACCTTTCACCATCTCTAGGGCCTCATCCTTCGACCGTGTTATATTTTCCTCTCGCCAAGACGACGGCCTCCTCGAGTCCTTATGTTTCACCAGTAAATGCGAGCACTGAACTCGTTCGGGGCCAGCAGAGGCCGCCGGCTCCGCTGGCTTGTCGGGGGCATCCCACTGTGATTCTTTGGTGTGGACGTTCAAGTAATAGTACTGCCCTACGTTAAAAAAAAAGAAGTTACAAGCCCGGACAAGCAAGGAGGTGAGAAAGTTTCAAGTTGCAACTAATACATCATAACCTCACGGTGAAAAAAAAACTCGGCCAAACTGGGTTTAATTACATATAATGCCACAGGTATAAAGTACAGAGTATTATGAAATATGTACATAAAGCAAGCGTATCATAACCTCCTAGCAAACAAGTTTGACAGTTAACTCGGCCGTGCTGCCAAATTCTTATTATTATTATTTTTTGATGGATTAGTGTTGATGTTATGAATAATTATGAATGATTACTAACCAGTAGAGCGGCTCAATCGCTTTTCCCAACCGGCAGGTAACTGGTCGTCCGCCATTTTTTAACCGGATTCGCCTACGCATGCGCGTTACTCGGCGCAAGTGTAAACAAGCAATTAAACCTAAGTTCACGCCAATTGACCGCGGGAGAATTGAGTTTCCCGCTCTGGGCGTAAACACTTCATTGGCCGAGGACGGAGGAATTCACCGCGTCATCCAATGAGAGGCCCGGCGCAAATGTGTTGGCCGTTATCAAGCGAAGTTAGCGGCGAAAGCTGTGCCGGTCAGCTGGGCGGTGACAGTTCGATTTTAGTGGTTCTGAAATACGTTCGGAGAAGTGGTCGCGTCGGGTGCGTGAATCCAGCACGTCGATTTTAATTTTTTTCTGAATCACGCTTCGAGCACTTGCTTTTTTTCTCAAGTAAAATCAGTTTTGTGTCGTGTTTCTAATTTTGTTGGCGATTATGTGACGTTCCTTCGGCCCCCTTTGCTCGAACAGGTGTGGGAGTAAACATTTATGGTAAACAAACCGTTATCATCGATGATAACACGTTGTATGCTGCGAGGTGGTAAGTGTTTGCCCTTCTTTATTTAACAAGTGGTGGTATCTTGTGTGAGAGATAATTATGTAAATCTTAAGTAGTCTTCATGGGGGAGACGAACTGAAAAATGTGTAACACCTGTTTCGGTTCCGTTAGTGCGGTGAAATTACATCTCGGATTTGCTTTCGAATATTAGTCATCGACTATTTCGCGGCATACCTGCAGTGAGAGATCATTAAACGTGGCCTGCCTGCACCTGCAACTGCAGCAACGTTTCGTCTCCCTTTGGATTGTTCTGCATCGTCACTCTTCACTCACAGTCAGTAATAAATACTATCTAGTTACCTGCGCATAAATAATAAACAATGGGTGTAAGGAAATATGCTAGCGATTCAAGTAGGTTTTGTATATAATTAGCCTTGATTTAAGCGCATGCCATGTGCTTTTAAACAACGTTAACGTCAATGGGACGGTGTAGGTATGAATAATCAGAATCGGCCGCCTCCTTCTTTGCGTTGTCTAACGCAAATGCTTTCGAATGGCATTCTTTTAATTAAAGAAAGAAACCGTGGCGAAAACCATCGCGAATTTTAATTGTGCTTAAAATGTGGACCGCTGGTTCACATTTGCAAGAAACGTCACCTGATGGACGACACGCGCTTTAAAGTTCATCAACCATTATCTTAATGCATCGTAAATTACATAGTTATAAACGACAGGTGTAATTATACGTAATGAACGATGTAATTGCGTGAAATTACAAAAAACTAGGAAGGAGACTTAGCTTCAACACTTCAACTGTCAAAGTGACGTTTAAAACGTCATCAAATGTCTTGAGTCCGGTGTTGCCAACTCTTTCCCTAGTTGTCACTTGAGAACCACCTAAACATCCCTAATTTTTGTTCCCAAAAACTTTAATACAAATATTGAAGCTCAAAACTCATGCACGACGACACACACTTTAAAGTTCGTTAACCATTAACCTGATGTCTCGTAAATTAGTCATAAACGACAGGTGTAATTATGTAATGAACGATGTAATTGCGTGAAATTACAAAAAAAAAACTAGGAAGGAGAGTTAACTTCAACTGTCAAAGTGACGTTTAAAATGTCATCAAATGTCTTGAGTCCAGTGTTGCCAACTCTTTCCCTAGTTGTCAGTTGAGTTTATTGTTAAACAACTCGAACAAAAGAAATTCTGAAATATTTTCAAACGCGCAGTTGGTTGCCTGTTTCAGCGGACATCGCTGAGTATTTATTTGACTATTGATGAGCTGTCAGTAAGTGTAGGTATTTATATTTTTGGAGAATTTTTATGTGTTTAGTACCAACCTAGGGGTTTTTCAACTAATCATTATTCAAATTGTGAAAAATTTTTGGCCATTATTGAAATTTGCTTTCAAAAATGGTGAAAAGTAGGAAAATGTTAAATATAACTTTAAATCGTTAAATGTCAATTCCGACGAATCTTTAAATCCACAACAACGTGACGTTTGATTTTTAATTTTATTTAATTCAGCTTTTGTATGAGAGTAAATAATTTTTTATTTTTTGAATTCCATAAACATTCGATAGATGACGGCGCCTTCTCGTTTCTGTCAAGCGATTCTGTTTGACTGATTGTAACTGTCAACATTCTTGTCAAAATAAAGTTTTAATTTGTTAATTCGTTAAATTCTTAACAGATGGCGGCACCTTCTCGTCTCTGATTCACAATTAGTCCTAAAGCTGTCAACATTCCTGTCAAAATAATATTTCATTTTGTTAATTCCTTAAACATTCAATAGATAAGGGCGTAGCACGTTCTCGTTTCTGTAACTATTAACATTCTTATCAAAATCAATTTTTAATTAGTTAAATTCTGAATAGAGGGCGCCATCTTCTCGTCTCTGATTGACAATTAATTGTCAGTAGCTGTCAACAGTCCTGTCAACATGATTTTTCGATTTTGTTAATTCGTTAGACATTCAACAGATGACGGCGCATTCTCGTTCCTGATTGAAAAGTTAATCCTGTAACTGTGAACATTCTTGTCAAAAAAAATTTAATTTGTTAATTCGTTAAATTCTTAACAGATGGCGGCACCTTCTCGTCTCTATTCACAATTAGCCCTAGAGCCGTCAACATTCCTGTCAAAATAATTTTTCTTTTTGTTCATTCTTTATGCATTCAATAGATGACGGCGCGTTCTCGTTTCTGATAGACAAATGAATCCTGTAACTGTGAACATTCTTGTCAAAATCAATTTTTAATTTGTCAATTCGTTAAATTCTTAATAGATGGCGGCACGTTCTCGTCTCTGATTGACAACTAGTCCTAAAGCTGTCGATACCCCTGTCAATTTTCTTATTTTCTTCTAATTGTTAATTTCTTACGCATTCAATAGATGGCGGCGCGTTCTCGTTGCTGATAAGTTAATCCCAGAACTGTTAACGTTCTTGTCAAAATAAGTTAATTCGTCAAATTTATAATATATGGCGACAGTTTTGTTTGCTTTAACCGTTAATACTCCTGTGTAAAAAAAATTGATCCCGTTAATTCCTTAATCCTGTAACTGTCAAAATAATTTGATTTTGTTAAATCCCTTATATTTTCAATGACCGACAGTTAATTCTAATTCTAATTGTTAATACTCGCGTGGAAAGAATCTGTTTGGTCCTGTAATTAATTCGTGATTTTTTTAATAGATGGCGGCGCTTTCATCTCTCTTATTGACAGTTAATCCTATAACTGTCAACGCTCCTGCCAAGCTAATGTTTTTTATTTTATTAATTCCTCAAACTTTTATGAACAAATGGCGCTACGTTCTCATCTCTGATTAACAGTTAATCCTATGACAAAAATAAATTCTAATTTTGTTAATTCATTAAATTTTCAGTAGATGGCAGCACTTTTATAGGACTGACAGTTAATACTACAACCGTTGACACTCGTGCGAACAAAACATTTTTTTGGTCCTGTCAATTCTTTAACTTTTTAACAGATGGCGGCACGTTCTCGTCTCTCTAGTCTCTGATAGTCTCTGACAGTTAATCCTATAACTGTCAACGCTCCTATCAAACTACCTATTTTGTTGATTTTGTTAATAAATGGGCACATTTCAGGATTAACTGGTTACTCCACCGGAAGACATTTAAATAATAAGTTATAATAAGTTAATAACTTATTACGGGTAAAATAACTTATTATAGCTTTACAGTGGATTTTAGAATTTTAAAATGTCTACCGGTGGAGTAACCGGTTAAATCTGAAATGTGCCCAATAGGTGGGGGTGTGGTCCCGTCTTTGATTGACAGTTTAAAGTTTTACTGTCAACTAAAATAAATTCTAATTTGGTTAATTCATGAAATTTTCAGTAATTGAATTATTTGAGAATCTTCAATTGAATTCATCAGCAGAGGGAACATTAATTACAAATAATAATTACAAATTTTTATTTCCAAAAACTGGAAATTCGAAATTTATGTTGGATTGTCAAATTTATATAAATTCTTCTGCATGTTGTCAAATCAAAATTGTATTTATCACGGTTTATTATTTTATCTGACGTTTTCATTGTTATTTTTACAAATATTTACAACGTGTATTGGTTCTATAAGAACTGCCAACTCTAACCAAAAAAATAAACCAAGTAATCGAGTGAAAATAACGAGCTGTGAAAATAATGACGAATACTGCCAATTTCTCAGTGTTCCCAACCTACTAAATTTGCTTCCATAGCCACGTGGTATATTTAAGATTATTTATTTTTTCCACTCTTTGCTAGCAACTGTTTTGCCAATTTCTGATAATAAAACTAAAGGTCCTTTATACTGTGAGGGGCCAAAATGAATGAAATAGTTGGCAGTATTGATTTTAGTGGAAAAGCTTTGAGTAACGAAGACACAAAAAATAATAGAACGACTCTGTCATTGTCAATGCTTGGTGCTCTTTTATCGATAATATAGATGAAAAGATAAACATCTTTAATAATTTAATAATTAACTTATTTAATTGTCATGCTCCATATAAAACTCGACGCTTTACAAAAAAAAAACGCTCCATGGCTATCATATAATCTTAAATGTTTAATCGAAAGTAGAAATAAAGCGTTAAGGAAATATAAAAAAAAACTAGGAATCTTGAAAATTGGATACATTACAAATCTCTTAGAAATTTGGTAACTAGTTCGGTTCGGTACGAGAAGAGAGTATACTTTGAAAATTTAGTGCGTGAAAACAATCAAAAAACTCTCTGGAAAGAATTAAGAAATTTGAATATGATTAACAAAAAAGGCGCAGGCATACCAGAGGCACTGAAAAGTCCAACCAGATTTAATGAATATTTTATTAACTCTGTTCCTGGCTCTACTTTTGATTATACGGATACTATTCAGTTCTACTCTAGCAACAGAAAAGATGATAATAATCATTTCTTCACATTCAGTTTGGTAGATAACCAGATTATAACGAAAATATTATCTGGGATTAAAAGCAATGCAAAGGGTTGCAGATGATATCAATATTTTAATGCTCAAGCTTTGTTGTCCGTACATTATTCCATTCCTTACACATATTATCAATTCTTGCTTGCTGGATAATTACTTCCCACTTAGTTGGAAGCAATCAATAGTTATTCCTCTGGCTAAAACTCAGAATCCTACTGAATATTCTCACTTTCGACCAATAAGTATTTTACCGGCAGTATCTAAAATACTAGAAAAAGTTGTTGCTGCTCAATTAAACGAATATCTAACAGCAGTTAATGTTTTGCCTGAATATCAATCAGGTTTTAGAAAGAATTATAGCTGTAAAACATCAATGCTTGATATTACTGATAATATATTTAGGGCTGGTGATCGTGGTGATGCAAGTATTTTAGTATTGTTAAATTACACTAAAGCATTTGATACTATAAATCATGAAATATTAATAGCAATACTGCATTACATAGGCTTTGCACCTTCTACTATAAATTTTTTTCAGCTTTATTTAAGTGATCGTTTTCAAAAAGTTGTGATTTATTCTGTGGAATCATCATTTCTTAGCAAGTCAAGAGGCGTACCACAGGGATCAGTATTGGGACCCCTTTTATATACTATATATACATCCAATTTTGTTACTTATATTAAACATTGTTTATGTTACATGTATGCTGATGACACCCAACTACTCATGTCATTTAAAACCGATGACTATTTGATGGCAAATAATTGATCTGGACTCTTTGTGCAAAGTGTCTAAAAAGCATGGTTTAACTATTAATCCTGATAAGTCAGTTGCTTTATTGATTAGCAATAAGCTTCAGCAAACCAGTTTTAATTTGAAAGTTGATGGCATTCCTTTGGTTTTTGTAAATGAGGTCAAAAGTCTAGGTTTAATAATCGATAAAGATCTACGCTTTACATCACATGTTTCTAAATGTATTCGTACAGCATTTGCAAATTTAAAGCTTATTTACCCCAACAGAAATTTTTTGAAAATATCAAAGAATTTCTCACACTTTGAAATTGAGCAATTGGTTGAATATGGAGAACAGAAGAAATTTACATGCTGCCTGTCTCTTTCATAAAATTATTTTATTAAAATCTCCCTCATACCTATACAGCAAAATTTCTTTTAGAACAGATGTTCACCACATAAATCTTAGAAATAAAGGTTTAATAACACAACCGATACATTGTACGGTATATTTTGAAAGAAGCTTCACTTATAATATATCAAAAGATTATAATGCTATTCCTATTAGTTTTAAAATCTTATCCATTGAAATGTTTAAGTATCAACTAATAGCTTCTTTAAAAATATAAATGCCCAATTTTAGTCTCTGGCAGATTTGTCTTTTGGGAATATAGCCATGCTGTTTCGCTTATATTTTACTCTCTGTTTTGTTAAATGTGTATTAATAATTACAGTTTAAGTTACTATTTATACTCACATGAAAATACATGCACTCGATTTACATAAATGTAGGTACTCGCCAAAACTTGAATTTATTTTGATTATGGGTTGAGTAAGAACAGGGGTATTTATACCGGATCCTGAACTCCGCCCATTGATTTTCTGCAGCATTTTATTATATATTTATTTATCTTTTTGATATTGATAATGTACTTGATATTATGTGGAAAATAAAGACACTATTATTAATTTAACTTGAAGGCTTCCGCGGCCGTCGTCCATGTTTGAATTGGCTTCCGGTTGGAACCGCGTCACGTTGACTTCTACTGCCGACGTTTCGTTCTTCATTGCAGAGGAACTTCTTCAGGGCTGCTGCTGCTGGTGGTGTTGCTGCTGCTTCGGGTTAGTCGTTGAGACTGAGTGGGTATGTCTGTTGTCGTGGTATTTATAGTGATCGGTGGGGGTAGTGAGTCGGAACGGTGACCGGGGATTGGTCTGCTGGGGCGTGACGGATCGTTAATGAGATGTTTCCAGGCATTGTGGAGATAAAAGCCAGTATCACGGTTCAGATTATTGGGATGTTTGAGTATTTCTATGGATTCACGGATTTTACGATTGAAAAAATGAGATGAGCGGGCTAGAAGTTTTGTGTCGGAGAATAGGATTTGGTGACCGGTTTCTAGTTTGTGTTCAGCTAGGGCCGAGCCAGTTGTTTGTAGTAGTCTAGTACAGCGTTCATGTTCAGAAACACGAGTGCTAACAGACCGTTTTGTTTCACCGATGTACACACGTCCACAGGAACAAGGAATTCGGTACACACCTTCGGATTGTAAGGGGATGTGATCTTTTGTGGAGGGTAGGCAATCTGAGAGTTTCGTCATGGGTAAGTAAATTGATTTGATGTTCTGTTGTTTGAGTATTTTGCCGATTCGATCTGTTATGGTGTGAATGTAAGGTAGGTAAGCTGTAGCGACTGGAGATGTATCAGGTTCAGAACGTGGAGGAATTGGGGTGCGATGACGAGAAATGGATCTTTGGATGTCGTGCTTTTTGTAGTTGTTGTTTAGAAGGACTTTTGTTACGTGGTTCAGTTCAGTTTGAAGTGAAGAGGGTTCTGATAGGGCAAAGGCACGGCTGACTAGTGAGTTAATGACTGACTGTTTTTGAGAAGGATGATGGTGTGAATGTGCATTCAGATAGCGATCTGTATGGGTATGATCCGTATGGGACACTATTATTATTATTATTATTATTATTATTATTATTATTTCATTGTAACCTACATAGACTAAAAAATGCCAACTATTTCAGTCTTTTTGACTCGCAATGTACAAAGTGGTCAAGATGCAGCGGTTTGAGTTGGCAGTGCTGAATTTTATGTTTAAATGGTATAACTGGAGTAACTTCCGGTTGTTGACGGCTTGACACTAACAGGCGTCACTTTACAAGCGTCATTATTTGACGTTTCAAATTCAAATTAAAGCGCTAATTTTTGTTTCACATAACCTACAATTTTGTCGCCGTTCAGGTTAATAAACCAACAAAACACATATCCGGTTCCAGTGTTGCAAATGGCCCAATAAAAAATGCTCTTAATTGTATTGCCAATTCAAACACTTTGCACAGATGATTAAGATAAATTGTTTTAACTGGCAACAAACGTCCTAGTTAGGTTAGTGTATAGGTATAGGTTATGTAGTTGATTAGAAAGCATTGTTTTTTTTCTTCTAAATTGGGATAATTGTGGGGGGGGGGGGGGGTTTAAGGGAATGTTTTATTTTAATTCCGATCTCTACGAACGATAATTTTTAGTTTGTTTATTTTCAATTTGAGGAAGCATGATTTACTTGAAAACCATCGGTTTTCGGACAAAGGAGAAAGAGAACAAAAAGTATCAGACTTTCTAACGAATATTTTTAAACGATGAACCCCCCCCTCCCCTTCTAAGGATAACATAATTCCCATAGCATTGGGGATATCTTCACTTTGAGTTTGGGAGAACCGCATGCACACATCTCGCAACCACTGTTACAAAGGAAAATTTGATGCAGAGCGATTACGTCGCTTTTTTTTAATTCTTGCTCTGCAACCGCCACATGGAGAACATAACCTCTTTACTGTTACAAAGGTTAGTGTATAGGTTATGTCACCGATCTCAAAAGCCGTCCTCCATTCAAATTCACTTAATCCAAAATCAAATCGATTTGATTTTGAACTGAACTGATTTTATTAAAGTGAGCAGAGAGATTTTTACTTAAAGGAACGATGTTTGTAATGTAACCTCAAAATATGTATGAAAGCACATCAAACTGATTATGATTATGTAACCAATTGCAAGAAGTTAAATAAACTTTTCGACGAAATTAAAAACAAAAAAGAAAAACGAAAAGTAACTAAATTAGTAAAGACGATCATCAGTTTAGGTCACGACGTCTTGCGGCCGATTTTTGATCTAAAGAAAATTGGTGCGCCATTTTAACAAAAAATGACACCATCAATAATAAGAAGACATACTTTCTTCAGTCATACCAATTTTTTGTATCAACTGAAATATTTTTTTTAAATCACTTTGTAGTTTTAATTAGTATATGTATGTATACATAATTGGAGTGTGTCCAACTGAAGCCAAAAAGCTGAAGAGGATTTTAATTTGATTCATGTCCTCATTAGCCCTACATCGCAACACTAAATTGTCGTCGGTTTTAGTTAATTACCATAAAGCCATTCACTCTCTTTGTTAAGATCGGGTAAACAGTAGGGTCCTTTTGAACTGCCTGATGACAGCAAGGAGGAAGGAGGAAGTCGACAAAATTGGAGGTGACTTCGCAATATTAGTTCCTGTTAGCTGTCGTAGATACCTATTAATAGAGGCGACGAGCATTCGTGTGGTTTCCGTGCAATATTTGCAGCACTCTGCAACATATGTTAATGACATTTGAGACGCGTCGCCCACTCCGTGTAATTATATTTCCTCGCGGCCTTGTGCCGGCCCCCGCACGTACGGGGCCACATTGCTGACATAATAAGAGACTTTTTTGGCCAGACTACGTCTTATTTTATTGTCTGACGAGATAAAGTTTATAGAATTCCTTTATGTATTAAGTACAGTCGCCAGCAATAAATTTTGATCGTCATTACTATCAAAGATGTGTACATGACTCGTATTTCATAAAAAATAAGGAGGTTGATGCCTTAATTTTAAAATAAAAGGTCGTATTCTGAAAGTGTTGAAAGTGCAAATTTCTCGGTCTCATAAAACTTCAAAAAATTTCAAATTACCGGTTGCAATAAAGAATCAATTAGCAGCGCCATCTGTTAAAGAATCATCAAAATAATTTTTTTTTTAATTTCATGCAACGAGGAAAGAATAAACAGGAGGGAGTCATACCGACAGTAGTTTCTTGTCCAAAGTGGTAACTAAATGTCACCGCTGTGTGTCATAGGCGCACATAAGCATTTTAAAAAGTTCACCAGTTCACTATTGTTTAATACACTTACCAGCGGCGGCCGCCCCATACAATTCAGCGAGGCACACGACATACTTGGTAAGCGCTATCCCTGTTTATATTACACAAAGAAGAGGAAACAGAATGCTTCGGCCTTGTCCTGTGCCATCTCTATTCGTAATTCGTATATACCGGCCGACACTTACTCCACTGAATTTAACTAGATAAGATCCGAGAACTGTCAATTACGTATATTCGAAAAATTCCAAAACTAATCTAAAAGTCTTTAGCTTTTTAACTAAAGTCTATAATTACCTAACAATGTATCGTTCGTAACGGGTGTTTTTCTTTTCTTTTTTTTTTTTTTTAATTTGGCGTCGAAGTTGGCCGTGACTACGTGCTTATTGCGCGTGCACGTGCACCACAATTTTGATTATTTTGTTGTAAATCTTATTTTCGTTTGTTGTAACAGTTCTCATTGTTATTGTCTTTTTTCGTTTATTAGAATAGATCACATTCTTGTGTTAACCTATTGTTGAGTTCGAAACCTCGTAAGCAAGTTCAAATGTCAAATTAACAACTGTCATGTCGGGATTCAAACATTATTATTTCAATCGATTGAAATTTCATGAGATTAAACGTAGTCAATGTTTGACTTTACCGATAAAATTAAATTTCAGTCTCATTCTTAATTGTCCTTTTTCGTTGATTAGAATAGATAATATTTTAGTGTTGTCCTATCGTAGGTACTGTTGAGTTCGAAACCTCGAAAGCAAGTTCAAATGTTAAATTAACAACTGTCATGATGACGATGGTTCACGATTAAATATGATTGCCAACTTCGACGCCAGATTAAAAAAGAAAACACTCTTTATGTAATACTAATCACATTTGCTAAATAAACCCATAAATTGGTTCTACACTTAGACGCAAACATAAAATCCGGCGATTATTTTCCAACAAAGGAGGTCAACAAACAGCCGTATTGCTGAAACTGACCTACCGCAAAGTGGTAACTTCCGTCAACTCTAATAATTGCATGCTCCCACTTCGTAAGTTCCCTCCTGTTAATTCTTAACTCGTTGATTTCTTGCCATTTTCGAATTTCGGTGTTGATAATTGAGTTTCAGTTCAAATTTAAGTCAACTTAAAAAACGTGTCGCCGTTTATTGGACAATCGCCGAATTAATTCTGCATAGTTATTTTTTGTTTTGTTTTCCTTTTTTAATCGACGATTAATTTTGAAAGTTTCCCGATTGCGATGAGAAAGCGCAGCGCCATCTGCAGTAGAATAGGGGAACGAGTTCTTTACAATTGTTTCCCGCCATTTTTTTTCAAATTCAAATTGATTTTTTTCTCTTAATGTGTATTCATTGTTTATTTTTCTCATACTTGATCATTGAGGGTAAAAAAATTGAAAAATGTCAATGAAACGAAAGTTCAAAAAACTGTTAATTAAATAATCTGAATGTACTGTTGATAAAGAAGAACTATAGATTTTTTTTACCTACCTCCGTACCTCGTTAGTTATTTAATCTAGACCCTTATGACTGAAATTAATTGATTACTTCCAAAAAAGTCACTACATTTGGCACTAAATCGGTCACGAAATGACCAAATTTTCAAGTTGTCTGAACGCACCAAAATTCGTCTGAAATTTCAACATAAAGTCACCAGATCTAGTTGCAATATCACTATATTGGCAACACTGATGTAATCACCACAGTATAAGCATTGAATTTAAACCTAACATAGAACGGCAACGCAATGCTTAAAACTGGCAGCCAGAAATTGGAGGTTTACGCGATTAACTGATGCATTATTTAGTAAATAATCTAGTTGTAGGATAATTTGCAAAGGTGTAGAGTCTCTATATTACTATACCTACACCTACACATTTGTAAATTATCCTACAACCAGATTATTTACTAAATAATGCATCAGTTAATCGCGTAAACCTCCAATTTCTGGCTGCCAGTTTTAAGCATTGCGTTGCCGTTCTATGTTAGGTTTAAATTCAATGGTATAAGTAATTACCCAGTAGCGTCACTTAAACGTCAGTGTCAAAAAAAGCGGCCATTTTGTTTGATACCCTTATGGAAATGCAATGTAATTCACAGCTGGGTAGGTATCAAACAAAAGAGCAAATGTGAGTTATACTCGAATGACGCTACTGTATGATTCTTATATTGTGCCATCACCACAGGGGCCCGTTCAGAAATAACGATCCGACTAAAAAGAGCGCGCTCTGGGTAATGTTCTTTCTCTCTCAAGTAAGTGATTTTGTACATTTTGCTTTTCATTTTAAACGCCCAAAGTGTTCTCGCGATACAGTTCCTGAACGGGCCCCAGTATAAGTAGTTACCCAGTAGCGTCACTTAAACGTCAGTGTCAAAAAAAGCGGCCATTCTGTTTGATACTCTTATGGAAATGTAATAGGCTTTTTGTCGCGAGGTACCAATTCATCAACGGTTCGCAAAGTTGAAGAACCGTTCCATTGCCGCGGTGTTCGGTTCGAAATTTGTTACTCCGAGTGTACCTCAACGGTTCGTAAAATCGTGAACCGGGTTGGCAGAGGTGTTTCCCTGTAACGGTACCCGAGTAAATCAATTTAACCTCACAAATAAAAATGTATAAAGAAATGGCTAGTGAAGAATTTGTGGAAATTACATTAAATCATCAAGGTTTTGATGTAACAGCAATTGTAAGCGCTAAAGAAGCAGAAATTTTATTGAACGGTATGTAAACTGACTTATTACTTTCAATGGTGCTTTCAATACATATTTCAAATATCAATAAAAACCAAATACATCTACAGAGTTAAACAATTAAACATAACCTCAACGTTGTCAGATTTTTGTTTACGTTACCGGAACCGGAGTATTTTCGGGACATGTCACATTAGAAAAAGATGAAATGCAAATAGAAAAGGTAAGAGTATGTACCGCCAAGTACCGCTTCGGTCTAACCGTTGATGAATCGGTACCTCGCGACAAAAAGCCTAATGTAATTTGCAAATTGGTAGGTATCAAACAAAATGGCAGATGTGACAGTTATACTCGAGTGACGTTACTGTGTAGATTCTTATACTGTGTCATCACCGTCAGACCAGTGCTACCAATGCGCAAAAAGTATCACTCAAGATGAGTCAAGAGATGTCAAAAATCCATTTTCAACATAGGATATAAATTCAGGAGTAATTTAAAAAAAAACGTAAAAACGTAAAGAGATTCATTAAAAATACATAAAGATAAAAAAAAGCAAATAAAAGACGGTCGATTTTACAGCACAATTCAGTTGTTTAATAATAAATAAAAAAAAAAAACAATTCAAATTCAAAAAATAAATATGAACGACTTTCGATTTTATAACATGATTTAATAGATTAAAAATTTTAAAAGAACGATGAGAAAGCAAAAGAAATTATTATTTTTTTTAAATACGAAATAATAAAATTTAAATACATAAGTGCAATAATAAAAAAACAAGACAATCAATTTTAGAGCACAATTCAGTAGATCATAAATTAAAAAAAGAAACAACTTGAAACAAACAGTGACGAAACAAAGAATTATTCGTCTTCCACGTGGTCAGCAAATTAAAAAAGAAAACTGCAATAGATGGCGCTGTTCAATATCTCATACAAATACAATTCACTTCGTCTTTTACTGACGACAAGTGTCATTTTCTGTTTCTCATGTTTTAACAGATGGCGTTCTTTGAATGTCTTACAACAACGCAAGCCATTTTTTTGTTACCATCCAGAAATGACTGGCAATTGAAACTTAGCTCATTAGAGGGTGGTGTTTCAATACAAGAATAACTTTGCACAATAGAATAATTAACATGTTGTGACACGAACAGCTTATTTAATTTCGTTAAAAATGTACGTGCAAGTAAACACTTTTTTTCATTTGTTTTTATTTAACGAATGATTGCCATCACTGGCGGTTATTTATTACATAGGGTGACTGAAACAATACCTGATGAAATAAAGCAAGTTACAGATTATGCAAAAAAATGTTTAGAAAATACTAATTAACAATAATAAGTTTACGACTGTTACTCTCGACCCTGACCCACTGACAGTTCTGACTACGTGACGTAGGTATCAGATGTGCTACCTACCTGTTTGAGCCTACTGTATAAAGTTGCGAACGCCGGGCAAAATCGTCGATTTTTAAAATTCTACTTGGAAATATGCCCGACTCGGTGAGGTACAAATAGCTTAAAAAATGGATGTAAAGAGGGCGCCACCTAGCGAAAAATTGTCCAAGTAGGCTAGTAAAACTCTTGGCACCGCTAGGGCTACACACGGTATTGAAAATAATTGAAATTCCCACAGGTTTATACCCGCACAACATGTATGATTGACGGTCACGCTGTATATTGAAATTGACAGTCACTCGTAATCAAAAATTCTGATAAAACACGAGAAATGTGGTACGGTCGTTTATCAACACACCAAAAGAATCCAGTAACTGGCGTCACAAAAACAGAATTAAAGAGAATTTGCCAAACAAAAACAGTAGGTACGGCAGAGGCCGTGACAGTCTGCTCAAATAGTGAAAGGTAACGCCAATTAACTTAAATATAAGAACACGTAATCACGGGCTAGGTTGTCCTGTTTAGTTTACAAGACAAATACAAGACGTCCTCTAGACGTTTAAAAGGAACCGGGTTCAGAAGGAACCAGAAGCCTTCGTCAGGCAAAAACGTACTTGGAGGTACAAATAGGTACCTACAGTTAACATGTACGAAAGATTACGTAAAACATATACATAATAAAATTTCAACAATACTGAGACGTTCTCCGCCAATTCTACCATTGTTACGGTGAGAAAATTCGTTGCAAATAATTTGTAGTTTTCGGATCGCTCTATATCTTAAGGAAAGTGTAATTGCGCCGCAGTTTGACCTTTGGAACTTAGACTAGTCCAAAGACGACGCGACGCTTAGCTTGGTATTGGCCAATGGACCTCTCCCCCGCCCGCGAACCGTTCACGTCGAACGCCGACCTGATTGGGAACTTTTCGCCAGTCGCCAAGCTCGTGGGGCCCCATTTCCTGCTTACGTTCTTATTAAATATCTGTATTACAAAGAAAGGTAAAGGTTTGCTGGTGGAGGTTAGGCCTGCAAATAGCAGAGGTTCTCAAACTCTTGTTACGGTGAGAAAATTCGTTGCAAATAATTTCTAGCTTTCGCGTCAGCCTGTATCTTAGAGAAAGTGTAATTGCGCCGCAGTTTAACCTTTGGAACTTAGACTAGTCCAAAGACGACGCGACGCTTAGCTTGTTATTGGCCAATGGACCTCTGCTCCGCCCGCGAGCCGTTCACGTCGAACGCCGACCTGATTGGGAACTTTTCGCCAGTCGCCAGGCTCGTGGGGCTCCATTTCCTGCTTACGTTTTCTTTGTATTTCTTATTAAATATCTGGATTACAAAGAAAGGTAAAGGTTTGCTGGTTGCGAATAGGCCTGCAAATATCAGAGGTTCTCAAACTCTTGTTACGGTGAGAAAATTCGTTGCGAATAATTTCTAGCTTTCGCGTCAGCCTGTATCTTAGAGAAAGTGTAATTGCGCCGCAGTTTGACCTTTGGAACTTGGACTGGTCCAAAAGCGACGGCTTGAAACACTAAACAAACCCGTACAACCCCTTTCTTTTGTAATGAGACCGTCCCATGTCGAAAGTGCGATATGTTAAAGGTTTGTCATTGGCCAATGGAATTCTCCCTCGCCCGCGAACCGTTCATGTCGCACGCAGACCCGAGTAAAAACTTCGCTAGTCGTGTGACCGTTCGTTTGCCGAATAGACGTATTCTCGCTTTGTGTAAATTTTTCATTAAATGGTGTTTGTTTTGGAGTGACAAAGGAGACGGGTACGTTGCCCGGATGTTCACTGGTTGCGGCGATTCCGAGACCTCTTGGGTCTTTCCAAGCTTGTTCGTCGAATGTACGGCAGGTATGTTTTTAGAGTTACGTCGGGCGGCGGTCGGTTCGTAATCCGTACTTTCTTTTTATCTAGGCTTTTCTACTACTACTATTAATATTATTGTTATTTGGTTCTTCTTCCTCCTAGGGATGCCAATTTTTGTCAAAAGCATCGGTCTTTCTTTGAATCGATTCAGATCGTGTCAGTCAAATATCGATTCAAGTAAAAATCGTGCAAAAAAGAATCGATCTAACCAAGATCGATTTATATTAAACACAAAGTCAAACTTTTATTAAAACAAAAATAATAAAAATAAACTTCACTCCTAAACTCACTTTACAATTTAGTCGGCGTCTAACAAAATGAAAGAATCACCAAAAACTACTTATTGCCATGAATGAACCTAACCATAACCTAACAAACACGAAATGAATATCAACACGAACACCACACACACTGCCCATCATCTGCCCATGACCACACAGGATGGCCAAAGCTGTCTAGGGGCCCTAATTCCAGCTTATTTTACGAAATAAAATTTGAAAATCTCTTAAGTTGGCAACACTGCATCAGATACCTCAGTTCTTTGCATTCTTGAGCTAGTGATTTTTTTCTTCATCTTTTCGTTTCTGTTCCTCTTTTTCCGTTACACAATTGGTTTACTTATATCATGCGTGTAACTTTTAGTCCAGTCGCAGTCGTTGAAAATACCGTCACTAAATAGTTAATTACAGTACCGCAAGCAGCCGCCATCTTAGTGCGAAATATTGGCGGAAATTTAAATGTCTAACACTAACAACGACACACTTGGGCTTTTTAACCTTTTACTTGACAGATGTTCAGTTCGATTAAACTTACCGGAAAGAAAATCACTAGAAAAGTCGGCCATTTTAATGAAAAAACGTGGTTTCTTTGTCTTACACATTAAGCATATGGATTGCGGTGCTGTATTTATTTGGTGACTGTAGTTGAAAACCAATTGTGGCGTCACCCCACTCAGCATTTCGCTTTGGACCTTTGAAGGGTCGTTCGGGCGTATTTGTTTATACAGAAACAGAAAAATACGATCGGTCAGTTTCATCGAAAAGTGACATGAGGACGTCCTAACATGGAACGTTGCGATGATTTTAGCCGACAATGAAAGACAAAGCGAATAAAACAAAAACGAGGAAGTGCCCCTGCGCCATTACGTCGTCGTGTTGGCACGGGCATCGAACACCACGTCCTCCGGAATGCTCGGCCCGATGGTTTTGCAATGTCCATGACTATGAGGCTGCACGGTAAAATCATGTGTAGTGGTTAACTTTCACTAGGTACTGAATTCACGACCTACTTACTCCGATAAATGCTCACTCAGCGACCGTGTGATTTTCCGAGCAATAATTAAATGTAGTAATAAAAATTTCATGTTTCACAAAAAAAAAGTACACAATTAGAATGCGTGCTTCCAGGAGTGTTTCCACTAATTAAGCGGAAGCGTAATTAATTTTTTTTTTATTGTGACGTATCCGACAACAATATAAAAGCCAACAATTCGAAAAAATATAGCAATCAAGCACGAAACACTAAAGAAAAAAAAAGAATGAACACAAAAGACTTCCTGTGTTGTATTTTGCGTTATTCGGGAAATTTTCACTGTTAGAATGTGGGGCCTGTACGACAGGAAAAATATAGAAACCTACCAACATTTTAGGGAGAGTTTCGATTTAAATCATGACATTTTATTGTCGGTCACCCTGTATTTAACTTCCTGATAATAATTTTAAAAGCTATGTTACTCTCTGCTGTTGTTAACATGCGAATTTTATCAAGTCACATTATTTATTCGTCCGCTCAAGATAAAGTTTAGGATTATTTAATGTCAGTATAAACATTTATGTTTATTATGCAATTAAGATACTAAACTAAGCCAACGCTACCGCTTGTTGACTTTATTCAAACGTTCATCTGGCCGTGCTGAAGCCTGAATGTACTTGGACTTGCTGACCTCGTTCGCGGTGACTAATGTCCATAATTTACAAATTCCCGTTTACATTGGCCAGACGGGTTGGGTGTCCCGTAGGTGAGCTTGGGACCGTTTGCTTCGCCGTCGTGATTTATGGACGCCATCGCGTTACGCATGCAAATTGAACACTAACTTGGTCGGCTTGCGATAACGCCCAGAGGAACTGTGACACAAGCAAGGTTTTGAAATCGTAATTAATAATTTGTAATTGGGTTGACAGTAGCACGCGAGCAAATGTGACTTGCATCTATTATAATAATATGTAATAATAATAGCAAATCTGCGGCCTACATGACCATTTATAATTCAGTTCGAATTAGAATGAATTCTTCTGATTTTTAGGAAAATCGTTCCCCAAAAAGACTTCTAGAAAGGACGAACGCAAAAATACGTTTTACGAGGGGAGATCAATAATTATCTACCTAGCCATGAAACAAAAGAGCGCTACCCTGTTGATTTTTAACAGTTATGAATTGACACATCTGGCATTAGTGAACACTGCGAACTCAAATTGGTTGTTCACGATATTTCCCGTTTTTGACGTTGGAATACTTACAAATGTCAAACTGACGTTTTACATAACCTATCGTATATGCATCTACCGAACATTTACCGTAATGTTTGTGCTTGCGAACATAAATTTCACTTTTTTCATATGACAAAAGAACGCACGCAACTGCATAAATGTACAGGTTGTATCAGATCACAACTAGGCGGTGAATTGAATGCTAACGGTGGCAGCATTCAAGTGAGATAGCGAACCGTTACGTCATCGCATACCCGCTTCTCCTTCTAACACATTAACTGTCAACCAACCATTAATTGTCACGGTTGACAGTTTGGTTAACACTTAATGTTGGTTAATATTGTGTAAAAGGAGAAGCGGGTATGCGGTAACGTAACGGTTTGCCATCTCACTTGCTGGAATACTGCCACCGTTAGTATTCAATTCACCGTGAGTCAAATCAAGTATTAGAGCGGAAACTCTGCGTTCATGACATTGCTTCTTACTTACACCTCTCTTTTTCTGTTACAGGTTTTACTTGTTTTATTTCGCAATGAGTAGGTCTTCGAATTAGGAAACGCATAAAGCGTAACACTATCCTTTTCTTATTCATCGTTGAATTGAAAAGGAAATAAAATTTTCGGTTATAACTTCGGTGATTAATGACGCAGGGCTCATCTTTCGTGATTTTCATAATACCTGTTTCGACAACATAAAAAGAACACGCGAAGAAGACGATTTTCTTCAGATCAGGATCTAAAAGGCGCTGTAGACAATTTTTTTGCAGAGCTTCCAAAATAATTTTTTTTTCCAAGCAATTTAGAACAACTGGAGAAAAGTGGCACAAGTATGTGGACTTAGACTTAAATGGAGAATGTAATGAAAAATATAAATGTTTAATTTACCCTCTCTCTTCTTCTTCTATTTCTTCTTTATGGCGGTAGATAATTTTTGAAATTCCCCTCGTAGTTGTGGAAACGTTGCTCCAATTGTCATTAATTAAGGAGTATTGTTACGAATTCGGAGTTCGCAAATTGTAATCGTTGTTTATTTTAAAACGCTTTAATGTCTACACAATGAAAGCACGATAATAACGAGCTGCAACACTTGTCTAACAAATAACGCTTCTATAACTTAACCGTTCTACTAATCGCTAGATACACACTTCGCTTTCGGAATCGCTGGAAACTGATTTAAAAAGCGCGCCGCTCCTTACTTATATGGCAATTCAATCTTTCGAGAATAGCATCGAAGGAGTTGCGAACGTTCTAGACCCTCTATATACACTTCTATAACTTAACCGTTCTACTAATCGCTAGATACACACTTAATAATAATAATAATAATAATAATAATAATAATGTTTATTTGTCAATTATGTAGGTAACACACAAATAACAATTGCAAGCCCTAATATTTGACATGTCAAAAGAAACAATTAAAAGTCGCATTCAGCGTCACAGAAAAATACAAAAAATTACAAACCAACCGATTTCATACATAAAATATTAAAAGCGGAAGGCAGAAAGATATTAATAATAAAACTAATAATTAATAATTAGTAATCAAAAAAGTCGTTTACAGTGTAAAACGATCAGGAGATAGTTTTCCTTTCCAGAGAGTACGCATTTTTTGCCAACATTTCAAACCGATGTACTCTGGGCCCTTTTGTGCCGTAGTTAGACGATTGAACGGAAGTCTGATGTCTTCACAAGTACGGGTCTGATATTCATGGAAGTCTTTGTTGAGCTGCACCTTATCGAGAGACATTGCGTAAATAATTAGTTTATAGATATACAGCGATGGCACGGTTAGAATCCCCATCTGTTTAAATAGTTGGCGGCAACTAGCTCTTGGTGGAACATTAGCTATTAATCTGAGTATTTTTTTCTGCTGCGTAAATATTTTGTCTGCATCCGCACTGCCACCCAAAAAGATAATACCATAAGATAGGAAGGAGTGTACTACTCCAAAATATAATGTTCTGAGCACCTCGTAAGATACGGTATTTCGCAATCGAAATAATAAAAAGGTGTGACTACTTAATCTCCTTGCCAGATGTCCCACATGCTGCTTCCATGTCAGCGAATAATCCAACTGCATTCCAAGGAACTTGCAACTCAGTGTGACCGGAATCGAATGCCCCAAGTATTTCACTAAAGGAAATTTATCTACAGCACTTCCCTTTGGCATAATTTGCATGACTTGCGATTTTGCTGGGCGTTATCTTTACACCACTTGGATATTTCGACCACTGAAGCATTAGCTGATGTTATGGCGTCTTTCTCGTTATCTTCTGTCACAATAAAAGTCGTATCATCAGTGTAGATCACAATTTTAGAGGGCCCGGAGCAGTATTTGGGGAGGTCGTTAATAAACAAGGAGAACAGAACAGGTCCTAATATTGATCCCTGGGGCACTCCAACCCGAGTGTAAAGTTCCTCCGATAAAGCTTGATCCAAAGCAACTTTTTGTGACCGTCCTTCCAAATATGATCTAATCCATTGATTTGGGACTCCTTTGATACCCAACCCATCAAGCTTCTGGACCAGAATATTCACATTGACAGAATCAAATGCCCGACTCAGATTGAAAAAGAGGGCGTATATTTTATCTTTCTTATTAAGTTCGTCTAGGAAGAAATTGTAAGCTGTAGCGATAGCCGTCATGGTGGAGCGTCCACTTCTGTATCCATCATTAAGCAGCTGCTGTTTATCCAGAAATGTCATTAATCGCCGATTGAAAACTTATTCAAAAATTTTGCCAAAGTGACTCTGTACCGCAACGGGTCGGTAAGAACTCGCTTCACTTGGAGCACCTTTATTTTTGTAAACAGGAATTACTCTGGATTTCTTTAGGGCCGATGGATACTGCCCTTGTGTTAAGGAGCCGTTGATTGCGATACTCTGTGGACCATTTATTAAGTCAGCTACCTTGCGAAGTATGTTACCCGGCACACCGTCTAGACCGCAACTGTTTTTGACACACTTTTTTTGGTATATGATTTTTTGTATTTCGTGTTCATCGGTAGGTTCTAAATACATACTGTAGTTGGCTGGATCAGCACTAGTTTTTAACTCTGATGAATCAGGAGCAATCCCGGAGAGACCGATGAAATATTCGTTAAAAATGTCGCAAATTGTTTTCTTTTCAGTTATTTTGTTACCCTCTTCGCCGACTAAACACCATTCCTGAATGTTGCTTGTAGTTCGAGTCTCGTTTATTATTTTCCAGCTTTCTTTCGAAATATTAGTAGCCTGTTCTAACCTTCTGTTGTTATAAGTTGCTTCGACAAGTTCCAGTTTTCCTCGGAATAATTTTTTGAATTCGAGATAGCATCTGTGATAATCTTCCGATTTGAGACGTTTGTCTAATTTGTGCATTTCGATACACATATGATGTAATTCTCTAATTTCCCTATTTATCCAAGGTCGGTTAGGGTGTTCAAGAGTGACTCTTTTACGTAGCATAGGAAATGCATTTTCAAAGTGGTATAAAAAAATCTCCATGAAGGCGTCAAAATTGCGATCAGCATTATTCTCTTCGTATATGGTTTCCCATTTTCCTGTTATTAAGGAGCTTCGAAAAGATTGTATATTTTCACGACAGTAATTTCTACGGTAAGTAAATGAAGGTATATCTGATTTAGTTGATATAATAATTTCCGCTGATTGATACATATGATCAGAAAGATAAGTGTCACTTACTTGTATTTGGCATTGAATGTCGGTGAATATATTATCTATACAGCTCTGGGAATTACTGGTAATTTTGGTACTGCTCTTTACCTTCATTTGAAGACCATACTCCATCATGAAATCTATTAGGTAACTGGACGATGCAGACGTACTTGAAGTATCTATATTAAAGTCACCGCACAGGAAGTGGTAATCTGCAGATTCGTATAGTCTCGACAGTTGGCAGTCCAAGTGATCGAAAAAAATCATTTCGCTTTCGGAATGTCTAGAAACTGGTTTAAAAAGCGCGCCGCTCCTCACCTATACATATAGTAATTCAGTCTTTCGAGAATGGCATCGAACGAGTAGGGAACGTTCTAGACCCTCTATACAGGCTGTTACAAATTCGAGGCTCACCATTGGGATCTCGGAAACGGTAAGAGATACGAAGTCGGTTAAATTGGGGCAAAGTTGCGTATTTTAGTGCTGAACAATAATCTGTTTTGAAATATCTTCTACGATTTTTAGTTCTTGAAATAATTCCAAAAAACCGAAAAACGTAATTTTCTTTTTTATTTTTTTCTGAAGTTATTATTACAGGGATCACAACAAAATGAATACATCCTACAGGCACTTTTTTGAGCTCTTTACGGTGATATCATTAGATTGTACTTACAACGTTTCGTTTCGCTCTGACCATCATCAACTTCATTTTTTCTTATGGCCACCATATTGGATTTTAATACCATTAAATAGATCTATTTTTTCTGATGTTTCTACATGTTTCACACATCCCTATTTAATAAAGTGAACTAACTATAAATGAAAGAAACTGTTGAAAATAACAGTGCAAAGATATCGAGGGCGTCATATCAGAAGGGCGTAAGCGCCATTATAATCCTATGCTGATATGACGCCCTCGATATGATTTGCTGGGAAGACAAAAACAAAAAAGCTTTGATATGCCTTCGAAGTTTTATTTCGTAGGTACATTACGAAAGCTGAATTTAGTAAAATTTTCAGTTATAAAAATTGCCGTTATAAATCAAAAAAGACGAAAATTTAAAAATTTATTATGTTAACAACAATAACTTAACATCAAACCAAATTTAATTCAAACAATATCCAGAAAAACGCTAAACACATAGAACATTGTTTAATAAATTATATAGAAGCATTGCACTTTGTGGATCTTTTCATAAAACTCAAAAGAAGTATGGAAGTTGCCTTAATGATGAGAGGAGTGAAGAAATATTAGAATAATAATAATTTAAAACAAAACAAAACGTTCGGAGAAGATATTCGAAATATCCTCCGTTCTTTTCTATACATAAATTTATTCTTCGTCGAATGTTGTTAATAGCACGTTGAACGTCTCTTCTTCGTAGTGAATTAAAAGAAAGTAAAATTTTATTTCGTAGGTCGGCAATGTCGTTAATTGGTTCTGCATAAATTTTATTTTTTAAAACTCCCCACAAAAAGAAATCTAGTGGAGAGGTCCGGTGACCTTGCAGACTAACGAACTACTCCCCTATTCCCAATCCACTGATTTGGAATTTGTTCGTTCAAATAATCACAAACAGCCCTTGCATTGTGCGGTGGTGCACCATCATGTTGAAACCATAATTCTGGAAGTCTCCTTAAATTAATATCATCCAAATATTCTTCAAATGTAGTTCTAAGAAAATTTAGATAACGTTCGGAATTCAGATTTTCCTCATAAATAAATGGTCCAATAATTTGATCTCCCAAAATTCCTGCCCAAACATTTAACCCAAATTTGACTTGATTTCGAACTGGCCTGTTGATTCTTGGATTTTCAAGCGACCAGACGTGTTCGTTATTTCGATTGAATAAACCATGATTTGTAAATTTACTTTCGTCCGACCAAGTAATGTTGTTTAAAAAATTTTCATCCCTATAGAAATGATTGCTAAGCCAGTGACACCATTCTAATCGTCTTTCAGTATCCCCAGGAAGTAAAACGTGCGATACGTGTACTTTGTAGCATTTGTAATTGTGTTTTTTCAAGGCTCTCCAAACTTTAACATGATGTGTAGCATTTACAGTATCCGCAACTTGCCGGGTAGAATTGGATGGGTTATTGTTAATCTAAAAGAACAAATTATAAAAGAAAATTGAAACAGATAAGGCAGTAGTTGATTAGATTTGTAATTAAATTATATATTTTTATTATTAACTTTATTTCCTGTAATATCTAGTTTCATACATTTTATAAATAACTATTTATTACCTCTTCTAATATTTCTTCGTTCTCCTCATCATTAAGGCGATCTCCATACTTCCTTCGAGTTTTATGAAAAGATCCATGAAGTGCAATGTTTTTATATAATTTACCAAACGTTGTTCTATGTGGTTGGCGTCTTTCTGGGTATTGTTGGAAATAAATTTCGCTCACTATTACTGAATTGCTATTGTTACCATAATAAATTCTTAACATGTCACGCTTTTCTTCGTTGGAAAAATTCATTGTGATAAGTTTAGACTAATTACAATCGAGTAGTAAACAACACAAGATAGTACGAAGATGTGTCAAAATGTATTTTCTTTTTTGTCTTCACAGCAAGCCATATTTTTCTTTGCACTGTTATTTTCAACAGTTTTTTGCATTCATAGCTACTTCATTTTATTAAATAGAGATGTGTGATGCATGTAGAAACATCAGAAAAAACAGATCTATTTAATGGTATTAAAATCCAATATGGCGGCCATAAGAAAAAATGAAGTTGATGATGGTCAGAGCGAAACGAAACGTTGTAAGTAAACTCTAATGATATCATCGTAAAGAGCTTAAAAAAGTGCCTGTAGAATGTATTCATTTTGTTGTGATCCCTGTAATAATAACTTCGGAAAAAAATAAAAAAGAAAATTACGTTTTTCGGTTTTTTGGAAATATTTCAAGAACTAAAAATCGTAGAAGATATTTCAAAACAGATTATTGTTCAGCACTAAAATACGCAACTTCGCCACAATTTAACTGACTTCGTATCTCTTACCGTTTCCGAGATCCCAATGGTGAGCCTCGAATTTGTAACAGCCTGTATACACTTCTACATATAACTTAACCGTTGTATTAATCGCTAGATACACACTTTGCTTTCGGAATCTCTGGAAACTGGTTTAAAAGGCGCACCATTCTTTACTTATATAGTAATTCATTCTTTCGAGAATAGCATCGAACACGTAGCGAACGTTCCAGTAAATTCTACAACATCTAGGGCGAGTCTGAGAAGCACTGGAATCTTTGGCCGACTCACAGATGGCGTGACGTCACGAAATGTATGTATTTTATCTGCAAACGCTCTTAAAAACGCGTTCCATTTTTTTTTTTCATCTTTTGTTCTTGTTTCGTGTTCTGTTTTCGTTTCATTGTTTCTTATTCTATTCAAAGAAAAGAAACCAATTTAAGCAAAGACGATTTTCATTTATTTACTGCGATCGTCTTTTGTTTTATTTAATTTTTATTTCGTTTTTTGTTTTGTTTCGTGTCGTGTTTTTTAAAAATTTCATGTGAAGAAAAGAAACCGACTGAAGCGAAGACGATTTTCACGCTTCTCGTTGTATCATGAGTTTACTGCACATCATTTATTTACTACGATCGTCTTTTGTTTTGTTTTTTTTTTTCAATTTTTAAAATTTTTATTTCGTGTCTCATTTTTATTTCATGTTTTATTTTGATTTCGTGTTTTATTCTTGTTTCGTTCTTTTTTATTTAATTTAAAGAAAAGAAACCGATTTTCATGCGATTTCTTTAAATAAACTGTCATTTATTTACCGCGATCGTCGTTTTTTATGTTACTTTTAAAAAAAAAATTATTTCGCGTTCCGTTTTTGCTTTTGTTTCGTGTTCTCGTTTTCTTGCAAGATCGATGTATCTACTTATTATATACGGTAATACGTACGCAGATTTTAAAAACATTTAACCAATGGTAAAGACACGGTCTTCCGTCCGCGCACACACTGTTGACGCACCCTGTATAAACATATTTTAAAGTTAACACATGTTCTGAAGCGCTTATGTACTTTGATGGTTTCAGCAAATTCAATTCCCTGCCTCGTCGAATCAGCTTGTTTTAACAACGACGAACGCTTAACAACATATTGCTACGTAATTCTTTATTGAGAAATTAATTTGTTTATTTTTCAATTACGTACGTATTCGTCTATAACACGAAATTCTTTCAGATTCACGGCGTAATCCTTTTCTTTAAATAAATTAAAAATAACACTGGCCTAATTAAAATTCTTTATTAACAGTTTCTTTGAATGCAACAAGAATGACTTAACTACATGTATTCCGTACGTCCTCCTTCCAAATGTACTTAGGTGTAACACAGCTGCTCTTGTTGCATGTAATCTTCTATTACCTTCGGTTTCCGTCTCCCTCCCTGTTTTTGAAAAAGAAACAATAACTTGGCGACATGCCGTTAGCCTAACATTACCTGGATTTTGAATAAACCAGGCCCTGACAGGGAAGTGGAAATCATCCCTAGTCTCGTTTAGCGATGCGCTAATAAAAATTCCAACCACGTCGAATACAAGTTTTCCTAATCTTTCTTTAACAAAAACTTCGATACTTTAAACCAACGACACGAGCATGGCGAAAGTTAAACGAGTAATGAAATGCTATAACAAAGCCACAAAGCAGGATGACGCGAGATGATCGCTGATGCCATGAGCTCCGACCAATCAGATATCATTTTTATCGAAAATACCCATATTTCCAAGTATTGTCAACCTATTCCTTACGCACTTTGAGAATGTAACAATTGGTCTCTTCTCAACTGCTCCTATGAAGTTCTTCTAATCAATTTGTCTCAGGTACCCCATTTCTTGATCTACTTTATTGTGGATAGTCTCTTCTATTGAATTTTTCTCATATACCTCATTTCTTGTTCTAATTTATTTTGGCCATTTCTACCATTATTAAACATGGAACTGTTTGTAATTCAAAAAATGGTTTTCGAAATGAAAGTTCGACAAAGGAAAAATACTTGCATTATTTTATAACCTCAGTCTTCTTTTGATGTTGCCAACCTTAGCAGATTTTATTCTACATAAATCAGAGTCAGGCCACATTTTACAGTTTCAAAATGATTTTTCATGTAAAATAAAGATACGCCCCTTGAGAAAATAGGGATACTTGTTAGGTTACATAACCTCCAAATACTCTTCAAAAGTGGTTGACTGATAATGAGGCAACGAGGACAACTTGACGGATGAAACTAACTCTTCATCTAATCTCTTTCTTAAGCACCGAGTTTCTGTTTAAGTGAGAAAAAAGGACGATTTCTGAGAAAATCCGTCTATTAGAAGAACCCTGACAAAACTAGCTAGTTCAAAAAAAGTAAAGCAGCATAAGAAAAATTGCTTGTAAATGTTAAAGTCAACTAGATCATTTTAGTGTTTAACATCCTGATACGTACATGGTAACACTTTGAAAACAACTAGCATCAACTCATGGTTAAAATTAACTTGTTAACAGGTCTCAATGGCTCGGTGAATCATCTCTGTGATTGATCCCAAAAAGTTGCTGTTGCCTGGGGTTCCGTCTTGACTCCTCTACTGTTCACTAATCGTCGCGATACCAACGATTTTGTCGAATTAGTTACCAAAATAAATTGTAACGCGTTTTATGAAATTGTTTTTTTTTTTTTTGGAATTTATGTAAATGGATTAACTTTAAATGTAAGTAAAACGCACAACAATATTTTAGAAAATAAAGTTAGTGGACATTAGAGGATCTATGAATTGGCTGATCCTATACGCTTAAAGGCAACTTATCACCAACACTTATGTGAACCTTAGGGTTAGAATTCCTTAGGGTTACATCTTGGAACCTATGTTAACTCTGGAACTCTTTTTGTTAGTGATCTTCCGATTGTGTATCCATCTTCGTCGTGCTGATGACATTCCTTCCATAATCTCTGCCGAACTGGTTACCAAATAACATATTATACAGAGTGGCTCATGTACTATTGTTCACCTTTAAATTTGCAAGGTTTCATCTCAGCTACCCTTGTTGCTAATATACCATTTTTTGGTTTTCCCTTCGAGTTTTCTTAGAGTTTGTTTGTTTTAGTTGAATTTAATATAAATTCAGTTCCTGTAATGGCCGTTTGTTTAAATTCGTATATTCCAAAACAATCGAACGCGTAATTATTGTTGTTATTTTTTTATTTTTACACCAAAGTAATACATATTTATTATCACTTCACCCTGCGTGTAATTTAATTAATTCGCGTACATTAAATTATAATGCCAATCGATATGTTCAAGCCCGTGTATTTTGCTTGACTCCACCCCAATTGAATGCCGCTTATATTTATATTTATATTTATAAACTGTCTTTAAAAAAAACTGTAACGCGTCATACAATGATGAATTGAACAACAATTATGCGTCACGTCATGCGATTGAAATAATTGACTTGTGTTGCTTATAGTTAAATGTCAAGCTAACAGAACATTTTAAAATTGAAAAGGAACTCTCGTCTTAATTACAAATTTCCCCCTAACTCCGGCTTACTTAATTTTCCCGTTTATAGCTGAACGCGGACGGAAGCTGTTCAATTAGCGAGCAGATTTCAGTTTCATGATTGTCTGCGTTCGGTTCATTTCTCGCGGCCTGAAAATGACTGAAATCTTCTCCGGAATGGAAACCCGGGAAGGAGAGACGAATGCCAGATTTTGCATAATTTGCATCCTATTTAAATGTCAGACGTTCGCGGGTTCATTATTGCGAGACTTCGGCGCGCGATGTTTATTGCTGTCCTCGTCCTCGTCACCTCCTGCCGCATTCCTGAAGCTTCCTTGCGGTGAGTGCTTAATGGGATTAGTCATTTCGCTTGCGGATAGATGAATTATCGCGAGAATCTAATCAGCGAAATGCCGAGATTGCTCATGAGCTCATGACCTATGTATATCAGTTGCTGTATGCTAGTTACATTGGGCCCTGTCGCTTGAGATTAAGTGATTATTACGAATGAACTTTATTGAAAGTAATGTAACTAGTATGTACAGTAATCTACAATGTTTCCGACACTTCCGATCGGAGATGCGTGTTGTTCGACAGAAATGTAAAACTAATCTCTCTTAATAATTTAGCTCGGGAAGGAATACTTATAGTTTCGTAATTAATGAGTAACCTAAAGTAAGAAGTTTCAGAGAGCTCGTCTTTCAAATGCCCAAGAGAAAAGAAAAGTGAATCTGCATTTTACCAGCATCAGCAAGCACAGGGATCTTACCTGCATTGAGAGAGTTTATTCTGACACGAGAATCAACGAGGAAAATGAAGATTAAAGGAAAATACGAGACCGAAACTTAAATCCTTCTATGTGTTAGAAATAGCTCTAAGTAGTTCAGAAAAAAAGAAATTTCTGCGCCACCCAAACAAAGACGTTTCTTGGGCATTTTTCTTCTTGATTTCAGACGCCTTTTTCAATTATTCTCTTCCAATGAATGCCTTCATGTACACATGAGACATGTGAATGCCTCCTTTCCCTTCTTTCTCCTACTAATCAATTTCAAGTTCCTTGGCTATTCTTGCATTCTTTCAATATATCACATTCGTACCTCGTTTTCTTCTTTTGTGTAAGCTACAGATATTTGTTGGCAAAAGTCTTCTCTCCTTTCTTCCTTGTAGTAATCAATAAAGGATGTTCCTCGATTATCTCTCTTCTTTGTATTTCTCTAGTCGTGCTGTTTTAATTATTTTCTTCCAACACATATGTGCGCAATAACAGTTTCCTTTTCCTTCTTCCTCATAGTAATCAATTCCATGTTCCTTGGCCATTCTTGTACTTTGTTTTTTTTCCCTTATTTTTGTACCACAGATATTTTATGGCAAATGTCTCCTTTCCTTTCTTCCTTCTAGTAATCAATGAGATGTTACTCTTCTCGATCCTAGTTCTTTCCCTGCTCCAATCAACCTGTATTAATTATTTTCTCCTAGTATGGCTACGTGTGTAATAGCCATTTGTTTTTTCTGCTTCCTCCTCGTGAGTTCGTTCCTTGGCCCTCTCTTTTCTTCACATTTTCTTTTCTGTTCTGTATCTATCCTCTGTGCATGTCTTGATTTGGCCACGTTTAATGCATTCATCTGTTCTTTTAATTTTTGGACCATGCTATACATATATTTCTTCCTTCTTCCTAGCACTGAAACTGCAAAGAGGGAGACCATGGCTGCATGGAAAGAACAGTGGAAATCATTCGAAACAGCTCTGTGGACGAAGAGATTGATCTCTAACCTTAGGTAGTGGTTAGAAAGACAGCATGGGGAACTGACATATTATCTAACACAGTTATTAATGGGACACGGGTCCATCGAACAATACCAACATAGGATTAGGAAAGTGGAATCCTCGAGGTGCAGATATTGTTAAGGTGGCATAGATAATGCGGAACATACCTTTTCCGAGTGTGACCAATGGAACGAAGTCAGAGGAAGGACCACAGAGGTCATAGGGCAGACGATAATCCCGACAAGATAGTAACATTAATGCTGAAATTTGGAGATAACTGGGTGGTAGTGGCGAAAATGACAGAGGAGATTCTGGATACGAAGGGAAAAGAGGAAAGGAGGAGAGTATAGTATGATGTGAGAGGACTGGGCTGCTGCTGTGAAGAAATGCCGAAGGGTGATGTCGCAGCTGTCAACGTAGGGCCATAAGAGGAACGCAGTTTAGTTGGTAAGCGCGTTGGAAGACCAGTGTGAATCCAACACTGTCCTTGGCATTGAACCATCGCCAGGCCAGTCTTCAGAAGATTCTGTAAACCTCTAAAAAGGCACTGAAACGTCAACTTCCTTTGTCATATTAATAATAATAATAATAATAATGTTTATTTCATTGACAAATAATATGGTTCAGTACATACTACATGTGTGAAACAGGTCAGAATATATATATAAATCTAGAAATTTCAAATTTAGTGACAGTTCCTGTAAAATTCTTCATTGGTGTACGGTTCAGCTTGCAATAAAAGGTCCTTTACTTTGTATTTGAAAGTTTTTAGATTTTACATAATCAGAATAACGACCTTGGGGGTTGATCGTGAGACCTGAACGAGCGACACATCAAACCTAACGAAAAAACAAAGTTTATGATAAAGATCGCATCGTGTCCTCGCTCTACGACGTTCCTGCCCGAATAAATAGCGTGAAATATTGACATGTAAGTTTAACTGAAATGGGATAGTTTTCTGATAACACATTTCATGGTTGATTGTGCCTTCGGCCTATAATGAATAATACATGGAAACATAAATTTAAACCGAAGTGGAACTTGACCTAAACAATAATCGAAAATTAATTTGTATGGTCGAATACATCTGATGAAATGAAAATCTAACCATCTAAATAAATTGATTTAATAACTGCGATAGCCTAACTAAGCACGCACTGCACTGGCGTCTTGTTGCTTTCACAACACTTCTTTTGTTTTATGCATCTTTGTTTCTCTATTATTGAGGCAAGCGACATAACTACATGGATCCCATCCCACTCTGCTGGTGCTTATTTATCACGCCTTTGGTCGTTAAAAAAATGTCAGAGTATCTTAGTTAATTGATACCTACCAAATGTTCAGTTGCTGCATACCTGGGTCGAACCTTTTGTACCCGAGCTCAGTGGAGACGGTCGTGGGCCAAAATTGGGACCAAATAGCCGTGACCACAAAATGTCGTTTTCGGAAAAGGGCGCCACCAGCGATTGAAGGTGACCCAAGCTACACCCAAGGTGATATGGGGTATTGAAATAGTTGCAGTTCCCCGACGGTCGAAATGTCGTACCACTGTTAAGAGAGCAACCGCTATAAGGGGAAGGCGAATAATAAAAAAGTGACGTGTATTTTTCATTTCGCTCATACACTGCGTTATGTTGTAGCTTCGTATAATGGATATCTGTGGTCAATGCTTTGTCACTTTATTGTATTTGACATTTCGACAGGAAACAGATTAGATTTGTGAAAAATGCGCATTTGTAAACAAGAAAAAAAAAGCTGGTAGAAAATTAATGTAAGTTAAAACTACATCCTTGTACTTCTTCTTTTTATCATTCAAAGTTTTAGTCATGTCATTCATTTCTTTTTTAAAATTTTAAACGTGAACACTTTTTCCAGGTTTTGTAATGCCCGACGTCACTTCGTAATTAATTTAGGTAATTTGAAATTACGCAATCCGAAAGTAAACCGACGATTTGCAGATAATCAACCCACAATCTAAAAAAAAATAAATAAACTCATGTGATTAATGATTAGGATTACACACTCGCTTACTTATTGATTGGCACAGAGATAAATTAAAATTGCCTGTATGATTAACCACTTACAGAAAAAGTCTGTTTACGGAACATGCACTGCCCCAAATAGAAGTACAGTCAGAATTAAAAATAAAATATACTTCTAAATCCATTCTGATCACCATAACGAGCAGGCGGGCAAGTCAAACGTCGACAAGAATTCGATGCGTGTCCGCCTACTCGTTATAGCGGTCAGAAGTAATTAGCCCGCAATTTAACTCTATTGGGTGGGGGACATTACTTTTAATTCTGACTGTACATTCTATATTATTAAAAAAAATAAGGAGCGTATTCCTTCTTCTTATTTCTTGCTGCGTATGTTCCGTAGTTAATGGAGAAAATTACTTAAGTGTAATCGAGAAGACATCTTATCACGAAAGGCGAAAATAAATAATACAGGGGGGGTTGTAACTCGATGCGCTCTTAAAACTTGATACGCCGAGGAGAAAATGCAAGGACGTCTTAAATAACCGTACCGTACAGTATACGGCGACAGTGATACGTGGTGTGATAACAAACCCCGTTTGTATATTCAGTGACACAAATATTTTTCGCAATTATCTGGAACACTGTCGTATCTACGTTTCGAAGCAAAGTGTTTCGAATAAGTCACGCAAATCGCAACTTGATAAAAGTTAGCTCTGTCTTATTTGTACTTGCTTACTAAATGCATAAACGGATTTACCGTTGTAATAATAATAGTCCGGAGGTAACTGTAAATTGTTGTTGGTTGTGTGATGCGAGTTTGCTTTTATGATTATTTAATCATTATTCTTGTTCCTGTAAATTGAGTTGGTTTTGAAATGGGACTAAAAAATATGTAAAAGACTGCTAGGTTTCATGGCGAACGAAAGTAGAAGTTATTTCGTTTAATTAAACAGTTTTACAATTTTACAGCATTGCTTTTATTAATAGTTTAGGTCGCGACATCTTTCGGTATAAAGAAATACATAAAAAAGAAGTAAGAAATACAAATAGAAAAGTAAACTAATTTGGATGTATAAGAAAAAACAATCTGAACGAAGAAACAAATGGAAAATGCTTTTCAATAAAACGAAACAAAAAATTACAAGTGAAACACGAACGAAGAAATATGGAAATCAAAACGAAAACGAAACAAGAACGATATAAACAAACAACAGATAAATAAATAAATTAAAAATATATTGCGTCAGGTAAAAAAAAGAGTGATACAAAATAAATAAGAAATAAATACATGAGAAACAAAAACAAAAACAGCAAAAAATTAAAAAAAGAAAAATGAAGAGACCCTTCGGAAGAGCTAAACAAAAAGAGGAAATAAAACTGAATAGAAGAAAATTGGAGTGGAGGTCAAAAAATCTGAATAAAAAGAAAGGAAAGAAAAGAAGTAAGAAACTGTTTGAAGTGTAAAAAAGAAATCTGGATGTGTAAGAAACAAAAATAAAATATAATGCAAACGAATGAACAAATAATAAATGCTTTCAAAACAAACGAAACAAAAAAAAACAAATGAAAACCAAACAAAGAAATAAAAGTGAAATAAAAAAAACGAAGTAAACAAAAAACAAATAAATACACAAATGAAGAATACACGTTCGTATGTGAAAATAAATGTGACACCAAACTTAATTATGTACGAAGAAACGAATAAAGCAATAAAAACGAATAAAAAAGCGGAATTAAATTAATGAATATTTTCCATTTCAATTTTCAAGCGAAAAAATGTTTCAGACGAAACAAAAATAAATTGAAATATAGAACAAGAGCTGATTAAAAAAACAAAATTGTCTAAAGAATGAGAAACAAAAGCGGTAAAGAATTAAATGGCGTTTCAGGCGAACCTAACGAGAAGTAAAGGTCGCAAAGAATGAATGTGTGTGATAGTAAAAGAAATCTAAACGAGGAAACAAATAAAAAACGCTTTTGTAGGATAGTTTTTTTTTGTTAAACTCCTAGACTGATAACAATGTCAGAGAACGGAGTTAAAAGAAACATTCAAGGTCACGACAACAAATTTGTCAGAAATCCAAAAATTTTTTTAAAGTTTGAATTTCGACAACCGGGCGTGCCAAAGGTCAAAGGTCAAGGTCAAAGTCAAAAATTTGGCAAAAATTAAAAAAAAAACTAAATTTCAACGACGAGGCGTGCCAAAGGTCAAGGTCACGACCAAAAATTTGGGGAAAATTTTCAAAAAATTGGAATTACTACAACAAAATTTCGAAATTCGACAACCGGGTGTGCCATTGGTCAAAGGTCGAGGTCACGAACAGAAATTTGTGGAAAATAGGGGAAATTTTTTTAAAAATTTCGAATTTCGACGACGGATCGTCTTAAAGATCAACGGTCAAGGTCACGACAAAAAAATTTGGGAAAATGGGGGCAAATTTTTAAAAAAATGTTGAATTTCTACAGCGGATCATCTTAAAGGTCAAAGGTCAAGGCCACGACAAAAAATTTGGACAAAATTTTCAAAAAATTTGGAATTTCTACAACGGATCGTCTTAAAGGTCAAAGGTCAAGGTCACGACAAAAAATTTGGCAGAAATCGGGGAAAATTTTTAAAAACTTCGAAATTCGACAACCGGACGGGTCAAAGGTCAAGGTCACGAACAGAAATTTGTGGAAAATAGGGGAAATTTTTTTTAAAAATTTGAATTTCGACAACCAGGCGTCCCAAAGGTCAAAGGTCAAGGTCACGACCAAAAGTTTGGAAGAAATAGGGGAAAAAATTAAAAAAAAAATTATTTTCGACGGCGGATCGTCTTAAAGATCAAAGGTCAAGGTCACGACCAAAAATTTTGGGAAAATAGGGGAAATTTTTTTAAAAATGTTGCATTTCTATAGCGGATCATCTTAAAGGCCAAAGGTCAAGGCCACGACAAAAAATTTGGAGAAAATTTTCAAAAAATTTGGAATTTCTACAACGGATCGGCTTAAAGGTCAAAGGTCAAGCTCACGACAAAAACTTTGGCAGAAATCGGGGGAAATTTTTAAAAACTTCGAAATTCGACAACCGGGCGTGCAATTGGTCAAAGGTCAAGGTCACGACCAAAAATTTTGGGAAAATTTTTAAAAAATGTTGAATTTCTGCAGCGGATCATCTTAAAGGTCAAAGGACAAGGCCACGACAAAAAATTTGGGGAAAATTTTCAAAAAAATTGGAATTTCTACAACGGATCGTCATAAAGGTCAAAGGTCAAGGTCAGACAAAAAAATGTGGCAGAAATCGGGGAAAAATTTTTAAAATTTCGAAATTCGACAACCGGGCCTGCCAAAAGTCAAAGGTCAAGGTCACGAACAGAAATTTGTGGAAAATATGGGAAAATTTTCAAAAAATTTTGAATTTCGACAGCGGACCCCCTTAAAGGTCAAAGGTCAAAGTCACGACCAAAATCTGGCAGAAATCGGGGAAAAGTTTCAAAATTTTTTTTAATTTCGGTAGCGGATCATCTTAAAGCTCAAGGTCACGAACGCGAATTTAAGAACAATATGAAAGAATTTCTTATTCAACCCGAGCAAGGAATTGAGATCGAAAAAATTCAAAATAAATATTTTTTCGATAAGTTAAAAGTCAAGGTCAAACGAAGGTTCAACGTCAACCCAACCCAAGCGAACCCAACTGTAGTCGATCCGAGCGAGGAATTGAGATCGAAAAAGAAAAACAAAATAAATATTTTTTCGATAAGTTAGAGGTCAAGGTCAAACGGAAGTTCAAGGTCAACCCAACCCAAGCGAACCCAACCCGAGCGAACCCAACTGTAGTCAACCCGAGCGAGGAATTGCGACCGAAAAAATTCAAAATAAAAGAAAATTTCGATAAGTTAAAGGTCAAGGTCTAACGAATGTTCAACCCAACCCGAGCGAACCCAACTGTAGTCAACAAAAGCAATGAATTGAGATCGAAAAAAACAAAATAAATATTTTTTCGATAAATTAGAGGTCAAGGTCAAACGGAAGTTCAAGCTCAACCCAACTCAAGCGAACCCAACCCGAGCGAACCCAACTGTAGTTAACCCGAGCGAGGAATTGCGATCGGAAAAATTCAAAATAAAAGAAAATTTCGAAAAGTTATAGGTCAAGGTCAAACGATTGTTCAACCCAACCCGAGCGAACCCAACTGTAGTCAACAAGAGCATGAAAATTTTTTTTTCAAAGTAAACGAAAGACTTCGTGGTCAAGGTTGAAGGGGCCCGAGAGAAAATTCAATTCCCTAGCTGCCGCGAGCCCCCAAATAAAACATCTTCGTTCTTCGCATGCAAAAGGACGAACCCCTGGTGGATATTAGCATACCTTGCCTTCTGAATGTATGTTCTTAGAATCATTGTGTCTCCTACAGTGTTAGCTACACCGGCCTAAGTCCAGTCAACACCAAGTCATGACCGTTCTTGAAAGCACAAGGCAATTCACCAGGTCAGCTAGCTGTGTCTCCGGCATTTACTACTCACGCCTCTGCAGTTGGCGGATATGGTCAAATGCCGTGTGCAGGTGGAGTGATCCCCTACTCTCTCTGACTATCGGCGAATACAGAGCTATCACCCTTATGATAGAATGCCCAATCTCTCGCCCTATGTCCGAGCCATCAGCGGACACCGCGGACATCTATAATCAGCAAGCCTCAATTCTTGCACAACTCCTTCAGCACATGTCATTGCAATTCATTACATGACAAATATTTAAATTCATAGTTCGTTCAGATTAACATCATTATTTATACATATCAAAATCATACAATGAAATGAAAAAGACTTTAAAATTAGTTAAAATAAATAATAAATAAAAATATGTCGAAGTAAGTCGTCAAAGAACGCGCTATTGTGCTACAAACAACAGAAATTTCAGAAAGAAAAATACAAAATTAAAGTAAATACACGTCAGAGACAAGCGTTTGCTTACAAAAAAAAAACCTTCGAGCAGCAAGGATGTATCGAGCAAGCAAGCGGAGCCGAACATTTAATATGCACATCTTTCTCCCAACAAAATACAAAAAAAAAAAACATGCGTGAGCAAAAGATAAATAAACATACATTTGCAAAAATGAGTAGCAAACTAAATACATTAATTATGAAAAAATTGGCCCAAACCACAAGAAAAAAAAAATACATATTACAGCAAATATTTGAACGAGTTAACTAAAATTTAGAAATTAGGATGCAGATACACATGTAACAGTGATATAACAATCAAGAAGTTGTACGATTGACAAGCAAAGGATGATTATCAATGTCACTTTCACGAGAAATGTGCATAATAGAAGTACCCGTTTTCACGAAAATGTTACCATCATCAGTCCACACATTACTTTGTTTAAATTTACGCACTGCAGATTTATATAATAAGAGTCTGGATACTGTTAAATCTTCGACCATCGTAATTTTAGTCCCCTTTAATAATTTTTTATTTTTGAAAATCAAATGCCGCACCCGATAACAGACAAATTTAACTAAAATTGCTCTATTATTACCTGGAGATATTTTTCCTACCCTATGACTTCTGTCTATGTCCGTTAAATTAATAGGTAATCTGAGCTTTTCGTGAACAAGCGACATAACAAGGTCATCGGTGTTTTCATTTACCTTTTCCACTAACCCATAAATTCTTATGTTGTTCCTTCTGGAATACTGCTCCATATTATCAAATTTTATATCATGATTGGCCATTTTATTTTGGTGATTAGAGGATGAAAGCTTTAACGTTTGAACATCCTTTTCCAAAGAATCAATTTGTGATTTAATATTTGCACAAACGGCTTCGGTTAATGCCACACTAATAGATTTAATAAATTCTTCAGATGAACACAAGTTGGACACCAATGTTTGTACAGTGGACTGTAGGTCACCTTTTACTTTACCAGCACGTATATTGGACATATTAATTTGGAGTTTTTTGAACGATTTCCAAAGAGAATCACTCACGATTTCTGTTATGCTGCACAACACATACAATACGTAACGAAATATGTAATATATAATATTATATAATATATAATAAGTTAATAAGTTAGTTTAAATTTTAAAAATTAATTATACTTAAAGCTGAACATTTTTTTAAAATCAACAAAATATAGAAAATCAAAAAGAAATGGATGGGCGAAATTTCAAGAAGTTAGCCTAGAATTCGAAAAAGTTAAAATGGGCGTCGCACCAAGTAACTACAAGCAATTTAATTGGCTCCTATGTAATTTGAGGGAATAGAAATGGGCGTCACCATGTTTTACTGCTGCAATTAAGCTCTCTGAGAGGTTACTCTCGGTTTCGTGTAAATGAAAGTAGGCGGTACTTCTCTCTCACAATCAGACTTTAAAATGGGCATTGCTTTACTAAGAAGCACGAGCATTGTGGTTGGTTGTCTTGTAATTTGAAGGAATAGAAAAGAAGGTTTCAGGGAGGTTTCCTTCAGATTCATCCAAGATAGGGGTACATTCAGTATTTCAATTCAAAAAAGGTGGATTCGCTCCAACTCTCGCCGAAGAAGAGGGCGTCTCTCTTTTAAATCGCAGTTTAGTTCGAAATTTATTTGAAACAAAAAACCAGCTCGTGGTTCTGATACGAACTAACGAAAGGATTTAATTGGCTACCATGTAATTTGAGGAAATGGAAGTGGGCGTCACCTTGTTTTACTGTTGCAGTTCATTTCTCTGAAAGGTTCTCTCGAATTTATGTAAGTGAAAGTAGGCGGTATTTAATATTTCTTTACCACAATCAGAAAAGGTGGACTTTAAAATGGGCGTTGCTTTACTGTCGTGTTAAGAATTACGTGCACTGTGATTGGTCGTGAGCCCGTCTGCGTAATTAGCGCAACTTTACCAACACGTTTACCACTCAAAGCCCGCCCGGAGACTAACTGCCCGCAACCTTTTTTCCTTCCATCCCTCTGCCTGAGACGTACCCCGTATCATATTACCAAACCATAAGACAAAATAAACAAACGTGCTCGTGTTTTACGAATTCATGTAAGTGAAAGTAGGCGGTATTTAATATTTCTTTACCACAATCAGAAAAGGTGGACTTTAAAATGGGCGTTGCTTTACTGTCGTGTTAAGAAGTACGTGCACTGTGATTGGTCGTGAGCCCGTCTGCGTAATTAGCGCAACTTTACCAACACGTTTACCACTCAAAGCCCGCCCGGAGACTAACTGCCCGCATCCTTTTTTCCTTCCATCCCTCTGCCTGAGACGTACCCCGTATCATATTACCAAACCATAAGACAAAATAAACAAACGTGCTCGTGTTTTACGGATACATTGAGAATGCGTAAACTTTCTTAAGTTCTAAGTCTGATAGATTATACAACGACAGCACAAGACACAGACGTACCCTGCGCTTCATGTTTTCATGTTTTCAAACGCGATTAGCTGTCAGTGCTACATTGAAATCATGGCTTACTTTAATTAGGAATTTCATTGGATTATTGTCAAATTTTGCAAAAGCAGACCTGTATGCCTACGTAGGCTATACGTATAAGGTGAGCTTCCATTTTTCACGAAGGTCTTCAGAATTGCACGCCGAAGAGATCGTGCCTCGGAAACCTAAAGTGGGAGGCACGGCGTCGTGATCTTAAATAATTTAATGGCAACTTTTAAGACTTAAATAAATAATCGGCCTCTGGTGGAGCAGGAATGCCGTGCGCATAAATATTTATTAATTCCAGCAGCACACAGGCCGTTGATCGTTGAACGCTCGCTGTACCCATTCTGCTTCTATGTATGTATGTATCTATGTAAAATTCAAGGTTGATATTTCATTCTCTATGAATTCCGGATTAGTCACGTTTATTTATTTATTTACGTGAGTATTTACGCAGCGCGCTTACGTGTTATTTATTCATTTGCGCTGGTCGAATTGACGACGACTTGGATGAGCGGAAACGTTGACCTAGTTGGTTCCGTTTCTTCTTCTCCGCCGCCGCAATTGAATATTATTGACTCGACGAATTCATTAAGATAAAAAAGGATTATTAACCCTCACAGATGATGCGTCAACAACAAACGCTCGGCTTAATTAATCATGTTTACGAGCGCGAGCGAGAATAATATGGTTTTATGAATGGCTTTCTCCATTCTTAGATTCTGCTTTCGAGGTTTTAGCAATTTGTCCTAATTTATCAAATTTTACTATTAAATATCTTTGCATTTAACGACCAAGAGCAATTAACAATCGAATACACAAAGGCTCTTGAAGGCTTCGAGGACGAGTCGGCTGACGGACATTAGGGCACTCGTCGAAGTTTTTACGAAACAGATTTTAAATGCACCTGCTTTAGTTAATTCCAAAACCGCCGCAGCTTCTTATTCTCGTTGGAAATCTTTACGGTGCAAAACAATGAGCGCAATTTAAATCCGCAATTCTTAGAGAGCTCACTCGAATCCGATTCCGTTCGTTTTTCGTCGCTCTTAATTACCGTACAGGTCCATTACGAGAGTTTACGTTAATTGAGCGCCGCCGCCGTAACAGAAGAGGCGACGTTGATCCCGTTAAGTGCGCCCCGTCCTGTTTCCGAATCCTTTTAATTATTTACCGTTGGCGGTCTTGCTCTGTTGGTTCGGTTTAATAAGCTCCTTCCCAAGCTCACGCGTGTTTCAACTTGACCTCTTGGCTGAGTTATTGCTTATTGCATTGCCGGTTTGTTTTCCCGGAAACAGAAGCCCCAATTCGATTTATGTAGATACCTCGTGGTTCCAATTTATACGTCTAATAATTACATGAGGGGTTAGTTCCGGTCTCTAGTTATACTTTGAGAAAACTTGAGTTAAAGCCCTGCTCCCCTGTATGTTCTATCGTTTGCTCCCTTGTAATATGCGCTTTGTGTCCTTCTTTGAAAATAATGTGCTTGCTTACTGGTTTAAATTAAGAGAGGCGAACTAATTAATTAATTAATTACTAACTGTGCACTCTCTTGTTGCAGGTTAAATTAGAAAGCCGACGAGGGTGTAACTAAGGTAGGTACGTACAACGGACAAGCAATTTCACTTCCAGCCGATTTTTACTGGTGAGGCAGAGCGGGGGGGGGGGTTATGATTAGAAAATCTGGCCAGAAGTAATTTGTGCGCCGCATGCCGAGCCAATCAATAATAAATCAATTTTGCACTCGACTTGCTTAACGTACGATTATAAACTCGAGGAATGTCGCTGCGATGCGTTTTTTTTTTCGGTGGCGCAATTAGGCGCTTAATTTGCTGCGTTAGCGATGCGTTTCGCTTCCGTGCGCTTCGCGGACAGGTGAACGTCCCCCTAACGATGTTTAAAAAGTTTTTTAATTAATTGCGGTAGTCACGTTTAATTAATTGACGAAACAAACTATCGCAGTTAGCATTTTCATTAATTAATTAAATACAAATGAGAATTTTTAAAAATACGTATTTTTTATTGAGTGGATAATACACCAAGTTCTATTAAAAAAAAAGTGACGAACTACACTATCGTCGGAAAGTTTAGAGGCAGTTGCATTTTTTCATTGTCCTGACCGTCAGGTTAGAAAAAGAAAAAATAAATAAACTATATACAGGCTGTTTCATGAAAAATGATTGCTTTTTTATTAGCTCGTCTTATTTGTACTTGCTTACTAAATGCATAAACGGTTTTACCGTTGTAATAATAATAGTCCGGAGGTAACTGTAAATTGTTGTTGGTTGTGTGATGCGAGTTTGCTTTTATGATTATTTAATCATTATTCTTGTTCCTGTAAATTGAGTTGGTTTTGAAATGGGACTAAAAAATATGTAAAAGCCTGCTAGGTTTCATGGCGAACGAAAATAGAAGTTATTTTGTTTAATTAGACAGTTTTACAATTTTACAGCATTGCTTTTATTAATAGTTTAGGTCGCGACATCTTTCGGTATAAAGAAATACATAAAAAAGAAGTAAGAAATACAAATAGAAAAGTAAACTAATTTGAATGTGTAAGAAAGAAAATCTAAACGAAGAAACAAATGGCAAAATGCTTTTAAATAAAACGAAACAAAAAATTACAAGTGAAACACGAACGAAGAAATAAGGAAATCAAAACGAAAACGAAACAAGAACGATATAAACAAACAACAGACAAATAAATAAATTAAAAATATATTGCGTCAGGTAAAAAAAGAGTGATACAAAATAAATAAGAAATAAATACATGAGAAACAAAAACAAAAACAGCAAAAAATTAAAAAAAGAAAAATGAAGAGACCCTTCGGAAGACCTAAACAAAAAGAGGAAATAAAACTGAATGGAAGAAAATTGGAGTGGAGGTCAAAAAATCTGAATAAAAAGAGAGAAAAGAAAAGAAGTAAGAAACTGTTTGAAGTGTAAAAAAGAAATCTGAATGTGTAAGAAACAAAAATAAAATATAATGCAAACGAATGAACAAATAATAAATGCTTTCAAAACAAACTAAACAAAAAAAAACAAATGAAAACCAAACAAAGAAATAAAAGTGAAATAAAAAAAGCGAAGTAAACAAAAAACAAATAAATACACAAATGAAGAATACATGTTCATATGTGAAAAAAATAAATAAATGTGATACCAAACTAATATGTACGAAGAAACGAATAAAGCAATAAAAACGAATAAAAAAACGGAATTAAATTAATGAATATTTTCCATTTCAATTTTCAAGCGAAAAAATGTTTCAAACGAAACAAAAATAAATTGAAATATAGAACAAAAGCTGATTAAGAAAACAAAATTGAGAAACAAAAGCGGTAAAGAATTAAATGGCGTTTCAGGCGAACCTAACGCATAAAGTAAAGGTCGCAAAGAATGAATGTATGTGAAACAAAAATAAAAGAAATCTAAACGAGGAAACAAATAAAAAACGCTTTTGTAGGATATTTTTTTTTGTTAAACTCCTAGACTGATAACAATGTCGGAGAACGGAGTTACAAGTAACATTCAAGGTCACGACAACAAATTTGTCAGAAATCGGGAATTTTTTTTTAAATTTCGAATTTCGACAACAGGGCGTGCCAAAGGTCAAGGACAAAGTCAAAAATTAGGCAAAAATCGGAAAAAAAAACTTTAAATTTCAACGACGAGGCGTGTCAAAGGTCAAGGTCACGACCAAGAATTTGAGGAAAATAGGGGAAACTTTTTTAAAAATTTCGAATTTGGACAACCAGACGTCCCAAAGGTCAAAGGTCAAGATCACGACAAAAGATTTGGGAAAAATAAGTGAAAATTTTCAAAAAAATTTGGATTTCGACTGCGGATCGTCTTAAAGGTCAAAGGTCACGGTCACGACCAAAAATTTTGGGAAAATGGGGGAAAATTTTTAAAAAATGTTGAGTTTCTGCAGCGGATCATCTTAAAGGTCGAAGGACAAGGCCACGACAAAAAATTTGGGGAAAGTTTTCAAAGAATGTGGAATTTCTACAATGGATCGTCTTAAAGGTCAAAGTCACGACAAAAAATTTGGCAGTTGCATTTTTTCATTGTCCTGACCGTCAGGTTAGAAAAAGAAAAAATAAATAAACTATATACAGGCTGTTTCATGAAGAATGATTGCTTTTTTATCGACATTTCACTTTGACAAGTTTGACAGTTAATTAAAAGGAAACAAGTGATGTTTGTGTTCACTGCCAGATTAGAAAAAAAAAATTATATAGGATGCATTATAAATTTGATTGTCGTTTTATGGACATTTCACTTTGACAAGTTTGACAGTTAATGAAAATATAACAACTGATGTTTGTGCTCCCTGCCAAGAAATGAAAAAAAAAAACTTTGTATGTACAGAATGCTTCTTAAATTTTTTTGCTCTTTTATCGACATTTCAATTTGACAAGTTTGACAGTTAATTAAAAAGTAACTGATGTTTGTGCTCACTTCCAGTTTAAAAAAGAAAAGAATTAAATTCTTTGTACAGAATTCTTCAAAAAATGTATTGCTCTTTTATCGACTTTTCATTTTGACAAGTTTGACAGATAATTAACAAAAGATATGAAAAGAAGTAGGTAAACCAGGAAAACAATTGATATTTGTGCTCACCGTCAGATTCGAGAAAGAAAAAACTGAACCCTTTATTTCACTTTGACAAGTTTGACAGTTAATTAAAAGGAAACAACTGATGTTTGTGTTCACCCGTCAGATTAGAAAAAGAAACATTTTTTATACAGAATTCTTCAAAAAATGTATTGCTCTTTTATCGACATTTCACTTTGACAAGTTTGACAGATAATTAACAAAAAATATGAAAAGAAGTAAACCAGGAAAACAATTGATATTTGTGCTCACCGTCAGATTAGAGAAAGAAAAAACTGAACTCTATTTCACCTTGACAAGTTTGACAGTTAATTAAAAGGAAATAACTGATGTTTGTGTTCACCGTCAGATTAGAAAAAGAAATTTTTTTTATACAGGATGCTTTATAAATTTTATTGTCGTTTTATCGACCTTTCACTTTGACAAGTTTGACAGTTAATGGAAATATAACAACTGATGTTAGTACTCACTGCCAAATTAAAAAATGAAAAAAAAAAATTAAATTCTTTATACGTAGGTACAAGAATGCTTCATAAAATTTTTTGCTCTTTTACCGACATTTTAATTTGAGAAGTTTAACAGTTAATTAAAAGCTAACTGGTGTTTCACCTCCGGATTAATGAAAGAAAATAATTAAACTCTTGTTACAAAATACTGCAAAAATTGTACTGCTCTTTAAACTTTTTGTACAGAAGACTTAAGAAAATGTATTGCTCTTTTATCGACTTTATCCACTTTGATAAGTTTGACAGTTAATCAAAATATAGCAACTGATGTTTGTGCTCACTGCTAGATTAAAAATGAAAAACTGTATGTATAGAATGCGTTATAAATTTTTTTGCTCTTCCATCGATATTTTAATTTGACAAGCTTGACAGGTATTTAAAAGATTACTGGCGTTTCACCTTCGGATTCAAAAAAGAAAAGAATGAAACTCTTTGTACTGAATACGTCAAAAAATTTATTGCTGTTTTATCGACATTCCACTTTGACAAGTTTGACAGTTAATAAAAATGTAACAATTGTTTGTGTTCATCGCCAGATTAAAAAAAAAAAGAATGAAACTGGTGTTTCACCTCTGGAAAAAGAATTAAAATCTTTGTACAGAATACTTCAAAAAATTTATCGACATTTCAATTTGACAAGTTTGACAGTTAATTAAAAACAATCTGTGTGGGCTCACCTCCAGTTTAAAAAAAGAAAATAATTAAATTCTTTGTGCAGAATTCTTCGAGAAATGTATTGCTCGTTTATCGACGTTTCACATTGACAAGTTCGACAGGTCATTAACAAAATATATGAAAAGAATGCGAACCAGGAAAGCCACTGATGTTTGTGTTCACCTTCGAATTAGGAAAAAAAAAGTGAGCTCTTTATACAGGATGCTTCAGAAAATTGCATTTTTATCGATTGGCTAGTTTGACAGGTAATTAAAAATAATTAAAGACAAGTAAGGAAACAATTCATGTTTGGGTTCACCTCCGAATTAGGAAAAGACAAAAACACTGTATAAAGGAGACTTTTGAGAAGATCTTTTGTAGACAGTAACACTTTGACACTCACTAGAAAAAATATACATGAAAAATACGGTAACTAAGAAAACAACTGATGTTTAAGTTCACTTCCAAATTAAAAAAAAAACTTAATGCGGGATGCTTCAGAAAATGTATTGCTCTGTCATCGACATTTTACTTTGACAAGTTTGACAGTTAAAAGGAAACAATTGATTTTCTGCTCTATCAGATTAGAAAAAGAAGAAAAAGAGGCAGTTGCATTTTCTCATTGCAGTTTCCCCAGTGTACACTGCCGTCGAAAAATTTAGAAGCAGTTGTATTTTTTTTATTTTTCTAAATTTAAAGTGAAATGCAGTTTTTTGTTTGTAACTTTTGAGGTGAACTACCACCTTCGCAGTATTTTTTTTTCAAATATCCAGGGCTTACTTCATCTTGCCACGCTTCTTGCAGATATTGCCTTGTTTTTGTTTTCTAAAATCGGGGGGGAAGAGTATGAATATTTTTTTTCGAAATTTGTTATTTCTTATTACTAAAATCATTAGGTTTGTTTAAACTTAATTTTCCTTTTTATTTTCTGGTGTAATTATTTAGAATGGGTTTTTCTTGTGTTTTCTGTTAACACTATTTGTAATAAATAGATGCTTGCTTTCTGCAATATATTCGTTTACATAACGATTCTTTTCTGTATTTATTTAATTTATTTTTGCTATATTTTTTTTGGACTTGCGCTTTTTGTTGCATGCAACTATGAATTACATCACACTCTTCTGCTGATAAGGCCTCAAACAGGGCCGAGGACGCTCCATTGCAATCAAAACCGACTTACGACAAATTTCTAAATACATATACCAACGTTCATACGTTTTACTTAGTTACAGATGTGCTTGAAAATTAAATTGTGTACTTCATTTTGCGATCGTGTCTAATTTTTCAAGTTGAGAAATGACATCCTCTTCTTCAGCGATTTAATCTTGAAAGATTTGAAATTATAAGAATAAAATAATTCCAGTCGTGGTTAAGAGATGGCGCTACGCTCAAATATGAGCATGAAAGTTACCGCTCGGTAAAGAACATGGCGTCGCAGATAACCAAAGCGAGGACAATTCGTAGTAGTTTTCATTGCAAACGTGTTTCTCTGAACACTGTTCTTCAAAAAGTTAAAGTTATGAGGAAAGGCTTAATCTACTGTTAAGGGATGGCGCTGGCGCCGCGATCGAATAATTTGCGTGAAGTTTACGATTTGTTCGCCGCGTTTGTTTTTCAAAGCGAGACCACTACATAAAAATCGACGAAAAATTCGTCGAAAAAAGAAATAATTTCCCTTTTCCTACAAATCTTCTAAGAAAGTGAAACTATAGGATTAAAATTCTGTTCGTGGCTAAGAGATGGCGCTTCGGTGAAGTATGTGCGTGACAAAGAAGAAGGCGCTGCGGATGATCAAAGCGAGGACAATTCATTAAAAATGCAGGCAGAAATTATTTCCGCACTTTCGGTGGTGATCGATTCTAGTAGAGGTTAAGAGATGGCGCCACGGTCAAATACAAAGTGGTCAAGAATAACTGTTTGAGTTGGCAATAGAATTAAGAGCATTTTTATTCGGGTGTTTGCAACACTGCAGCCGGATTACGTTTTGCTGGTTTATTTGACGTAACCTGAACGGCGACAAGATTGCAGGTTATGCAATGAATAACGCTTGTAAAGTGACGGCTGTCAGTGTCAAGCGGTCAACAACTGGAATTTTCTCCAGTTTATACCATTTAAAAATAAAATTCAGCACTGCCAACTCAAACAGTGATTCTTGACCGCTTTGTAGTTGCAAGAGGTTCATCGTTCGTAGAGAAAGATGACGTCCGAACGTCCAGTTTGTTGTAAAAGCGTTCGTACTCATAAAAATCGACGTTTTCTTGAAAAAAGAAATAGTTTCCACGTGTTCCCAAAAAAATTACGAGAAAGTAGTTAAATTAAAACAGAAAATTCCAACCGTGACCAAGAGATGGTGCTGCGGTAAAGCAAGTGCATGCTCCGTAAAGAAATGGCTTTTAGGATGATCGAAGTGAGGAGAATTCATTAAAAATTGCACACAGAAATTATTTCCGGGCTTGCGGTTAGACTCTGCGATGGTCGTCGATTCCAGTCGAGGCCAAGAGATGGCGCCACGTTCAAATATTCGCATGAGGTTCATCGATGTACGTTGCAGAAGGACGAGAAAAGAATAAATCAATAATATTTCTTTATTACTTTATTTATAGCAGACAAATTATTTGTAACATTTGCTTTCTCTTTTGCCCCCCCCCCCCAAAAAAAAGGCAATTAAAACTATCATATACATATTTATTTATCACTTTATTTATGGTAAACAAATTATTTGTAGAATTTGCTTCCTCTTTTGCACAAAAAATTAGGCAATTAGAAGCGTCACACTAAACACAAGTCAAGTGATTTTGATTAATCACTATCAATGGCCGTTCGGGTTCACTTTCTTATGGAGAAAAAAATGACATTATGTACCAAATGTGTATGTATGGTTGCCTATCGTCACTCTGACAAGCGTCGGTGAGGAAGGCGCGCCGGCGCGGCGTAGGAGTTACCAGTTGCAGTGCTGCCAACCCACTCTTCGCGTCAGCAAAAGAAAACCCTTTTTAAATCAAAAATTCCCTCCTTGCATCAAAAAGACCCGTTTGTGTACGATAAAATCGCTTTTTTTTTTAAAAAAATAAAATAAATAAATACTGCACTGATGTGGACTCAAAGTATCTTCATCTCGTTTTATTAAATGATCTTAAAACAAGATGGGAATGTTCTGGATGCATACTACCGCAGTCAATCGAAAACGCTGTTCTTTAGAGTTAATTTTTTTTTAGTTTTTAAACAATTATCAATTGTTATTTACAATGTATTATGTAATTTAACGTGCTCTTTGCTGACGTCATAATCTTTGGCAGCTTTTTCAGAAGCTTTTGTAAAGAGCTTCCAAAAACGCAAACAACATTTACTCTCTAAACGTCATTTGTCAGAGAAGCTTCTTTATTTAACCTATTTCGTTCTTTTTTTCTTTACTTTCAGCCGATTGTCAAAATATCTTTTCGAAAACGTTATGTTATATTTGATGTTATTAAACAGAAGCAATGATTAACATTATTGACAATTAAAGTTCGTTTCACGGTGCGTACTACAAGCGGAATTGCGCCTGAAACTTTAAATCGTCTGTTATAAAAAAATTATCTAGTTACACCCTTTATTTTTAAGTTGAAACGAAAAAAAATCCCTTTTTCCTTTTCGATTGTGAAAACTCGCTCAAAAAGGGGAAAGCTCCTTAAGTTGGCAACACTGACCTGTTAGCTCTTTCATGCCAGCGCGCCTCCTGCATCGAGCGCTTGTCAGAGCGGCAACAATACATACACATTTGGTACTTAAAAAAGTGAACCCGAACGTCCATAGTAACCAGTGATCTATATAAAAACGAATTAGGATAGGCGTTGGAATTGAATTGTATGTTTGAATAACATCATATTAATACTAATTGCAACACAAATGACATGTCGGAAATGTTGTTTAACGTTAGTCACGCCGCGCGCCGTTGTTCATGGGATTCAAAAGTGTCTTGACGCAAGCAGTGATGATTTTACACATCTGCTTTAATTGTTTTAAGAATAAAACATTTTTCTCTTCTTTCTTTTTCTTTGTAGAAAAGAAACGTCAAAGGGAACGTTCGATGAACTAAATACTCACGTGTGTGTTTGGTTGCATTGCCAACTCTAACTCATTTTTCATTTGATCACCTCTTATATCTACTACAATTAACAGACACAGCAGTGATTTCAATAAATTAATTTTACGCTCTATTATTTTATACTAGTAATGGCCTCGGGCCAGTGAAGTTTCCTTCGAGTATTCTGGACCTGGTCCAACGCCTGCATGCCCCGGAACTAGACGACCTGCAATGAAATAGAATTAAAAGGGAAAAGTGCCAAAAGTTCTTTTACTTTGTTTCATTTTTAATGCTGTTTTAAGAAGCATCATCGAATTCTAGAACGATTAGTTGATTATCTTTAATGAAAATGTTGATTGGGGGTTACCGAATAATAAAATAAGTGTTGCGTTCGAAGAACGGGTTGTTCGAGGGGCGACTACACAAAGAGGAGACTTGGGAAGATTAGATAAGGCCAGAACTGATTGGGATGCGTTCGCTTGCGCCGAAGGAGTTGATCTGTCCCTGTAAGCTCAAAGGAACCAATGAAATTTGCATACGAAGCCAACGACTTACGATTCTTTAAGTGTAGATAAGGCCAGAACTGATTAAGGCTTAGAAGATTGAATGAATCGCAAAGTACAACATCCCTTACTTAAAAAGCCAAGGACTGAAAATTCTGGAAGCTTGAGTAGGCCAATAAGGCCGGAAGTGGTTTAAAAACTGACGTAATAATAGAAGATTTGATGACAGCATCGAAAAGCTCTGGTCCGGTTGTAAAGTCCAACATCAATTACTTAAGAAGTCAAGGACTTGCAATTCTGGAAGCTTGAGTATGCCAATAAGGCCAGAGGTGGTTTAGCAGTTGACGTATTAATAGAAAATTTGTTGACAACACCGGAAAACCCTGGCCCGGTTGTAAAGTCCAACACCAATAACTTAAAAAGCTAAGGACTTGCAATGCCGGAAGCTTGAGTATGCCAATAAGGCCAGACGTGTTTTAGGAATTGACGTATTAATAGAAATTTTCTTGACAACACCGACAAGCCCTGGTCCGGTTGTAAAGTCCAACATCAATTACTTAAAAAGTCAAGGACTTACAATTCTGAAAGCTTGAGTATGCCATTAAGGCCAGAGGTGCTTTAGGAATTGACGTATTAATAGAAAATTTCTTGACAATACCGAGAAGCCCTCGTCCGGTTGTAAAGTCCAGCGTCAATTACTTAAAAAGCAAAGGACTTGCAATTCTGGAAGCTTGAGTAGACCAATAAGGCCAGAGAAGTTGACTGAAAACACAGAGGAGTGCATTAGGTCGTCTAAACGGTCCTGTCAGTTCATAAAGCCCACTGCAAATTACGTCAAAAGCCTCGGACTTACAATACCGAAGATTTAAGGCCAGAGATGTTTTAGGAGCTGACTGAAAACACAGAGGAGTGAATTGGACCGCCGAAGCGGTCCTGTTCGTTCGTAAATTTGTGTCTAAAGCCAAGGACTTATATTTCCAGAAGCTTAAGAGAACCAATAAGGCCAGAGGTGTTTTAGGAGCCGACTAAAGACAGAGAGGAGTGAATCGGCACACATCTGAATCGCGAAGACTGGCTGTTAGTTTATAAAATTGCTCCTAAACCCAAAGATTTACTTAAGCGAACCAATGAAGCTCATTGCAAATTACGTCAGAAGCCTTGGACTTACAATACCGGAGGTTTAAGTGAACCAATAAGGCCAGAGGTGTTTTAGGAGCGGACTGAAAACACAGAGGAGTGAATCGGATCGCCGAAGCGGTCCTGTGCGTTCGTAAATTTGTGTCTAAAGCCAAGGACTTACATTTCCAGAAGCTTAAGTGAACCAATAAGGCCGGAAGTGTTTTAGGAACCGACTGAAGACAGAGAGGAGTGAATCAGGACACATCTGAATCGCGAAGACTGGCTGTTAGTTTATAAAATTGCGTCTAAACCCAAAGATTTACTTAAGCGAACCAATAAAGCTCATTGCAAATTACGTCAGAAGCCTCGGACTTACAATACCGGAGGTTTAAGTGAACCAATAAGGCCAGAGGTGTTTCTGGAGCGGACTGAAAACACAGAAGAGTGAATTGGATCGCCGAAGCGGTCCTGTTCGTTCGTGAATTTGTGTCTAAAGCCAAGGACTTACATTTCCAGAAGCTTAAGTGAACCAATAAGGCCGGAAGTGTTTTAGGAACCGACTGAAGACAGAGAGGAGTGAATCGGGACAGATCTGAATCGCGAAGACTGGCTGTTAGTTTATAAAATTGCGTCTAAACCCAAAGATTTACTTAAGCGAACCAATAAAGCTCATTGCAAATTACGTCAGAAGCCTTGGACTTACAATACCGGAAGTTTAAGTGACCAATAAGGCCAGAGGTGTTTTAGGAGCTGACTGAAAACACAGAGGAGTGAATCGGATCGCCGAAGCGGTCCTGTTCGTTCGTGAATTTGTGTCTAAAGCCAAGGACTTATATTTCCAGAAGCTTAAGTGAACCAATAAGGCCAGAGGTGTTTTAAGGGCCGACTAAAGACAGAGAGGAGTGAACCGGGACACATCTGAATCGCGAAGACTGGCTGTTAGTTTATAAAATTGCGTCTAAACCCAAAGATTTACTTAAGCGAACCAATAAAGCTCATTGCAAATTACGTCAGAATCTTTGGACTTACAATACCGGAGGTTTAAGTGACCCAATAAGGCCAGAGGTGTTTTAGAAGCTGACTGAAAACAGAGAGGAGTGAATCGGATCGCCGAAGCGGTCCTGTTCGTTCGTAAATTTGTGTCTAAAGCCAAGGACTTATATTTCCAGAAGCTTAAGAGAACCAATAAGGCCAGAGGTGTTTTAAGGGCCGACTAAAGACAGAGAGGAGTGAACCGGGACACATCTGAATCGCGAAGACTGGCTGTTAGTTTATAAAATTGCGTCTAAACCCAAAGATTTACTTAAGTGAACCAATAAAGCTCATTGCCAAATTACGTCAGAAGCCTTGGACTTACAATACCGGAGGTTTAAGTGAACCAATAAGGCCAGAGGTGTTTTAGGAGCGGACTGAAAACACAGAGGAGTGAATCGGATCGCCGAAGCGGTCCTGTTCGTTCGTAAATTTGTGTCTAAAGCCAAGGACTTATATTTCCAGAAGCTTAAGAGAACCAATAAGGCCAGAGGTGTTTTAGGAGCCGACTAAAGACAGAGAGGAGTGAATCGGCACACATCTGAATCGCGAAGACTGGCTGTTAGTTTATAAAATTGCTCCTAAACCCAAAGATTTACTTAAGCGAACCAATGAAGCTCATTGCAAATTACGTCAGAAGCCTTGGACTTACAATACCGGAGGTTTAAGTGAACCAATAAGGCCAGAGGTGTTTTAGGAGCGGACTGAAAACACAGAGGAGTGAATCGGATCGCCGAAGCGGTCCTGTGCGTTCGTAAATTTGTGTCTAAAGCCAAGGACTTACATTTCCAGAAGCTTAAGTGAACCAATAAGGCCGGAAGTGTTTTAGGAACCGACTGAAGACAGAGAGGAGTGAATCAGGACACATCTGAATCGCGAAGACTGGCTGTTAGTTTATAAAATTGCGTCTAAACCCAAAGATTTACTTAAGCGAACCAATAAAGCTCATTGCAAATTACGTCAGAAGCCTCGGACTTACAATACCGGAGGTTTAAGTGAACCAATAAGGCCAGAGGTGTTTCTGGAGCGGACTGAAAACACAGAAGAGTGAATTGGATCGCCGAAGCGGTCCTGTTCGTTCGTGAATTTGTGTCTAAAGCCAAGGACTTACATTTCCAGAAGCTTAAGTGAACCAATAAGGCCGGAAGTGTTTTAGGAACCGACTGAAGACAGAGAGGAGTGAATCGGGACAGATCTGAATCGCGAAGACTGGCTGTTAGTTTATAAAATTGCGTCTAAACCCAAAGATTTACTTAAGCGAACCAATAAAGCTCATTGCAAATTACGTCAGAAGCCTTGGACTTACAATACCGGAAGTTTAAGTGACCAATAAGGCCAGAGGTGTTTTAGGAGCTGACTGAAAACACAGAGGAGTGAATCGGATCGCCGAAGCGGTCCTGTTCGTTCGTGAATTTGTGTCTAAAGCCAAGGACTTATATTTCCAGAAGCTTAAGTGAACCAATAAGGCCAGAGGTGTTTTAAGGGCCGACTAAAGACAGAGAGGAGTGAACCGGGACACATCTGAATCGCGAAGACTGGCTGTTAGTTTATAAAATTGCGTCTAAACCCAAAGATTTACTTAAGCGAACCAATAAAGCTCATTGCAAATTACGTCAGAATCTTTGGACTTACAATACCGGAGGTTTAAGTGACCCAATAAGGCCAGAGGTGTTTTAGAAGCTGACTGAAAACAGAGAGGAGTGAATCGGATCGCCGAAGCGGTCCTGTTCGTTCGTAAATTTGTGTCTAAAGCCAAGGACTTATATTTCCAGAAGCTTAAGAGAACCAATAAGGCCAGAGGTGTTTTAAGGGCCGACTAAAGACAGAGAGGAGTGAACCGGGACACATCTGAATCGCGAAGACTGGCTGTTAGTTTATAAAATTGCGTCTAAACCCAAAGATTTACTTAAGTGAACCAATAAAGCTCATTGCCAAATTACGTCAGAAGCCTTGGACTTACAATACCGGAGGTTTAAGTGAACCAATAAGGCCAGAGGTGTTTTAGGAGCGGACTGAAAACACAGAGGAGTGAATCGGATCGCCGAAGCGGTCCTGTTCGTTCGTAAATTTGTGTCTAAAGCCAAGGACTTATATTTCCAGAAGCTTAAGAGAACCAATAAGGCCAGAGGTGTTTTAGGAGCCGACTAAAGACAGAGAGGAGTGAATCGGCACACATCTGAATCGCGAAGACTGGCTGTTAGTTTATAAAATTGCTCCTAAACCCAAAGATTTACTTAAGCGAACCAATGAAGCTCATTGCAAATTACGTCAGAAGCCTTGGACTTACAATACCGGAGGTTTAAGTGAACCAATAAGGCCAGAGGTGTTTTAGGAGCGGACTGAAAACACAGAGGAGTGAATCGGATCGCCGAAGCGGTCCTGTGCGTTCGTAAATTTGTGTCTAAAGCCAAGGACTTACATTTCCAGAAGCTTAAGTGAACCAATAAGGCCGGAAGTGTTTTAGGAACCGACTGAAGACAGAGAGGAGTGAATCAGGACACATCTGAATCGCGAAGACTGGCTGTTAGTTTATAAAATTGCGTCTAAACCCAAAGATTTACTTAAGCGAACCAATAAAGCTCATTGCAAATTACGTCAGAAGCCTTGGACTTACAATACCGGAAGTTTAAGTGACCAATAAGGCCAGAGGTGTTTTAGGAGCTGACTGAAAACACAGAGGAGTGAATCGGATCGCCGAAGCGGTCCTGTTCGTTCGTGAATTTGTGTCTAAAGCCAAGGACTTATATTTCCAGAAGCTTAAGTGAACCAATAAGGCCAGAGGTGTTTTAAGGGCCGACTAAAGACAGAGAGGAGTGAACCGGGACACATCTGAATCGCGAAGACTGGCTGTTAGTTTATAAAATTGCGTCTAAACCCAAAGATTTACTTAAGCGAACCAATAAAGCTCATTGCAAATTACGTCAGAATCTTTGGACTTACAATACCGGAGGTTTAAGTGACCCAATAAGGCCAGAGGTGTTTTAGAAGCTGACTGAAAACAGAGAGGAGTGAATCGGATCGCCGAAGCGGTCCTGTTCGTTCGTAAATTTGTGTCTAAAGCCAAGGACTTATATTTCCAGAAGCTTAAGAGAACCAATAAGGCCAGAGGTGTTTTAAGGGCCGACTAAAGACAGAGAGGAGTGAACCGGGACACATCTGAATCGCGAAGACTGGCTGTTAGTTTATAAAATTGCGTCTAAACCCAAAGATTTACTTAAGTGAACCAATAAAGCTCATTGCCAAATTACGTCAGAAGCCTTGGACTTACAATACCGGAGGTTTAAGTGAACCAATAAGGCCAGAGGTGTTTTAGGAGCGGACTGAAAACACAGAGGAGTGAATCGGATCGCCGAAGCGGTCCTGTTCGTTCGTAAATTTGTGTCTAAAGCCAAGGACTTATATTTCCAGAAGCTTAAGAGAACCAATAAGGCCAGAGGTGTTTTAGGAGCCGACTAAAGACAGAGAGGAGTGAATCGGCACACATCTGAATCGCGAAGACTGGCTGTTAGTTTATAAAATTGCTCCTAAACCCAAAGATTTACTTAAGCGAACCAATGAAGCTCATTGCAAATTACGTCAGAAGCCTTGGACTTACAATACCGGAGGTTTAAGTGAACCAATAAGGCCAGAGGTGTTTTAGGAGCGGACTGAAAACACAGAGGAGTGAATCGGATCGCCGAAGCGGTCCTGTGCGTTCGTAAATTTGTGTCTAAAGCCAAGGACTTACATTTCCAGAAGCTTAAGTGAACCAATAAGGCCGGAAGTGTTTTAGGAACCGACTGAAGACAGAGAGGAGTGAATCAGGACACATCTGAATCGCGAAGACTGGCTGTTAGTTTATAAAATTGCGTCTAAACCCAAAGATTTACTTAAGCGAACCAATAAAGCTCATTGCAAATTACGTCAGAAGCCTCGGACTTACAATACCGGAGGTTTAAGTGAACCAATAAGGCCAGAGGTGTTTCTGGAGCGGACTGAAAACACAGAAGAGTGAATTGGATCGCCGAAGCGGTCCTGTTCGTTCGTGAATTTGTGTCTAAAGCCAAGGACTTACATTTCCAGAAGCTTAAGTGAACCAATAAGGCCGGAAGTGTTTTAGGAACCGACTGAAGACAGAGAGGAGTGAATCGGGACAGATCTGAATCGCGAAGACTGGCTGTTAGTTTATAAAATTGCGTCTAAACCCAAAGATTTACTTAAGCGAACCAATAAAGCTCATTGCAAATTACGTCAGAAGCCTTGGACTTACAATACCGGAAGTTTAAGTGACCAATAAGGCCAGAGGTGTTTTAGGAGCTGACTGAAAACACAGAGGAGTGAATCGGATCGCCGAAGCGGTCCTGTTCGTTCGTGAATTTGTGTCTAAAGCCAAGGACTTATATTTCCAGAAGCTTAAGTGAACCAATAAGGCCAGAGGTGTTTTAAGGGCCGACTAAAGACAGAGAGGAGTGAACCGGGACACATCTGAATCGCGAAGACTGGCTGTTAGTTTATAAAATTGCGTCTAAACCCAAAGATTTACTTAAGCGAACCAATAAAGCTCATTGCAAATTACGTCAGAATCTTTGGACTTACAATACCGGAGGTTTAAGTGACCCAATAAGGCCAGAGGTGTTTTAGAAGCTGACTGAAAACAGAGAGGAGTGAATCGGATCGCCGAAGCGGTCCTGTTCGTTCGTAAATTTGTGTCTAAAGCCAAGGACTTATATTTCCAGAAGCTTAAGAGAACCAATAAGGCCAGAGGTGTTTTAAGGGCCGACTAAAGACAGAGAGGAGTGAACCGGGACACATCTGAATCGCGAAGACTGGCTGTTAGTTTATAAAATTGCGTCTAAACCCAAAGATTTACTTAAGTGAACCAATAAAGCTCATTGCCAAATTACGTCAGAAGCCTTGGACTTACAATACCGGAGGTTTAAGTGAACCAATAAGGCCAGAGGTGTTTTAGGAGCGGACTGAAAACACAGAGGAGTGAATCGGATCGCCGAAGCGGTCCTGTTCGTTCGTAAATTTGTGTCTAAAGCCAAGGACTTATATTTCCAGAAGCTTAAGAGAACCAATAAGGCCAGAGGTGTTTTAGGAGCCGACTAAAGACAGAGAGGAGTGAATCGGCACACATCTGAATCGCGAAGACTGGCTGTTAGTTTATAAAATTGCTCCTAAACCCAAAGATTTACTTAAGCGAACCAATGAAGCTCATTGCAAATTACGTCAGAAGCCTTGGACTTACAATACCGGAGGTTTAAGTGAACCAATAAGGCCAGAGGTGTTTTAGGAGCGGACTGAAAACACAGAGGAGTGAATCGGATCGCCGAAGCGGTCCTGTGCGTTCGTAAATTTGTGTCTAAAGCCAAGGACTTACATTTCCAGAAGCTTAAGTGAACCAATAAGGCCGGAAGTGTTTTAGGAACCGACTGAAGACAGAGAGGAGTGAATCAGGACACATCTGAATCGCGAAGACTGGCTGTTAGTTTATAAAATTGCTCCTAAACCCAAAGATTTACTTAAGCGAACCAATAAAGCTCATTGCAACTTACGTCAGAAGCCCTGGACTTACAATACCGGAGGTTTAAGTAAACCAATAAGGCCAGAGGTGTTTTAGGAGCTGACTGAAAACACAGAGCAGTGAATCGGACCGCCGAAGCGGTCCTGTTCGTTCGTGAATTTGTGTCTAAAGCCAAGGACTTATATTTCCAGAAGCTTAAGAGAACCAATAAGGCCAGAGGTGTTTTAGGAGCCGACTAAAGACAGAGAGGAGTGAATCGGGACACATCTGAATCGCGAAGACTGACTGTTAGTTTATAAAATTGCGTCTAAACCCAAAGATTTACTTAAGCGAACCAATAAAGCTCATTGCAAATTACGTCAGAAGCCTCGGACTTACAATACCGGAGGTTTAAGTGAACCAATAAGGCCAGAGGTGTTTCTGGAGCGGACTGAAAACACAGAAGAGTGAATTTGATCGCCGAAGCGGTCCTGTTCGTTCGTGAATTTGTGTCTAAAGCCAAGGACTTACATTTCCAGAAGCTTAAGTGAACCAATAAGGCCGGAAGTGTTTTAGGAACCGACTGAAGACAGAGAGGAGTGAATCGGGACAGATCTGAATCGCGAAGACTGGCTGTTAGTTTATAAAATTGCGTCTAAACCCAAAGATTTACTTAAGCGAACCAATAAAGCTCATTGCAAATTACGTCAGAAGCCTTGGACTTACAATACCGGAAGTTTAAGTGACCAATAAGGCCAGAGGTGTTTTAGGAGCTGACTGAAAACACAGAGGAGTGAATCGGATCGCCGAAGCGGTCCTGTTCGTTCGTGAATTTGTGTCTAAAGCCAAGGACTTATATTTCCAGAAGCTTAAGTGAACCAATAAGGCCAGAGGTGTTTTAAGGGCCGACTAAAGACAGAGAGGAGTGAACCGGGACACATCTGAATCGCGAAGACTGGCTGTTAGTTTATAAAATTGCGTCTAAACCCAAAGATTTACTTAAGCGAACCAATAAAGCTCATTGCAAATTACGTCAGAATCTTTGGACTTACAATACCGGAGGTTTAAGTGACCCAATAAGGCCAGAGGTGTTTTAGAAGCTGACTGAAAACAGAGAGGAGTGAATCGGATCGCCGAAGCGGTCCTGTTCGTTCGTAAATTTGTGTCTAAAGCCAAGGACTTATATTTCCAGAAGCTTAAGAGAACCAATAAGGCCAGAGGTGTTTTAGGAGCCGACTAAAGACAGAGAGGAGTGAATCGGCACACATCTGAATCGCGAAGACTGGCTGTTAGTTTATAAAATTGCGTCTAAACCCAAAGATTTACTTAAGCGAACCAATAAAGCTCATTGCAAATTACGTCAGAATCTTTGGACTTACAATACCGGAGGTTTAAGTGAACCAATAAGGCCAGAGGTGTTTTAGGAGCTGACTGAAAACACAGAGGAGTGAATCGGATCGCCGAAGCGGTCCTGTTCGTTCGTGAATTTGTGTCTAAAGCCAAGGACTTACATTTCCAGAAGCTTAAGTGAACCAATAAGGCCAGAGGTGTTTTAGGAACCGACTGAAGACAGAGAGAAGTGAATCGGGACACATCTGAATCGCGAAGACTGGCTGTTAGTGTATAAAATTGCGTCTAAATCCAAAGATTTACTTAAGCGAACCAATAAACTTCATTGCAAATTACGTCAGAAGCCTTGGACTTACAATACCGGAGGTTTAAGTGAACCAATAAGGCCAGAGGTGTTTTAGGAGCTGACTGAAAACACAGAGGAGTGAATCGGATCGCCGAAGCGGTCCTGTGCGTTCGTAAATTTGTGTCTAAAGCCAAGGACTTACATTTCCAGAAGCTTAAGTGAACCAATAAGGCCGGAAGTGTTTTAGAAACCGACTGAAGACAGAGAGGAGTGAATCGGGACACATCTGAATCGCGAAGACTGGCTGTTAGTTTATAAAATTGCGTCTAAACCCAAAGATTTACTTAAGTGAACCAATAAAGCTCATTGCCAAATTACGTCAGAAGCCTTGGACTTGCAATACCGGAAGTTTAAGTGAACCAATAAGGCCAGAGGTGTTTTAGGAGCAGACTGAAAACACAGAGGAGTGAATTGGATCGCCGAAGTGGTCCTGTTCGTTCGTGAATTTGTGTCTAAAGCCAAGGACTTAAATTTCCAGAAGCTTAAGTGACCCAATAAGGCCAGAGGTGTTTTAGGAGCCGACTGAAGACAGAGAGGAGTGAATCGGGACACATCTGAATCGCCAGTCAGTTCATAAAATTGCGTGTAAAGCCAAGGACTCACTTAAGTGAACCAATAAGGCCAGAGATGTTGCGAGAGCCGATTAAAGACAGAGAGGAGTGAATCGGGAAACATCTGGATCGCCAAGTCGGTGCTGTTAGTTAACAAAGGCGAAGTCCTACGATTTTGAAGGCTAAGAAAAACATCAATAAGGCCAAAAATGACTGTACAGTTTTTCTTGATACGTACACGAATGTATTGAAGAAGATGTAAAGGCGCTTAAGCCAAAGAAATCTTTGCATGACGTGTTACAGTTTTTTTTTTAAATACAATTGATAAGTATCAGTGGCGTTCAATTGGGGCTGAGTCAAACAAAATACATGGGTTTGAACGTATCGATTGACACTAGAATTTAATGTACGCGAATTAATAAACGTAGCAATATGTTCATTAGATATTTTTGACTTAAAATTACCTAAACAACAAACCCTTATGTCTATGACCACTATGGCGTGGGACGTTCTGTATAAATTTTGAGTTGGAAGGAATCACAATTTTCTTTTCTCTTTTTGGTGTTTCGACTTACAGTAGTTTAAGATGTGCTTGAAAGAGTTTCAGCTCCGAAATGTAGTAAATCTTCTTCGCCATAAACAACTTGTCGCTCCACACTTTCGCCTTGAACGTAAATACGTCGTCGTACTCGTTCGCCATCATTCCGCACGCGAATATACCAACCAAACTGGCGCTTAATTAACGATAAATTAGTCGCTTTTTGTCCCCCTCCCTCCAAGCAAGCCATAAATAACCGACGCCGACAACTTGGCAATGTTCTTCTGATATTTAAACGCAAACATCTCGTTTGTTATTAAATTATATTTTCAGTGTCATTCTATTTTGCGACCGCGATTAAAGTGGGGAAGGAACACTTATTATTTCGTAATTAATGAGTGTATTTACATAATCAGAATAACGTCCTTGGGGTTGATCGCGAGACTCGAACGTGCGACACATTAAACCTAACAAAAGAAATAAAGTTTATAATAAAGATTGATCGCTACGTGACGCTCCGTTCGATAACAAAGATTTCTGATTGGTCGGGGCTGACTACATCCGCGATCATTCCGCGTCATCCTATGTCGCTTTGTTTCAAGGCGTCGCTTTTCGATTTACTCCGCAGGCGCTTATTTTCGACGATAAAGATTTCTGATTGGTCGGGGCTGACTACATCCGCAATCATCCCGCGTCATCTCCTTTCGCTTTGCTTCGAGCCGTCACTTTTCGTTTCACTCTGATGGTGGTTAGGTTAAACCTAACAATAATCGAAAATTAATTTGTATGGTCGAACACATCTATTGAATTGAAAACCTGAACATCAAAATAAATAGATGTAATAACTACGCTAGCTTAATTAAGCACGCATTGCACTGCCGTCTTATTGGTTTCACAACAAGTTACAAATAGGCTAGGACTAGGGAGTCCTTCAAAAACGTTTGTGTAGGGGATGATTTATTAGGCAGCAAATTAGTTCCTATTTGTTCTATCTTGTATAATTTTCAGGTCAAAATGTGGCCGACTCAATCTGCTATAAAAAGTTAATGGAAAATCTAGCGCATTTACAATTTCGAATTTCTCATTAAGTCGACGTAGAGGGAAGACCGAAACGAACCTCATAATTAAAGAATTAGACAAGCATAATCCAATAAGCCCAGCTTTTTTTTCATTACGCCTAAAACCCACCAGGAGCGCCGTGATTTATGCGACAGTGGATTTGCAAAGTGACAAAAACCCTGTCCGGCTTTCCCGGCGGTGAAAATTACGTTGGTTCCTAGCTGAAAGAAGCCCCCCCCCCTCCACGACTAAAGGGGATAAAGTAACGGCCGGCGGGTTTCGTTTTGTTTTCTTTCGTTTTCAACTGGACGGTCTTTAGGAATCGAATTCACAATGAGAGTTTTGCAATATATTATGTACACTACCTTCCAAATGTAACGAAGCACTAAAATAAAGTCGTGGTTTTAAGAGGTATTTCAATAAGGCTCATTTGATTGCGAATTGGACGAACACATTCGGAAAAGAGTAGACTCTAAGAATAAATACGAGAACTTTGGGGAGGGCGCACATAAACCTTTTCGACAGACGTTCACGACCCTTCGGCGAGCAATACCCCGACGCTTGTTTATAAATTTCCGCGGCTCTCGTTTGGGAAACTGTGGAAATTATGGCTTGGACAGCTGAGCCCATCGGGAAATAAAAAGGGATCGTCGAAAATACAAAACGTGAAGAAGGAAAATAACTACTAACGCTCGATTTGGTGGTCGTCATACTTGCTCAACCCTACAAATTATTATAACACATATCTCAACCGTACAAACCGTGACATATACAATCTCACATACATACCTCAACAGTACAAATTATTACACATATCTCAACCTTACAAATTACGACACATGTCTCAACCTTACAAATTGTGAAACATGTCTCAACCATACAAACTCGGACTCATATAATTCGGTGACCTTCATTCGACTATAAAATTATTAAAAAATGATTTTTAAATTCATTCTAGATGGATGTAATAACATCAAGTATTTCATTGAATTTAGCTTGGCAATGGGTTTCACTTTTCATTAATTTGATTTTTTAATATTATAAAAAAAAGACAAAGGAGAGGGTTACTTTAACATTCAATACTTTCTCAAGGCAAAACCCCCCTGAAGACGGTAACCGACAAGTTGTTACCGAAACGTCGGATGAGAACAATCCACGAAATGGTGGTAATGGCCCAATAAACAACATTAACAATACAAAACAATCTATTGATTAAGGAAGAAGACAATAACATCTTCAGTTAAAAAAAAACTCCATTTAATGGAAAACAAAAGAATCTATTGAAGAAGAAAGAAGCAATTCCATCAATCAAGATAAAAAAGTCTACAAAAAAAGGCAGCTCCATTTAATTGAAATATAAGAGACTTGCCTAAATCAGAATTTTAAAGAAATCCATTCGAAAAGGGCAACTCCATCTATTGAAATGCAAAGAAACTACTGAAAAGGAAGAAGACAATTCCTTCAACCACGATTTTAAAAAATCTTTCAAAGGGGCAACTCCATCTATCGAAATACAAAAGAATCTATTGATAATGGAGAAGACAATTCCATTCCAGAATTTTAAAAAAATTAAGTAGAAAGTTGCAACAAAAGAAAACAAAAGAATCTATTGAAGAAAAAAGAAGACCAGAATTAAAACCAGACATTTAAAAAAGGCAACTCATCTATTGAAATGAAAAGAAAATACTAAAAAAGGAAGAAGACGATTCCTTCAACTACAATTAAAGAAAATCTTTTAAAAAGGCAACTCCTATCGGAATACAAAAGAATCAGACATGGAAGAAATTGAAAGGCAGACTGAGGAAAGAGGTAGAAAAGCAACTGGAAGATATACAAAGTGGTTTCAGACCAAACCACAGCATACAAGACCATACATTTGTAGTGAATCAGGTAATCGAGAAAAGATTGATGAAGGATAATGATGGTGTACACATGCTTTATCGATAGGTATGACGAAAGCTTTCGACACAGTAAATAGAGAAAAGATATGGGAAAGAAACGGGTTATTGAAGCGATCAGAAGTATATGCATATAAAGAAACAACCAACCAAATAAGAACATGCAACAGAACGCCTGGAAAGTTCATCACAACAGAGGGAGTTAGACAAGGCAGTGTATTAAGTCCTCTTCTATTCATAAGTGCAATAGATGACATAATCAAAAGCGCACAAGAAAAGATGGAAAAATTCCTGGACACTAGATTGCAAACTGTGTGCTTAGAGACGTGTGCCTTTGCAGATGATATAATGCTATTTGCAAACAAGTCTCTAGTTATAAGTATCTGGGAAGTACAGTGGATAGCAGGGGGAAAGCAGAAGAAGAAGTAAACAATAGAATACAGGTAGCTAATAGGATATACTCTGCCTTACGGAAGAAAGGAGGGGAGAACTGGATGTGGATACTGACGAAAAAACAAAAACAGAGAACGCAGGCCCAAGAAATGAAATACTTCAGGAAAGTTCTAGGGGTAAGAAGAACAGATAGGACGAAGAACACAGAAACGATAGAAAAATTAAAAGTGAAGAAATAATAGAAAATAAAAAGCTGAGCTGGTTTGGACACTTAATTAGGATGGATGGTAATAGACAAGTGAAGAAGATTTGGAAAGCAAGACCGGTAGGGAAGAACAAACGGGGAAAACTAAGAAGAAAATGCCATAGTGAGGTAGAAGATATCCTAAAAAGAAGGGGACTGGAAAAGGTAAGCTAAGGAAATAGCACAGAGCAGATTATTCAATAAATTAATTTATTTAAAAAAAACTGATTTTAAATTTAGCGCTTATACAGTGATAGTTCAAGAATGCAGGTATAGTTGGCGCCAGTATAATTTTATTTAATGCTCTGGTTCTGATACATTCTTATAAATTAGTTAAATTTAAATGGGGGATCATTTTTTTAATTATTTTAAAAATATTTAATATGAAATGGATTTGAAAAGAACTGCAAATTCTTTCCGAATGTTTTTAAATTTGACGGTTATAACGATAGTTCAAGGAGACAGGTATAGGTGGCACCAGGACAATCTTATTTAATTACTAGAGGAAATTTAATTAATGCTCTAATGTCTAATGCATTCTTATTAAATTAATTAAATTAAATAAACGTTCTCTCTTACGTTTCCACTCCGCTTCTGTTCCGAACGAATTTTCGAAAACGCCACTAGATGGCGCCAGCGCAATTTCGTTGAATAAATAAGAGAAATTTCATCGAAATTTAATTATTGCAAAATTGACTTTTTGCACTGCTCTAATGTATTCTTGTATTTTTTTTAAATTTAATTTAATGTTAAAAGAATTTCAGTAATTTGTTTCATAAAATAAGAATTCAAATTTTATATTTCATTATCACATGTTTAGAAATTATTTCCAATTGATTTTAAATTTGGCGCTTATAATACATAGTTCAGGAAATCAAACACAGATGGCGCCAGCGAAACTTCGTTTGATAACTAAGGGAAATTTAATCGAAATTTAATCATTTTAAAAACTTACGCTTTAAATTACTCTAATATCCTTTTGTAATTTTTTAAAATTTAATTTGATTTTAATAATTATCGTTTAATATGAATTTTGATTTACAGCTGGAAATTTCTTCCAAACGATTTTAAATTTGGCGCTTATACCAATAATAGTTCTTATAAATAATAATAAACTTGAATTTAAATGCATTTTTCCTTAATCCGTCCCAGATCGTTGATACCCATTGTTATCATGTTATATTTTTACTTCTGTTTATTACACTAGGGCCATTTGGCATCTTCTTTTATTGACATTCAGCTGGTATTACCTACCAACGTTTTAGGGAAACCTTAAATTTAAATCGTGTTTAGATTGTAACATTATTTGTGTATGGGTCTGTATAATATCAATCACATTCTGATTGTCACTAGCGCTGGATTTCACAAACGTCATTTAACTTTAATCATCGATTAAGAAAAATCATTCCTATACCTTCAACACATGTAACCATGGCAACTTTTACTTTTAACGGATGATTAAATTTAAGTAACGTCCGTGAAATCCGCCATTAAACTTCAATTTTAAATGTCAGTTAGAACGCGACTGACTTTCGTTGAACCTACACAAAATGACACATTCTAAACACGGCTTAAATTTAAGGTTTCCTTAAAATGTTGGTAATACCGGCCGATTAACATTCCTAAATAATAATAAAATTAATAAAATTTCAATTGAATAAGTGTGAAAAAAACAAAGTTAAAATTAATAATTAAGTAAACATGAAATGAAACTTCGCCGGCGCCATCTGTGTTTGCTTCACTGAACTACCGATATGTAAGCACCAAATTTAAAATCACTCGAAAAAAATTTACGTTCTTTTAAGTCGTATTAAATGACAACAACTTAAAAAAGCTACAATCTTATTTTCATTAGAAAAATATTGAACGGAAAATTTAATTAAAAAAGTGCATTAAAGCAATCGCTTCAGTTCTCTCAGTAATGAAAAGATTTTCTTTTTGGCACCATCTATATTTCGTTCCCCGAACTATTGTTGGTATAAACAACAAATTTAAAATCACTTGCTAAAACGTTCAGTTTTTTTTTTTATAAATCAAATTTCATATTAAATATGTAGTAGTAATATTTATTAAAAATTCTTATTTTGTGGAACTGTCTTTTTATTATTAAACTGAATTTTAAAAATCACAAGAGAACATTAGAGTGTCGAAATTTCCCTTACCTATAGAACGAAATTTCGCTGGCGCCATCTGTGTTTGCTTTTATGTACGTATGTACTACCTATATGTAAGCACCAAATTTAAAATTATTCGGAAAAAATTCTCAGTTATTTTAAATCGTATTAAATGACAGTAAGTAAATAAATTGAACTCTTATTTTCATTTAAAAAATGTACTTAATAGAAAAATGTAATTAAAAAAAAATGTATTAAAGCAATTGTTTCCCCCAAATTATTCGGAGAACAGTAAAGAAAAGAAATCGTTTGACGCCGTCTATATTTGATTTCCTGAACCATTGTTGGCTAAGCGCTAAATTTAAAATCACTTGGAAAAACTTCCAATTTTTGTAAATCAAATTTCACATTAAAGAATAGTTCGACCCTTATTTTATGGAATTATTCACAGAAGTCTCTTTAATATTAAATTTGAATGTAAAAGATTCCAAGAAAATATTACAGTAATGCAAAGCGTAAGCTTTTAAAATACGTAATTAAATTTAGATGTAATTTTTCTTAATTATTGAACGAAATTTCGTTGGCGCCATCTGTGTTTGCTTTCCTATACTATGCAGTTGTATGTAAGTGCCAACCAAGTGTAAAAACACTCTCGAGAAAATTCTTAGTTCTTTTAAATCGTATTAAATGACAGTGACTGAAAAAAATTGAATTCTTAATTTCATTAAAACAAATTTAATTTAAAAACGTAGATTAAAGTCATTACGTTCCCTCAGTATAATAAAGAAACTGGCGCCGTCTGTTTTTGATTTCTTGAACTATTATTGGTATAAGCCCCAAATTTAAAATCGTTTAGAAAAAATTTCCAGTTGTAAATCAAAATTCATATTAAACGATAATTATTAAAATCAAATTAAATTTTAAAAAGTTACAAAAGGATATTAGAGTAATTTAAAGCGTAAGTTTTTAAGATGATTAAATTTCGATTAAATTTCCCTTAGTTATCAAACGAAGTTTCGCTGGCGCCATCTGTGTTTGATTTCCTGAACTATGTATTAAAAGCGCCAAATTTAAAGTCAATTGGAAATAATTTTTAAACATGTGATAATAAAATATAAAATTTGAATTCTTATTTTATGAAACAATTTACTCAAATTCTTTTAACATTAAATTAAATTTAAAAAAAAATACAAGAATACATTAGAGCAGTGCAAAAAGTAAGTTTTGCAATAATTAAATTTCGATGAAATTTCTCTTATTTATTCAACGAAATTGCGCTGGCGCCATCTAGTGGCGTTTTCGAAAATTCGTTCGGAACAGAAGCGGAGTAGAAACGTAAGAGAGAACATTTATTTAATTTAATTAATTTGATAAGAATGCATTAGACATTAGGGCATTAATTAAATTTCCTCTAGTAATTAAATAAGATTGTCCTGGTGCCACCTGTACCTGTCTCCTTGAACTATCGTTATAACCGTCAAATTTAAAAACATTCGGAAAGAATTTGCAGTTCTTTTCAAATCCATTTCATATTAAATATTTTTAAAATGATTCCCCATTTAAATTTAACTAATTTATGAGAATGTATCAGAACCAGAGCATTAAATAAATTTATACTGGCGCCACCTGCATTCTTGAACTATCACTGTATAAGCGCTAAATTTAAAATCAGTTTTTTTTTAAATAAATTAATTTATTGAATAATCTGCTTTGTGCTGTTTCCTTAGCTTACCTTTTCCAGTCCCCTTCTTTTTAGGATATCTTCTACCTCACTATGGCATTTTCTTCTTGGTTTTCCCCGTTTGTTCTTTCCTACCGGCCTTGCTTTCCAAATCTTCTTCACTTGTCTATTACCATCCATCCTAATTAAGTGTCCAAACCAGCTCAGCTTTTTATTTTCTATTATTTCTTCACTTTTAATTTTTCTATCGTTTCTGTGTTCTTCGTCCTATCTGTTCTTCTTACCCCTAGAACTTTCCTGAAGTATTTCATTTCTTGGGCCTGCGTTCTCTGTTTTTGTTTTTTCGTCAGTATCCACATCTAGTTCTCCCCTCCTTTCTTCCGTAAGGCAGAGTATATCCTATTAGCTACCTGTATTCTATTGTTTACTTCTTCTTCTGCTTTCCCCTTGCTATCCACTGTACTTCCCAGATACTTATAACTAGAGACTAGTTTGGAAATAGCCATTATATCATCTGCAAAGGCACACGTCTCTAAGCACACAGTTTGCAATCTAGTGTCCAGGAATTTTTCCATCTTTTCTTGTGCGCTTTTGATTATGTTATCTATTGCACTTATGAATAGAAGAGGACGTAATACACTGCCTTCTCTAACTCCCTCTGTTGTGATGAACTTTCCAGGCGTTCTGTTGCATGTTCTTATTTGGTTGGTTGTTTCTTTATATGCATATACTTCTGATCGCTTCAATAACCCGTTTCTTTCCCATATCTTTTCTCTATTTACTGTGTCGATAGCTTTCGTTATACCTATCGATAAAGCATGTGTACACCATCATTATTCTTCATCAATCTTTTCTCGATTACCTGATTCACTACAAATGTATGGTCTTGTATGCTGTGGTTTGGTCTGAAACCACTTTGTATATCTTCCAGTTGCTTTTCTACCTCTTTCCTCAGTCTGCCTTTCAATTTCTTCCAGGTCTGATTCTTTTGTATTCCGATAGGAGTTGCCTTTTTAAAAGATTTTCTTTAATTATTGTAGTTGAAGGAATTGTCTTCCTCCTTTTTTAGTATTTTCTTTTCATTTCAATAGATGAGTTGCCTTTTTTAAATGTTTGGTTTTTATTCTGGTCTTCTTCTTTCTTCAATAGATTCTTTTGTTTTCTTTTGTTGCTTTTTCTACTTAATTTTTTTTTAAATTCTGGAATGGAATTGTCTTCTCCATTATCAATAGATTCTTTTGTATTTCGATAGATGGAGTTGCCACTTTGAAAGATTTTTTAAAATCGTGGTTGAAGGAATTGTCTTCTTCCTTTTCAGTAGTTTCTTTGCATTTCAATAGATGGAGTTGATTTCTTTAAAATTCTGATTTAGGCAATTCTCTTATATTTCAATTAAATGGAGCTGCCTTTTTTTTGTAGACTTTTTTATCTTGATTGTTGGAATTGCTTCTTCCTTCTTCAATAGATTCTTTTGTTTTCCATTAAATGGAGTTGCTTTTTTAACTGAAGATGTTATTGTCTTCTTCCTTAATCAATAGATTGTTTTGTATTGTTAATGTTGTTTACGGTTACCACCATTTCGTGGATTGTTCTCATCCGACGTTTCGTTAACAACTTGTCGGTTACCGTCTTCAGGGGGGTTTTGCCTTGAGAAAGGCAGTTGTTTTGCCAATTCTTCCATAGGGAATAGTTGGACTTTATGTGCACGTCTCTAATTTTTCACCTTATGTGGAGTTTGAACTTGAGTTCTTCTGATGGTTGATTTATCAGACTCGACACTTAACTCACTCGGCTACTGAGGCGACATTGATTGTTTTGTATTCCGATAAATGGAGTTGCCTTTTTTAAAAGATTTTTTAATTGCGGTTGAAGGAATCGTCTTCTTCCTTTTTCAGTAGTTTCTTTGTACTTCAATAGATGGAGTTAGCTTTTTCGAATGGATTTCTTTAAAATTCTCTTGTATTCCAATTAGATGAAGTTTCCTTTTGTTTTCCAATAGGTGGAGTTGCATTTTTTGAATGGATTTTTTTATCTCGATCAATAGAATTGCCTTCTTTCTTCTTCAATCGATTAGAACTAATGTCTTCATTCATGAATTCCTCGTGCTCTTTTTTGTTTCGGAGGAATTAATTTGTATTCTAAAAGATGGCGCTGTCTTTATTTCGTTAGGTTCTTTTGTATTCCGATAGATTCCGATTGGACTTTTTATTCCGATAGATGGAATTATCTTCTCCCTCCTTCCTGTTAAATATGTTTTTGCAATTAAAATATTTTCTGAAATTTATTTCGCGTTCTCATTAGGAAAGTTGCGAAGACGTCAAGTAAGGCCTGATTTTTGGTAGTATAGTCGAATGAAGTCCAAAAAAATTAAGTGTCTGGAATTTTTTGGACATGAGTATACTTAAAAAATATTTTGTATGGATTTTTTTCTGCATTGCAAACGGAACTGTTAAAACAATTTCATTCATTGCTGTACAATTGCCATATTCGCAACGCCTTATGACTGTTAGTAACTGAGACACAATTTGACCACAAAGGAATAAAAACAAAACAAAAATGATAAGATAGTAAAGAATTAGAAACTTTTTTTTTTCGGTTGTCTTTCAGTAATTTCCTGTTCACTGTTAAGTGTGGAAAAAAAATTATGGGAAACCCGAGCGCGGTTTTGAATATCTGAAGAATGTTATTTGCTTTAAATTTATTTATCGGCGAACCATATTCGTTTTTTTTTCTTTAAGAGCTCTGATTATAAGTATGATGACCTCTTGTCTCTTTGTTAAGGTTAAGCGAAAGCGTCCAGGCATATTATGATCGTTTGAAGAACATAAAAAATAAATATGACGCTGTCAGTTTTTTTTTAATAATTTTCCACGAAATGAACCTCAACTTGAAGACGGTAAAATATGACAGTATCGGATTTCAATAAAGTTTTCCCCGGAAAAGAATATTAGGAGCGACTTTTCTTCTTTTCTCCTTTTTTATTTCAATATTCCCGTCATCGGCGCGGCGTGCTGGCCGTTCCGGAACAACGAAAGGTTAATTTTGATCCGAAACGAATTAATTATAATCGCCTCCATAAATCTGGCTTTATCGATCGGATCCTGTCGGAGGCTGCCCGGAGTCGCCGATCCTTGCCGAACGCTCCGGGATGCACTGCAACTTAACTTAGTCCTTTCCGTGCGCGCGGAATATACCCACACACGTCCAAACGCGCACCCCCTTCGAACACGGTCGTTACCCTGCCTTTGTTTTGTTTTCTGATTTGTCCTGCACAAAATGGGGCGAATGGGAATGGGAATGTTTAAGGAATAAAAAGCGGTAACCTAGAAGCGAAGACGCGGCGGCGCCTCCGGGGGCCCCAGGTGAGAGGAAACACCGCGAACCTTTCTCCAAAAGTTCTTCGATCTGGGTCATTTTTTCTTCGACGGTTTAATTGATTTTGCGCGGGGCTATTTTTGCTGCTCTCGCCGAGAGAGTTTACATAGAGTGTGCAAACACGGCTTTGTTGTTTAGTGGCGGTAATTGATCCTTTCTTTTGAGTGTGCTTCGGTCTCGGGAGAGGAAAAAGTTCTTTTTTTGTTCTAAATTGGTACGCTTGAGTTACATCGTAACGTGAAGCTTGGCTTAGAGTAACATTTTTTAAAAATCTTTTATTATTAATTTACGTCCGTGAATTTATTTTATTATTGTAAAATTTTTGTTCCTTTGCGAAAGAAAGTAATTTCGTTTTAATTTGGAACGAATGAAAAAGCGCAAATTTTTTCTACATAACTGTAGACTTTTTTTTTTTTTTTTTTTTTAATATAATTGCAGCCTACCTAGAAGCTTTATTTTAGAGTTATTGTAAAAAACAAAAACGCATCGCCCATCAAAGTGGAGAAAAAAATACAATTTGTTTTTTTTTAATTGGAACATCGCGTACAGGGTGATTTATTCATACCTCTCTAGTAAATCAATCTTAGAAAAAGATATTTCGAATGAAAGAGTCACTAAGTCACGTGGAGCATACTTTAAAATTAATTTGTTGTATACAGAGTGTTCCGTTTAGTCCGGGCGTTATGCCACTACGTTATTTTAAATGAAACGCCCTGTATATTTTTACATTTTCGGATTCCGGACTGAATTTCAACGTGACTTTATTACTGACACACACGTACACAAATAAAATAAACAACAAAAACATTTAAAAAACGGGGAAAAGGGAAAAGAAATCTTTAAGAAAATGAAATTTTTTTTTACAGAATTGCTCAATAAATAATAATTAAAGAAATTTTTCAGTTTTTGGTGCGATGACAATACACGAATTTTTCTAAAAGCAAAATTTATATTTCTTTTTATGTAAGTATTACAAAACACTTATATTTTTATCGAATTAAAAAAAAATATGTCGTTTTTGTCATTTTTGGATTTATTGAATCCTATAAATTTATAAAACATTGGCAACTTTGCGCGTGACTCATCACCATTCTTCTCGTTTTTGAAAAGAAAACAATAATTGACAATTTTTTTAATTTCTTGTTTTTTTTTAGTTTACGTGAAATGTCACATATCTAACCTCAAAATGAACGTTCATATGACATATTTTAAATAAACATTGCGTTTTTCATGTTTGTATTCAATTATTTAACTCGATTTTAATCAAAATAGACATTAGGTTCTGTGTAAATAATAAATTAATTAATTATAACCTCAAAATGAAGAAGCAGAAAACGACGCAGTTCTTAAAGTAGTTAGTTAATTTTCACAACATTGGTTGGTTGGCAATAAATCCGGTATGTTATTTTTTACTACGGGCGGAAATTGATTAAAAATTCTTATAAAGAACATGGTTTTTATTGATGTCAAAGTGTTTTTTGGTATTCAGTTACGGAAATATGGAAAATCAAAGTATAAACAATTACACGCCATTGGTGAACGGACGAACTTTTAAAAGCGCAGCGGAAGTACCGACATGTTAAGACGAAAGTTACTAAACACGACAGCGCGCTAAATTCAAAATGCCTCTCAATCATTAATGAACGCTCTATACATACTAACATTTAAAAAAACTAGGGCGACCTAAAAAACTGTTTCGGTTAGCAAATTCAAAACAAAATCAATTTTTTCCAAGGCCCCCTCGATTTTTTAAACATTAATTTACTGATACTTCAAACTCAAATACGTCACAAACCGCTCATCCAAACATCAACACGTCAACACATGATGGATTTTTGAAATCGTGATCTTTCCTCCTAGCGAGTAATATACAGGCTGTTCCATTGAAAGTAAAATTTTTCTCTCCACTTTTCAACACATTTCCAGACGTAGGTTCACGTGTTGTTGTTAATATTGGAGACGCCCTGTGTTTGTGTTGTAAAATTGTAAAAAGAGCGATTCCTTGGTGTTTCCTCCGTTTTATGACTGATCGATACCTTCACATTCACATATCCTTGAATTACGACGACGACGACGACACCATGACACTAACGAACAGCAGGCGCGTGGGGTGATTGATGGCTTGACAAATGAACCTGACAAAAGCGCCATACATCTCCAGTGGCGGCGTGAAAATTGATTGGCCTTTCACGGACGGGGGGGTGTTGTGTAATACAGCGGATTTGCGGTTGGAAACTTGTCATGCCGATTGAACCGGCCATATACGAGGCCGACGACAGGCGTTCACAAACGAGCTCATTACGCTAATGGATAACCTGTCCTCTCTCTTCCTTTTGACCCTGCAAGGTTCCGAATTAATTCACCGGATTTGATGCCAAATTGAAGACCTTATTGTTTTTGTAATCAGCTGTGTATGCGTGTGTGTGCTAGCAAATTTGTGTGTCTTTCATCTCCTCTTTTTATTTTTTTTTACTCATATCTTTTTGGGGGGGAGATTTTTGTTGTTAGGTGTTTGGTTTGTCATTATTATTTGGCTTCCAAATTGTTTTGATTACGATTTATTTGTATATGATTTTTTTTTTCAAACTACATAATTTAAAAGTTGCATGAAAATATTTTAATTCATTTGGTGAAGAGATAATTGATGCCCATTGTTATCATGTTATATTTTTACTTCTGTTTATAACACTAGGGCCATTTGGCATCTTCTTTTATTGACATTCAGCTGGTATTACCTACCGACGTTTTAGGGAAACCTTAAATTTAAATCGTGTTTAGATTGTAACATTATTTGTGTATGGGTCTGTATAATATCAATCACATTCTGATTGACACTAGCGCTGGATTTCACAAACGTCATTTAACTTTAATCATCGATTAAGAAAAATCATTCCTTACCTTCAACACATGTAACCATGGCAACGTTTACTTTTAACGGATGATTAAACTTAAGTAACGTCTGTGAAATCCGTCATTAAACTTCAATTTTAAATGTCAGTTAGAACGTGACTGACTTTTGCTGAACCTACATGAAATGCCACATTCTAAACACGGCTTAAATTTAAGGTTTCCTTAAAATGTTGGTAATACCGGCCGATTAACATTCCTAAATAATAATAAAATTTCAATTAAATAAGTGTGAAAAAAACAAAATTAAAATTAATAATTAAGTAAACATGAAATGAAACTTCGCCGGCGCCATCTGTGTTTGCTTCACTGAACTACCGATATGTAAGCGCCAAATTTAAAATCACTCGAAAAAAAATTTACGTTCTTTTAAGTCGTATTAAATGCCAATAACTTAAAAAAGCTACAATCTTATTTTCATTAGAAAAATATTGAACGGAAAGTTTAATTAAAAAAGTATATTAAAGCAATTGCTTCAGTTCTCTCAGTAATGAAAAGATTTTCTTTTTGGCGCCATCTATATTTCGTTCCCCGAACTATTGCTGGTATAAACAACAAATTTAAAATCACTTGCTAAAACGTTGTTTTTTTTTTGTAAATAAAATTTTATATTAAATATGTAGTAGTAATATTTATTAAAAATTCTTATTTTGTGGAACTGTCGTTTTATTATTAAACTGAATTTTAAAAATCACAAGAGAATATTAGAGTGTTGAAATTTCCCTTACTTATAGAACGAAATTTCGCTGGCGCCATCTGTGTTTGTTTTTCCGTACGTATGTACTACCTATATGTAAGCACCAAATTTAAAATTATTCGGAAAAAATTCTCAGTTATTTTAAATCGTATTAAATGGCGGTAAGTAAAAAAACTGAACTCTTATTTTCATTTAAAAAATGTACTTAATAGAAAAATGTAATTAAAAAAAAATGTATTAAAGCAATTGTTCCCCCCAAATTATTCGGAGAACAGTAAAGAAAAGAAATCGTTTGACGCCATCTATATTTGATTTCCTGAACCATTGTTGACTAAGCGCTAAATTTAAAATCACTTGGAAAAAACTTCCAATTTTTGTAAATCAAATTTCATATTAAAGAATAGTACAATCCTTATTTTATGGTACTATTCACAGAAGTCTCTTTAATATTAAATTTGATTGTAAAAGATTCCAAGAAAATATTACAGTAATGCAAAACGTAAGCTTTTAAAATACGTAATTAAATTTAGATGTAATTTTTCTTAATTATTGAACGAAATTTCGTTGGCGCCATCTGTGTTTGCCTTCCTATATTTTCCAGTTATATGTAAGTGCCAACCAAGTGTAAAAACACTCCGAGAAAATTCTTAGTTTTTTTTAAATCGTATTAAATGACAGTGACTGAAACAAATTGAATTCTTAATTTCAATTAAAACAAATTTAATAGAAAATTTTATTTAAAAACGTCATTACGTTCCCTCAGTATAAAAAAGAAACTGGCGCCGTCTGTTTTTGATTTCTTGAAGTATATTAGCGCCAAGTTTAAAATCGTTTGGAAAAAATTTCCAGTTGTAAATCAAAATTCATATTAAACGACAATTATTAAAATCAAATTAAATTTTAAATATTTTAATTCATTTGGTGAAGAGATAATTGCAAAACAAAAAAGATTCTTTTGGGCAAGATCCATCCGTGCTTTGGAAAAACAATTGAAATACGTAAGGTTTAAATTGGGACACTCTGGTCATAAACCATAAGGGTTGAAAACCGCAGTTGTGGGCCATAAAATCTGGAAGCATACATTTGAAAAATTGTTCCTAAACCAATGAAACTTTGGACATAAAACTAGACTAACGAAAGACTAACAATTTTTTTTTTCACCCTCCGTTCAATAAAATATACCACACCCTCTATTTGGACGTAAAAAAAATTCAAACTGATTTTGTGAGCGGTTATTAAATTACAGCAAATTTTTAATTGAAATAAACATGGGGTTAAAGATGTTTTTTTTTTAATACGTCGCCAGTTTCCGGTTTATGCCTTAAGTGATAATACAAGAAATCTTGATCTTAAATTTTTCAAAAAAAATTTTTTTTCTTTCCTAGCAGAACACTAGCTTCTACTCTATACCTGAGTATTTCTTAAACATAAAAGACCTAAGTTGAGCTGAATATGCGCCACGACAACGACCTTTTAACGTGTTTTGGTTTTATTACGTGTTTGTTTATTTGTTTGATTTTCTAAGTATACCTACACTATTATAAGTAACGACTGTGATAACGTTGATCCCTTTTGTTGTTTATTGCATACTGTGATTGTATTATACACTGTATTTTGACGTGCCACAAATGTTTGACGTAACGTGGTCAAATAAACCATCTGATTTGATTTGATTTGATTTGATTAATAGTAATAAACCATCTGCACACTAGCACGAGGTGGTTGGCTTAATATGTCACGCAGAGCAGCAGATCTCTACTCAACGATCTTTTATCATAAAATTATTTTTTATAAGAAACCCAGTTATCTCTATCGTAAAGTAGCATTCAGAACAGATGTTCACACTATTAATATCAGATAAAAAGGCCTATTAACTCCTTCTATACGTCATCTTGATATTTTAAAAAAATCATTTAGTTACAAAATTGTTAAATTCTTCAATGCTATTCCTTCTGTTCTACATTGTTTGAATTCGCCTTCGATACGAAAGCTAATCACTTTAAAGATTATTATTAGATCTGACTTTTGGTTCTAATTGTCTACCGCCATCTATTGACGGAGAACTAAATCTAAAAAGGAATTTCTAAAAAAATGTTATCCGGAACCTAGAACACCGCCATCTATCGGCGCATGAGTAAAACTAAAAGATATTTCCCCAGGGACATGTTAGCTGGAGCGGACCTTGGTTTTGGTTTTTTTGTTTTTTTTTAACTCCAGCCTCTCGTTCAAAATTTGTTTCGAATTGTCTACCGCCATCTATTGACGGAGAGACAAATCTAAAAAGGAATTTCTAAAAAAAATACTATCCAGAACCGACCTGTTTTGATTTTTTTTTTTTTTCTTTGCAGCTTCGACGATTTTTTCTCGAGTCGCGTTCAAGTTAATTGTCAAGATTTATTTCAAATTTTACGCCGCCATCTACCGACGCAAGGGTAAACTAGGAAATGTTAACTGGAACTGACTTTTGGTTTTGGTTTTTTTATTTCTTTTATTGGAACTCCAACTTTCTCCATATTCTTCCTTGTGTCGCGTACAAAATTTGTATTTCGAATTGTCTACCGCCATCTACTGACGGAAAGACAAATCTAAAAAGGAACTTTTAAAGAAATGTTATCCAGAACCGACTTGTTTTGATTTTTTGTTTTTTTCTTTGCAGCTTCGGTCCTTCAGTGATTTTTTTTCAACTCGCGTTCAAGTTCAATGTCAAGTTTTATTTCAAACAGCGCAACGTCATCTATCGACGCAAGGGTAAAACTCAAAAATATTTCCCTAAAGAAACGTTAACTGGAACTAACTTATGGTTTTTTTTTTCTCATTGAAAGTCCAGCCTTTCAAAAATTCTTGATTGTGTCCGTTCATAATTTGTCTCGAATTGTCTACCGCCATTTATTGACGGAAAGACAAATCTAAAAAGGAACTTTTAAAGAAATGTTATCCAGAACCGACTTGTTTTGATTTTTGTTTTTTCTTTGCAGCTTTGGTTCTTCAATGATTTTTTCTTGTGTCGCGTTCAGTTTCATTCAGTTTATTTCAAATAGTGCACCACCATCTACCATCGCAAGGGCGAAAGTAACTGGAACTGACTTTTGGTTTTGTTTCTTGATTTTTATTTATTTTTTATTGGAACTCCAGCCTTCTCCAGATTCTTCCTTCAAAATTTGTTTCGAATTGTCTACCGCCATCTATTGACGGACAGACAAATCTAAAAAGGAATTTCTAAAAAAAATGCTCTCCAGAACCGACTTGCTTTGATTTTTTGTTCTTTTTTTTTTCTTTTCAGTTTCGGTCATTCGATGATTTTTTGAGTCGTTGCGTTCAAGTTCTTTGTCAAGGTTTATTTCAAAAGAACACCGCCATCTATCGACGCAGCGACAAAAGCTAGAAAAATATTTTTCTTAAGGAAGGTTTACTGGTGTCGACTTGTTTGGATTTATTTATTTTGATTATTTTTGGAGTAACTAACTATCGACGCACTAACAAACCTAAAAAAAAAATATTTTTCCAATTCTGCGTTTTTTGTTTTTGAAACCCCGGCACTTTAAAAAGTAGTCCATCGCCATCTATCGTCGCTGTAGGAAAACTAATGAAAGATTATAATTTTTTGTTCTCATTTAAATTTTTTTAAAGCTTAGCCCAACAGTTCTCAAACTTTTGTGCTTGCCCCCCCCCCCTTTACCTTGAATGATTTTGTACCCCCTGCATAATATAAAGACAGTCGAACGCTACTTTCAACAAATATTTTTTCGCAATTAAAGAGTTTAAACTGGACGACTGTACAACCATGCCTAAACTAGGGGGGAGGTTTTGGAGAAAGGTTGGCGCGTGAGCGTGAATTCGAAAACGATGCGTTTCTGAGGACATTATGGTTCTGCAAAAGCTCGTTTCATCGAGGTACTGGCATTCACGAAAACCACGAAAGCGGTAAGTCTCAAGAAATAATCATAATATGCAATTTTATTTTGTTTTTATTGTTTAATATTGTAATGCGCCCACCAGTTACCTGGTTATTAATTAATTCTGACAAGAAAACAGACAATAAAGTTGTATAAGCAAATAATAAATATGTGCCAACAGAATCCTCAATTAAGATTTATTGCTAAGGAATGCCAGTGTAGACGTTACCTGCTTAAGGGATTTGTCGTACCCTAACGGTCAACCCTCCAGATGGTGTAGCAGGGTGAATGACGTTTATGGAACTTGTCCAGTACTGAAGTTAATTTTAATATTATCTAATTATGACCCAATCGTCGGAGGTAATCCGCCGTTACGTTGTGATACCCAGGTCCTTTGTTTGGTGGGCAGTCTAATAATTTCTTTACAACAAGGAAATTGGCAAGTTAATAATGAAACGCAACAATTAAATTTAAGTAATTATTTATTGGGGAAAAAAAGGCAAACTCCTCGTCCCCGCCTCTGTGGGATCGGGTACAGTGAGCGAAAACCCTGTTGTTGAAATCAATACAAATAAACAACGCACAAAGTGTCTCTGTGCGACTACAGTGTACTTAATTACTGGAGTTAATTAATGAGTTGATCAGATGTTTTGGGCGAAGCACCTGTCGCCTTCAGCGATCAATTTGTAAGTAAATCAGTAGCAATAACCTGGTTTTTCAGGGGCTCCCTTGGGAGTTACTGTTTAACCCTATCTCTAGCTAACCTGATTAATGGGGGCGTGCAGTGAGCCGATACTTCTTCTGCTACGTCACCTGAGCGTTAATTATGCTTTTAAGAGCGGTGCTTTACCCAATGCCTGGCCTTTCAGGACTCTCTGTATATCGCTCTTCCGCCGGCTAACCTAACTAACTAAGTTTAATAGCGCAAGGAATTGTTTGACTATTTTCGCTCTCCACTATGGGTGGTTATGGCGTTAACAGTCTCTAGGCAATCGCTTCTAATTAACCGATAAACCTCTCGGCCAAGACCACAGTTTGACCCTCCCACCTATACAGGGTGTGAAAACCTTTGTCAAGAAAATGGCCAGGACTGGGTTTCAAATTGTTTGGTTTACTCTCGTAATTGCAACAAGATTCTGGAATCCTTTCGACCAATGGCAACCTTAGCCTTAAGTTCACACGCCCGCCTCTCACATATGCCAAAATGTATCAAGAGATACTCTATTAACTCATCGGAATGTTCGCCGTTCGTATGTCAGACAAGCATCTGTGATTTCTGCGTGTCCAGATTTGTTCGGTTCGGACAGATTTACGGCTTTGTGTGTCTGGTTTACGATTAATCGAAGGAATGCACGTCACTTGTTGCTTATCGCTTGAAAAAAATTTACACAGGATATGGACCGGTGTTTCAATATTAACACTGTAACAATCCCTTAGCTGTATAAGCTTGTCGGGGAGGCGTTAGGTTATTCTATGTTGCCTGCTGCGACTGCGACTGACTTACTAAATGGTTGAAAAGATGTTTTTCTTTTACGTTTTACACGCAAATCGTCATAATTAAAAGTAAGTAGAAGTACGTGTTGTGAATTCTGTTTTTTTTTATTCCTTTGAAATTTCAAAATCCAGCTTGATAACGTCGCTGGTCTTGGAATCATTACTTTTCAGAAGAACGAACGGTCGAAAAGGTAAAGAGGCCCTCCCAAATTTTGGTCTATAACTTGTTACGTCCATTTACCAATTCAAAATGAAATACAGTCTGTAACGTGTGGTATTCAATAACACACTTATTAGAAAGTACAAAGGACTTTATTCGTGTACTTCTAAATACAACATAACTAGAGACACCATCTTGTATCTCACTGTCCACCGTTGCCAACCCCTTCGCTTCATACACAATGCCCTATGTAACATCTCCCCTTTTTACTTTAACACATGTTTTGTGCAATAACGTTACGACTAACATAATTAAGTAATTTACATAAACTAAACTTAACTAATTTTTATAAATTTACATTTATGGCTTAAAATTAGTAATATTTCTAATAGCTCGTAAGGAACAAACATAATCTTTAAGATAAGCTGGCTTTTTAATCATTCTACCTGATCTAACAGTTGCACTGGGATTATCTTCATTGGTAGTTTCAGGTGCATGCAACAAAACATTCTGTTGATTTGGTTCTACACTCTGTGTCCTTGCCTGTCTAGGACTCTGCACAGATTTTTGATTTTCCGTAGTTCGGTTGTGTATTCTTTCTGTATTGTCTAGTATTGGAACATCGATCTGACTTGTTTTATCTTCAAACTTGTTACCTAAACTTAAGGTTCGTCTATTTCGATGAATGATTTGTCCGTCTTCAGTCTTAACATAATATGATCTGGGATTGTCACTTTGACCAACAATCATACCACTTGCATGTGGTAGCATATTTGTTTCACTATGAATTTTTACTTTATCACCTGCTTTAAACTCTCTTAACTTTCTAGCCCCTGTGTCATGATAGGCTTTTTGTCGAAGTTGACGTTTTCTCAAAACTTTATGGTAATCATCTCGACGTTGGACTTCATGCTGCACTGAAGGTAATACACTTCTGGTTTGTCTACCAAACAGTAGTTCAGATGGCGTTGAACCACTTGCATCTACTGGTGTATTGCGAAGTTGCATTAGTGCCATCTCTTTATCCTTCCCTTCTTGTATGATTTTCTTTAGAATTCTTTTGACTGTTTGTATATGCCTATTAGCCAAACCATTTGATTGATGATGTTTGGGAGTAACAATCGCATGCTTAAATCCCCAAACATTTGCGAAATTTCTAAAATGACTACTAGTATACTGGGTTCCAGAATCTGAATATAATACTTTTGGTATACCGTGTCTTGAAAAGATCTTTTTTAATGAATCTATTACCGTCTGTGACGTTAAATCGTTTAATTTATCAATTTCTATATACTTGCTATATGTATCAACAACTAGTACAAAATGTTTACCTAACAGGTAATATATGTCTGTAGCTAACACTTCCCACGGTCTGGTAGGAATCTCCTTTGTAATCATTGGTTCTTTCACATTGTTTCGTTGGTAGCTACTGCATATGTCGCATTTTCTTATATAGTCCTCAATGTGCTTTGACATTCCTGGCCAGAACAAAGATTTTCTTGCCAGTGCTTTGCACTTATCAATGCCTAAATGTGCGTAATGAATTTTCTCCAATATTAATTTTCTTGCCTTATTAGGAACAACAATAAGGGTATTTTTAAGTACGAGACCATTACTCTCGCTCAACTCTTCATGGAATGAGAAATATGGTTTTACAAGCTCATTGACATCACTTTTATTTTCAGGCCACCCTGATCTTATATATCTTATTACTTCCTGTAGTTCACGATCTTCGCTAGTTTTCCGTCTTAAATCTTCTAATCTACAATCTGTTATATTTAAATTTTCATTTATCATAGCAACATACCCTTCAATTTCTATTTCTCTCTTAGTTACATTATCATTGATGTGAGATCTGCTAAGGTGATCTGCAATTACAATCTCTTTACCGGGTTTATATACTAATTCTAGATTAAAAGGTTGTAAACTGATTAACATTCTTTGCAAACGAGGAGGGCATTTATTCAAGGGCTTTTTAAAAATTGCAACTAATGGCTTGTGGTCAGTTTCAACCTTGAAGTGCTGACCCCATAGATACTGATAAAATTTGTTACAACCATTCAATATTGCGAGACATTCTTTTTCAATTTGGCTGTAGGACTTCTCAGTCTGCGTAAGCGCTGATGATCCATAAGCCACTGGTTTATTATTTTGGAGGAGTACACAGCCTAGATCTTCACTTGAAGCATCAACACTCAATACTATGGATTTATTAATATCAAAGTATGCTAATACCGGTGGCTCACATATTAACTGCTTCAGCATTTCATATGCCCGATTGTGCGCATCATTCCATATAAATGGCATGTCTTTTCTTATTAATTCCCTCAATTTACTCGTGTGTTTCGATACATTAGGAATAAACTTAGATAAATAATTGATCATGCCTAAAAACCTTTGCACTTCTACTTGAGTCTTTGGTTTTTCTAATTTTAAAATCGCTTCCACCTTATCTACATCCAGTTTAATACCCTCACCTGTCAATACATGTCCTAAATATTTTATTTTATCACTCCATATACAAACTTTGATATTAATAAATCCATAGTATTGAGTGTTGATGCTTCAAGTGAAGGTCTAGGCTGTGTACTCCTCCAAAATAATAAACCAGTGGCTTATGGATCATCAGCGCTTACGCAGACTGAGAAGTCCTACAGCCAAATTGAAAAAGAATGTCTCGCAATATTGAATGGTTGTAACAAATTTTATCAGTATCTATGGGGTCAGCACTTCAAGGTTGAAACTGACCACAAGCCATTAGTTGCAATTTTTAAAAAGCCTTTGAATAAATGCCCTCCTCGTTTTTGCATCGTTGAACTCTGCATCGTGTTCTTCTGTTTGCTGTCCTTGGTGCTGGTTGATGATATTTGCTGCCTTAACATACTCGGTTTTGACTTTTGCTTGCCATAATTCTTGGGTTTCTTGTTAACCGAAGCGACCTCTGCGACATTGTCGAATTTCTTGATTTGCTGTTCTGCTAACTCAGCTGCTTTACAGGTCTTGTTCTATTCAGATCAAGGTCACTCTCTCGAAGAAGGCGATCCTTCAATCTTTTATCTATTATGCCTGCAATCACCCGATCACGAATGAGTCTGTCTTTTAATTCTCCGAAATTACAATCTGCACTCAATCGTTTTAATTCTGTGAGATACGAGTCAAATGTTTCGCCCTCATGCTGACTACGAGTAAAGAATAAGTGCGAATTAACACTTTCATTTTTTACGGGGATAAAATAATTATCAAATTGCTGTAGCACATATTCATAGTTGTTCTGTTGTTGTGCTGTGAGATTAAATGTATTATAAATATCGATGCAGGCATCACCCATACAAGTGCTACTTGTATACTTCCGCGTTTGAGGTTAGCTCCTGATGCCGTGCGATATAATTCAAACCTTTGTTTCCATCGCTTGAATCCTTCTGTAGTTAAATTTGATGAATTATCTGGGGGTTTCAATCCCGATATTCCTTGGCCTGGTATGGCGGCAGCAGCACCGACGACCATGTTTTCATTCACCTCAGGATCCTCCATTTCTTTGACTTTTTATGCCACTTGTTAATATTTATTTTACACTGATCTAAACACTGATCCTGTCCGCAGCGCCATGTAACGTGTGGTATTCAATAACACACTTATTAGAAAGTACAAAGGACTTTATTCGTGTACTTCTAAATAAAACATAACTAGAGACACCACCTTGTATCTCACTGTCCACTGTTGCCAACCCTTTCGCTTCATACACAATGCCCTATGTAACACAGTCTTTTTCTATTGCTTTTCCCCTTTTTGTCAAATGTGTTTCCGAATATGTCAAATGACTTTCCAATCTGTTCAAAGTATAGTAGGCCCATAAGTAGGCCTGCGGATTGGAAAGTCATTTGACAAATTCGGAAACATAATTGACAAAAGGGGAAAACCAAAAGAAAAAGACTGTAAGAAACTGAAGAGGAGGAAAAAGAAATTGATTGATCGAACGGGAAACCAATACGCACAAGAAATAGTAACCCCCCAAGGAAGGGTAAACATCAATTTCTTATAGAAAAGACCGATTCTAATGACACGTCATTGCTGAAATAATAGATTTGCCCTATCGACCCAGTCCAGGACGGCGCACCCTCCTCGAAACGCGTAAACATTCTCGCCGACCCTTGTTTGCGCCACCCTTATCGTGACATATATATTTCGCGGAGCAACAAATCCGACGAATAAATAAACGACTTTATTTGCGCCGGGAATTTTGTTTTTTTTTGTTGCGAAGCTTACACGTGTAATAACCGAAGATCTCAAACATCCCCTAAACGAATTCAATCAACTAATTTAATATAAAGTAAATTTCTGCACCTTCCAATTTTTAAACCTCGCTAAGTGCCATTAGGCGAGCATCTTCCCTTAAATTTACTGTCGGGACGACGATCTTCCAGATTTTACGAGCGGGACGCGCGTGCGGGTCTTACGCAATAAAGGGTGAATCCCATACCCCTTTGGATGATCTCGTTAGGGTTAGATTCACAATCTCAATCTGGGCTAGGTAAAAGACGGATAAACGGCCGTCCTTTCCCCCCGAAAAGGAAGTACCGAGGAGTGACAGATTGGGGGGCGATTTACGACGGCCGAAGGTCGAATGATGTTGTACAGGAAGGCCACCGGTGGCCATCGTTCAGATAAGGACGATGGCAGGAAGGCGAAATTTATTGTATAGTATAAAAGTAAATTCTGAAATTGATACTTTATTTTTTTATTTATTTTTTAACTTCCAGCAAGTTTGAGGCAACACGTCAATTACACTTAACTTGTGGCTTCCATTATACATACATATTACATTCGAATTAATTTTGCTTTTGTTTGAAAGAAGGCGCTCGTACATGCCGTACCATTATTAAGGGCAACACGACGAGGGATCTTTTTGACAGTCGGGGTGTGGCGCATCGCAAGGACTGAAAAAAAAAGATGTACATCATACACTTGTTTTTTATAATTAAATTTAATGTAATGGTAGGATTTTAATTGGGCACTTACAAAATTTGATAGCGTCCATCTGGGCAGCAATAGCTCTTCTGGCAACCCTCTGGAATTTCCGTCCCGGGAGCTACGTATACACCTGCAGGTGATGTACAACCTGGCGCTGAAAGTAATAAATAATTATTATTATTTATTTACTTTCACCCACTTTTATCCCAAGCTCAGAGCCTGTCAGGGAGGCGTGTTTTTTTTAGTGTAAAATCATGGCATTACATGACGGGTTTGTGTGGCCGTTTCAGTTTGATTTGATCACGTCCTCTACTCAAAGCCATCTCATCAGTATTCTTGTTAAAGTATTAAATCCGTTATTTTTAATTTGAATTTTGTGTTGATGGCAATTCAAATTAAATTCGTTATTGTTAGGGGAACGCGGCAGGAAATTTTAGTAGAATATTCTCGGGCGTTTAGTAGAAATGCTATTTTTTCTGATGGTTGGCAACACTGATGCAAACGGTACAGATCAGTGAATGCCAGTGCAGCTTTCTGTGCTAAAATACGCAGTTTTTTTTACAATTGTTAACAGACAACAATAGACAATCAAAGGATCAAAGTATTTGATAATAATACAGGATGGTTCCGAAATGACGTGCCAAAAAGAAATGAGCTATAGGAAATGATGAATAAAACTCATATACAAAAAAAAATTCTAATAAGTCGTTTCGTTTTTGGATCGCGACGGGCCTTTTGGCATCGTAGGGTAAAAAATACCCGAAAAACCAACGGCAGCGTCAAATTTGCGATCGGTCGCGGGGAGGAAAACATTTTGCATGGGGGTTTCCAAAAGTAGCCCTTTTTTCATGTTCAAAGAATTCCACAGCGCTTATTTACTGACCGAATCAGACCAAACTCGGAACATAGGTATGGGACCGGAAGTTCTTTATATCTACGGAAGCTCGGCCCCGAGTCCGGTCCTGGATTTTAGTTAGCGCCCGAAAACTGCCATTTTGACACATTGTCGAAAATTTGTCGAAAATTAGACGCAGCGATTTTATAGAACTCTCTCACATGCAAGAAAACTCCCCCTGGTACCTAACCTATGGGGCCTATACCCTGAGAAAATGCGTTTTTTCGAGATATGATTTTTTGAAATTTGGCAAATTTGCAAGCTTTTTTTCCAGAATTTTTTACGGTGTCTTAGGGGGCTCGGATCGAATCGAGCCGCACGTCATCTATGGCAGAAAATGACGAGGAACGCGATGCCGCCGCGGGTTTGAAGATCGGACAACCGGAAAAGCCGCTACAGGATTGTACTCCCGGAAAAGCGTGGGAGAAATTTCAGGGGCCCATATTAAAGAGTTTTAACAAATCCTTATGTATTCAATTAAAAGATTTGGGAGTCGTATCTTGACGCATCAGTTTTGACAGATGGTCAGTTTTGACAGACTCTGATTTTTTTCATAGCCCCCCCTTATCTAAAAGATATTGGATCGCACTGTATTAATATTATTTTTTTGGTACAACACGACATCAGGCCTGTGCAGTAAAAGAATCAAGTTACAGAACACCCTGTATATTAAAAAAAAGGAAAATATTTAGAAAATAATGTTAACAAAAAGTGGGCGGACAGTGTCCTTGTAATTTCTTTTTTTTTTGTAAATTGCGATGTGGAATAAATTAAATTGATTAAATGTTATGTATTGCAGAACTCTGTGTATATTAAAAATATATTCTTTTAAGATTAATCTCAATTAAGAATTAATGTAGGAAGGGGGGGGGGAGGCATTACAAATTTTGAATAACATAAAACGCCCTTCGCCGTTGTAGTAAATAAAAAAAAAATACAAACTCCGACTAAAATTGAAAGTAAGAACAAACAAAAGACAATCGACTCAAAAATATATTTTTTTAGAGATTAATCTCGATCAAGAATTAATGTAGGAGGGGGGAGGTGCATTTGCAAATTTTAAATAATATGAAATGTCCGTCGCGTCGTAGGAAATTTAACATTACAAACTCCGACAAAAATTCAAAGTAAAAAAAAAAAAAACAAAAGACAATCGACTTAAAAATGTATTTTTTTAAAGATTAATCTCGATTAAGAATGAATGTAAGAGGGGAGGGGGTGCATTTGCAAATTTTAAATAACATGAAATGTCCGTTGCAGCAAATTGAAAATTACACACTCTGACAATTTTTTTTTAAGATTAATCTCAGTTAAGAACCAATACGGGGGGGAGGGTACTGCAAATTTTAAAGAACATGAAATGCCCGTCGTAGCAAATTAAAGAAAATTACTAACTCTAGCAGGGATGGGGGTGCATTTGCAAATTTTAAATAACATTAAATGTCCGTTGCAGAAAATTGAAAATTACAAACTCTCGACTTAAAAGAAAGATAAAAAGTCAAAAAATATTTATCGAAAATTAATTGAAGAACATTCTGTGCATTAAGAGACGATGAAAATATTGTGAAAATATGAAATGAAAATGAAAAGAGATTGCGGAGATTGCAACTACCACGCTCAGAACGAATAGGCCCTTCATGTTTGAGCACCGGTCGCTTTTACACTTATTAGCAATTTATTATTTAGAAGACGATTTGAGTATGAATTTCAACTGTCATATTTCAGAATTATTCAAATGATTAGTCGCCGATTAAAAAAGGAAAAGGTAACTTACGAGCCGTCGGTGATCTAGCGAAAGAGATTGCGGAGATTGCAACTACCACGCTCAGAACGAATAGGCCCTTCATGTTTGGATGTTCGAGTGTCGGTCGCTTTTACGAAACTTACTTGCAGTTTAATTAAAAACGATTCTTTATATACACTTTCATGCAAATGCAACAACATCTTCATTTCGTTACGTAACCAGCGCAATCGATCGCTTCGAAATATAATTTACGAGCAGATCGTGATTTGTTTGTGGAGGTGTTTGCATTTTAATTACGTGTTTATTTATTGATGGATGATCATGTTGTTTTTTTGCACGTTAATTGCACGTCTAATTGTTATTACAACAACTTTGTTGTCTTTTTTGTTAGAACAATTAATCATGCGCATATGAGAAGATTTAATCAATTTTTTTAACATCGAAGGAGTGAGGCCATAATTATTTTGTTGTAATTAAAGCAAAAATTGTGCTAAATTTGTGAAATTTAGCACAATTTTTATGTGTGCACGTAAGTGTGTGCCAGTAAATTCGTTGTTGTCGGTTATGCAACCACGCTAACATTTGTGATTTGTTTATTGCTATCTGTGCAAGAGCGTAACTTCAAGGTTTCACAAAAGTGTAGGACTTTGATGTTTTTATTAAAAAAAATAAATAAATTAGTTAGTGTATAGGGTGTTACCAAACTTGAGTCATTAAATATTTCCATGTTTTTTTTTTTTTAATGTGACGCAGGGGGTTTGTTACACAAATAATACTCGAAATGATTATAAAAAAGTTGTAATATCAGTGGGGACGATGGTGTGACGTCATCAAGTATTTGTCGCTTTAGGCGTGACGTCTTCTGAAAGCGACAAGACGTTTCTCCAAAAATCGTCTAAATAAGCCTCGCAGCAAAATTATTTATTGTTTAAATTACTATTAAATTGAATAAAAAGAAATACTATTAATAGTGTTTTACGTAACTTCAAGGTTTTATACCTACTTGATGTTTGTTGATGCTTTCGATTGGCTTCCTAGAAAAAAATTAACGAAGGAAAAATTAATAATTAGAGATACGTGTGATGACTTTAGCGAAGGCATGGATGTACAGGGTGTTACTGACTTTGAGGCGCAGATAAAAACTAAAATTGAAGGATCCGATGCCACGAAGATACATTTTTGTAAAAAGCGCCTTCTGCAATTTTGTGATGCAATTTTTTGTGTTAAGTTATTGACTGATATATTTGAAAATAAGATAAAATTATTTGTTGTCTACCAAGCAGCTTCTTTGGTATACGCACTTTCTTATTGGACCCTTCAAAAGTACCCAAAAAAATATTTAAAAAGTATTAGTCAATCAAAAGCAAAAAGAAATACCGAAAGAAGAGTATACGAATGACTTTTTTAAAAATGTTCTGTTCGTGTACAATTATGACCGTATGCACCGAATAAATTATTGTGACTTACACAATATTGTGAAACTTCAAATGTTATGTTATAAACGTCACTCAAATTGAAACTCATCTTAAGTGTTCTCATCGATTCGTGAGTATTTTGACTTAACGTCATTGTCAAATATTTGTAAAAACTGTCTTAAGCTGACGATACATCGATCACTTGTTGTTAGGGATGTTACGGAGCTCCGAATCCGATTCCGAAACCACGGATGGTCTGCTATTTTTCCACATCCGATTCCGTATCTGTATCCGACATAATTTTAATTATTGAGATTCGGTTTTACATGGTATAATTCCGGTTTAACTCTAAGCCAAACACATGACAGCAATTAATTGTTGAAATAATCGTGGTTGTGAATTTAAGGTTTATCTTAAATTAAATCACCTTAAATGCTGTAGGAAATATTCATGAACGATTTTGTTTTTATGTGTAATAAAAATAAAAGATGTAAACACTACTTTTATATAAAATTATATCTGTGTGATAACTTAAGACGTATTACCATTTCGATTCTGGTATAATTTATTTAAAAAAAAGCTCCGATTCCCAATCCGATTGTATCAAATTAAAAAAAAAAAACGTGTTTCGGTAAATTCAGTTAAAAAAAAACACACGGTTTAATCATGCATTAAATTATACGTCAAAAAGTATGACTCTCATGTCAATCATGTTGTCAATCATTTGATGGATGGATTAGAAACCACAGTTCTCCCTAAAGGAGAGCTCCTGCGAATCTGGGCTAAAACATTTTAATTTAGCGAGTAAATCATATTCGTGTTGTATTAGTAAACGACTCCAGTAGAGAATAACCCTGTACATTGAACAAATATTCTTCTTGCTTATAAAGTTTAAAAAAATTTCCGTGTTTTACAATGAACTGAATAAGACATCATCAAATTTAAGAGTTAACTAGTTTATTAATTAGCACGTGCTTATAATACGAATATTAATAATATATAGGGTGTTTAGTTCCATGCGCATTTTTTTTTTAATTTGAAAAGGTAGGTCTTCGATTACTTGCAGCATTCGTCGGGGTTTGCCTGGCAGTTCGGTTGTCGTTGGTCACAGGCACTGAAAAAGAAAATCGCGCAAGTAAGTTCTAAGTATTTTTTTAAATAAGCTTTAAATATATAGGACAGGTATTTTTTCAAATTTTAAATAAACGAGATACGACAAAGTTTAATCAACATAACAGGGAACAAACTAGAAATGACAAGTGTCTTGTTCTTGACACGGCGGCTGCGATCGACTTGTTGGTTGTTGCTTTTCTTTTGAATTATGTTCCTGATAAGAAACTTACAGTATTACTAAATAACTCAAGTCAAGTATTAAATAAATATTTTTTTTAGCTCAGATCTATACCATTGTTTCTTTTTTGATTTTTAAAAAAGAAAAACTTACAATATTTTGTATTCTCCGTTCTTGCAGCAGTACGTTTTTTGGCAACCCTGATGGCGCTCCTCTCCAGGTTTCAATTTACCAAGGGGCGTGTCGCATTCTGAAACCCAAAAAAAAATTACAGTATTATTTATATTAGGTCAAAAAGAGGCCGCGCGATGACGCAACCTAAAATCTTATTAAAATTAATTATGTATACTGTTTTCTAAAAAGAGAGAGAGAGAGCACTCAGCTAGACTGAAATGACAGAAATTTAAGCATTTTTTTTTGTTTTGTTTGTAAACTACAGCTTTTCGTGTGTTGGTATACTGAACGCAATCATAGCAAGGTTCGTTTCGTTAGTTTCGGCTGTTATACAGTGCCTTCAAATATAATTGATAGTCATGTGACTGGCATACATACATAGGTAACTAGATACATATTATATCCTGTAGGAAATTATAGTAACAGTAGTTTTGACCAAAGTCGAAAATGCAATTACGCTTTGCGACATCTCAGCAGAAAAATTAGCTGTCAAAATGTGATTACCTTTCATAAGCTGCTTTCTTTCGCCGAAAAGTTTGTGAATCATGATTCGAATAGTTTCAATCGTGATTCGAATAATTTTTGGTTTGCCGCTCTGAATCTGGATTATTGCAACAGAATCTGGTGTATTCTGTTGCAATAATCCAGAATACGTCAGAATGGTGTCAGAATACACCAGATCCGAATGCATTTGAATCCAAACGAGTCGTGAAAATAGGAAGATTGAAAGGGGAAAGGGGATTACCGACCCGGATTGAAATTTCACGAGGAGTGCGGAATGATCCATTTGCAAAAAAACATCCATCTTTGAATCTGAACGCGTAATGTTGCGTTTGGATCAAACGAAAGAAAGCAGCTAAAGTTTACAGAAGAACGAACCAGCAACCGGCCCGCCTCTAGATAAATAATTGACGGGAATTTAATAGCTTTTGCAGAGAGCTAGTTAGGTTAGCAATGCGTACAAAAAAAACACCGACTGTATACGCGCCAAAGTTCAAAGATCACGTGTCTTTCAACTATTTCTGAAGGAACTGTATCATGAAAACACGTTCATTCAATAAATAAACTAAATAAAAATATAATATGTTTCAAAGCTATTAACATTGTTGCTAGAAATGTTTAGAGCTTGATTGCAATGAAATGAAAATACCAGCAATAATCAGTTGCAAGGTTCTTTCATTAGCTTCGGCTGTTATATAGTGCCTTCAGAAATAATTGAGAGTCACGTGACTGGCATACATACATAAGTAACTAAATACACATATCCTGTAGGAAATTATAAGGTCTGTTCGTAGTGCAGTTTGTAACTAGTTTGGAACCGTCAGAAAGAGTTGCCCATCGAAGTAATCATCAATTTGTCAGTTGCGTTAAATGCAAAACTTTCATTGGTGCATATTTCCCAAACGGTTGCAAACTAGTCAGAACTACACTACGAACAGACCTATAATAACAGTAGTTTTGACCAAAGTCGAAAACGCAATCGCACTTTGCGAAGACCAATTGAACCCTCAACAGAAAAATTAGCTGTCAAAATGTAATTAACTTTCAAAGTTTACAGAAGAACAAAGCAAACAAAAATTTCGGTCATCAATCAAATTTTCTTAATAGAACCTAATTTAGGACGGAAAAAATAACAAAACACAAAAAAAAACATTTTAATGCAGAAATAATAGCACGAACGATTCTGGTTTATTTTGTTTATCACTCAGCTGTTTATTTTTGCGCTTCGTTACTGATTTGTCGACTATCTACTGTTTTTCTTTTCAATAATCAATTGTTTTATTTCTTTCATTGTTTGTGTTTTGATTTCATCACGCTATATTCAACTGTCTTTTTATTTTCAATATGAAATAATTCATTATTCAATTTCTTTCTTTTCCTTATTTTCATATTGTCTTAACAAGCAAAAAAATATATACAGGGTGAGTCAGGAGGATCGGACCAAATGCCGGAAGTAAATTTTACACGTAAATGTAAGACAAGAAAAACAAATGTTGTAATCCGCTATTTACTCGTCTGTCTTATATTAAGTTTAAGGAAAAATCAATTGAATAAAATTGCAGATACAGTGAGTGGTTTGAAGCGCCATCTCTGGAATTGTAACTAAAGGTACGTACTTTGCTGAATAAGATTAAACAATTTAATCCGCTAGGTGAGAATACGACGAAGTTCTTTTTCTAAATAGATTGTCAAAAGAATGAATTCCAGAGAAAACAATCGAACAGAGTTGCAGAGTGCTTTGGAATTGATATTCTCTTGTGGTAGGTTAATTTTTTTTTTAATTTTTGAGCTAGAATTAATTCTCTTATGTGAGGAACTGAAATCTTATTCGATTACACCCTGTACACGACATCATGTATCTCGGAAACCCAATACACAAAAAGTTTTCTTGGCGCCTTTATTTTCCTTGCTTAGCTGCAGTTTGCACAAGGCAATTGTTTGTCCGCTGTTCGAATTAATTGGCCTGCTAATTCTTAGGCCGTCTTATTTTGTTCTCGGTTCGTGTGCGGTATACTGCAAAAACTGCACGGACTGAACTCTAAATACAAACATTTCCAACATTTTACTAAGCTTAAATTTAATTGGAATTTAAAAACGAATTCAATGCACAAAAGTGTTTTGCAAATAGAAAATAGAATGTTATTATTTTTTTAATTAATTAATTAATGGATTTTGGAAGTGGTTCTTTTCGTTTATCATTTTAAATCAATTTGGTTCTTTTTTCTTTATATGTAATTATGAATTAATTAATTTTATGTGTTAGGATGTTTAATATCCCGTCTCGATGATACTCACTGAATTTTAATAGGTGTCAAATTTGTAAAAAAAAAACATTTTCATTTTTCGATACAATGAGAAATGTAAAACGGAGAACAAATTAGTGGCAACAAAGACCATAAAATGGAGAGAGTAAGTACAGGAAAGAGGAATGATAAAAGTATAAACAACAAACAGAGGTAGATGAAAACTGTAAAAAAAACCAAGAAATCGCAACTTATAATGCAGGAAGAAATAATAAAGACAAAATAAGACTCCATTATAAGAACAGTAGGTTTGTTCCATCAGCAGGTACTGACTAGTCCGAAACTGTGAAACAACTGTTCCAAACTGTTGTTGGAACAAATGAACTCCTAAAGAAAAATTAAATAGGTACCTTTGTTGTTGTTGTTAATATTCCCTGCAATCCTAGCTCCCTTATTGTCTGAACCGTGATAGTCTGAACCTTCATGGTTTTCATTCTTGCCTTCACTTTTTTCGCCAGGCGACGTCGCCGCCCCAATTTTCTTCTCCTCGGCCAAAACTGCCGAAACAGCAAAAGCAGCAGCAACGACTAAAACAAACAGGACTGCCCTCATGTTGGTTGGTTTCCTCACTCTCAAACTGTGCTGTGCCCTGGCAAAAATTTTCCCATTTTTATATCGCCCAAACGCCCTCCTCTCATATTCTAGGTTACGCAATTATCACCCGTGCTGCGTTACGAATGCAATTTACGAGCGTGCATCTATTTGATTTATGCACGTGTGTTCACTTGCAAATTTTTTTTTCTAAACGCCGGAAATTTTCGCGAGTTACGGCCACTTAAGCGTCGTAAAGACGAGTGAAAAATTAATTAACGGCGGCAGAAAACAAACAAATTTTATGTGAGGATTGTTGTGTTCGGCGTGATTTGTTTTTGAAGCGTGTAAAACGATTCGTAGTAATTTTTCTGACACGGTATAATTAATTACCATTGTGGCTCTCTTGCATCATAATATTTATTAATCATCGTTTTCTTTTGTAATTTTTTTTTGCTCTAAGTCGAGACGAGTGTTGCTAGCTAGCCATCAAATAAAAATAAGAGCCACATTTAATCTGACGTTTTGCGAATCGATCATCCGATCATAATTCAAATTTGGTAGCTTTTCAAAAAATATTGTACAACCTTAATTAAATACTTGGCATCTTTTAGTTTACTTAGTTGGCAACACTATGAAATTGCTGTATAAGCGTAAGTACAATTTTGAAAACAACATTTATAATAAATTCGAAAATTTTTTTTGGCATTTGTTTTTAATGCTTTTAATGACTTTTTAGTAATCATTTAAACTTCATAGTTAAATGTTCAGACTTTTTGTGAAATTCTATTGGCACCCCTACTAGAAGTGTACAAACGCACAGAGACGGTTCTCAAGCGTCCCCTTCTCCAAAGCAAGAATAAAAGAATAAAAGTACAGTGAAAAGTAAAAGTAATGTCTCCCCAAATACGGTCTAACATCTTCTGTAGGGTATAACTAAAGTGACCGTACGTCCCATTTTCAACGAGACAGTACTGTTTTAAAGATATTGTCCCGTTGTCCTCGAGAGATCCCTCCGAACGCAAAAATGTCCCGTTATAAAGATCTTAGCTGTAATAAATCGATACTTTCTGTTTTCATTAGATAAATTATAATGTATGAAATTAAAGAAAACCGGGCTGTGTTGATGACACCATCCAAAATAATTTTTCTTCAGAGAAGTACACCTAAATGAGTTTAAAAATTGTTATTTTATATTTGTTTTTCTTTTCTCCTTCATTTATGTATAACAAGGGTTTCAATATTTTGATTGATGAAACACGTTTAAAATCACTGATTTTAATCAAGCGATTTTTAAACATTTGTTTAAAATTATTAATAAAATAGAAAATTTTAATGAAGTATGACAGTTTTATTTGCAAAAATAAACCGATGAAGTAGTAAACATTTAGAACTTATTTATTTCATTTAATAGGAGTTCTAAAATAAATTTTGCCCTTAATTTTTTCTATTGTGAATTAGCAATTGTTTTTCTCTAATATTTGAGGAACAAAAATTAATACGGCGTGTTTGGGGGTAAAAGGAAAAAGAAGTAAAACTTGCAATTTCAAGTATACATAAAAAATTAATCCAAGTTGTAGGAAAAAATAATTTCTTTTTGCAAATTACTCTTTCGTATACAAGGTCGTACTTAATTAAAATCATTAATGATCCTCTAGGGAGAGGATCATATAAAACAATTCATCTGTGCTTAAGTCGGAAAAATTACATTTATTTTGCAAATTATTGTCTACATACAGGGTATGCAAACTGTAAACATTAAAGATCCACAGGATATACAGGGTTCTACTCAACTGTATTCATTAAAAACCCCCTAGCACTACAAATACATAGTAAATAGTTTTAAACTGTAGACCTAAATAACATATGATACTATATTTTACAGTTATCACAAAAAACAAAAGCGCACCGCAAAGTGTATACTGTATATTATTATATTCTACTTTAAAAAGACTCGATGTGTATTTTTCTTTCTCTACTTTACGATGCGCTTTTGTTTTTTCTGTGATAACTCTAAACTAAAGGATAATAATAAAAAAAGCCCAACTGTTTAGGTATGCCTAGATCCTCTAGGGGATTCTATGAACCACTTGGTACATTTTTTTTGCATATTACATTCTATGTACAGGGTTTTACTTAACTGTAATCATTAAAGATTCACAAGATATACAGGGTTCTACTCGTCTGCAATCATTTCATTAATAAATTTGATATTAATATTTTATTAATAACTTTGTAAACAAATTTTCAATCTTGATTTTTAAAAATGTGTTTCATGTTATTAATAAACTAGAAAATTTTAATCAAATTTGACATTTTTATTTACAAAAATAAACCGTTGAAGTAGTAAACGTTTAATATTAAAAAAATTACTTTCTGAGAATTTCGACAAGTTTCAACGGGCACGCATGCATCCCTTTGTCGACGTTCGTATTTTCTCGACTCGCAGAAACAAGTCGCACGAATTTTTGAACCAAATTTGATTTTTATCAATACTTTAATAAACCAATAGAGTTAATGTGTTTCTTATTTATATATTTTATTTTATTTTCGAACCATATTCTTTTTATTGATACTCAGTTGCGGTCATAATTTGGCCTTCATTGACCAAGAGCTTTAAAGTAGACAAAAAAATAAAACGTTGTTGTACCACGGGCATAATTGTAGATAATAGCCGAGGGGAAGGACATCATTCGGATTTTGTGCACCTATTTATAAATACACAAGATTTAATTGCATTTAAAATATTTTATTTTATTGAAAGTATTTTGTCATATTTAAAATATTTCAGTATATTTAAAACTATTTATTAAGTATTTAACATAATTTTGAAGTATTTATGCATTTATTTGATTGTATTTTAAAGAATTATATTAATTTACATTTATTTAAATATATTCAAAAATATTTAAAAATGTTTAAAAATAATAAATAAGTACTATAACAGTTAATTAACATAATGCATTCCTTTGAAAATAATTTTTCTTAGGTACCGTTTGATGCGAAAACTTAAAAAAAAGTAAAGTGTAACGATATAAAAAGAGAAAAAATACATTTTTATTGTTTTAGATATATCTTTGTATACACAGAGTGTTCCTGAATTAAATTCGTGGTGCTTGGCGTGAAATGAATTTATGCCAAATTTGACGTCCAGGTGTTCAAGGTGGAATTAATGCAATAAGAAATAAATTCGTGCAGCCAAAAGTTCTTTCTTTTAAATTTAGGAGACAATTTTAGTAAGATAAAATGCTTTTTGAAAGAAAAATAGAATTACGGAAAATCACTGATAAATATTTCAGGAGAGTTATGACGTTAGCATCATCTATTTATTGATCAAAACACAAATAAAATATGACTATTCAAATAATGCCCCACCTATATTAGAACATAACTTAACTGTTTTCCTTTTTATTCAATAGATAAAGGGCGTTAACGTTTTACAACTCTACTGGAATAATTTAGGATAATTAGTAATTTTCCGCAATTTTAGTTTTCTTCCAAGGATGTTGGAATTTGGTAACCCCCCCCTTAAACCTAAAAGGAAAATCATTTTGCTCACACAGATTTATTTCTTCTTGCAATTATTTCGCCACCTTGAAGACCTTCGATGTCAAATTTGGCACAAATTCATTTCGCGCCAAGCAGAACTGAACTGCAAAGCGTGAAATCTGAATTCAAAAATGTTTGCTGTATTATACGTAACGCGAACTTAATCCGGGGACACCGTGTATACAACGTGTCCCAGCCAAGACTTTCACCCCAAATGTCTTTGTTATTTATTGATAAATTTTGCTAAAATTTGGCAGGTACCGATATTAAAAACTAAGAAACTAAATGTTCTTTCAGTATCATCAAACATCATTGCAATAAAAATGTATTATTTTTAAACGGTTTTTTCTTTATGAATTGCAGAAAAATGTGAACAAATGTTAAGATTTTGAACACTTTTATCTTTAATATTACCGAAAATAAATGAATTACTGCTACTATTCTTTCACAAGTTAGATTCTTTTATAATCGTGTTTGTATAATAACATCAACTCTGTAACAACAGAAAGCTTTTTAAAAATAACATTTTGCATTCACAAGAGATTTGTAGCAGAAAGATTCATCAGTAATCAATATTTATATTCTTAACAAATTTTGCTTTTTCCTTTCCATAAACAACGAAGGTATAAGGGGTTAAAATCTTGGCTGGGACACTCAGTACAATCTGCAACTTTTTAATCTTGGCTTGTCAGTTTGAAGCAACCAACTCTAGAGAGTTATTTTTTAGGGACTGTTTTTTAATTCTTATGAAGCATCAGATTACGTCTTTAGATTCAACAGGAATGTAATAGACTCAAATATAAATCAATTCTTTCCATCTTTTTCGAAACTGGTGGATCTGCTTGGTTCATGTAGATATTTTGGGTGGGAAAGTGTAATTTCAAACTTGTGTTCGTTTTTATGTTATTTCATCGTTTTTATTTTCACATAACTTAAAAAAAGAAAAAATGAAAAGAATTCCAGTTGAACTAAATGATGAGGAAAAAATATGTTACGTATTTGACCAATTTTTTAATGTTTTTTTGATTAATTTGTACAATACTATTAATTCTTCTTCCGATGATGAACCTTCACTTGATGATTCAATAATATTTTTAGGTTGAATGGCGTTCAACTCTTTCATCAAACTATCACTAAATTCCTATACATATAAAATTCATTCTAATCTAACAGAGGTGGATTTCTGTCCAATCACTTTCAGCACTGTCCGCATCTATCACAACACAATGCTGAATTAAAAAAATAAGCCCTATTGCTGTCTCTACGTAAAGCATAAAACAATAACAATGAGCATTAATCTCGATATAACAGTTTAAACTAATAAAATTCTGTAATAATATATAATGGGAATTTTAGTATATCCAATATCGCCAAATTCTCAAAAAGAAGATAGCTACTTACTCATACTTTATAAATTACTTCTTTTGCACTTACATAAAAAACGTTTCTGTGTTGAAGCACAATTTACTGGCGATCGAATTTTTCTCTGGCTTCTAGAATATATCAGTGATTTGCATTTCTTGGGAATTTCAAAATTACGCACGAATTACCATCCCCTTGTTCTACTTTGTTACTACAGGTAATCTTGCATTCAAAAAAATCCGTCGAATTTAAGAATCCATCAGAATCAGGTAAATTATTCCTACAAATTTTCTCAGACTGTCTAAATCTTGTGATAGAAAAACAGTCAGATTGGAGTAGGTGGTGCAAAGAAAATGTATGTCTGTGATTAACTGAATTAAGTGTAATACAGGAGGAATACTCATTTAGCGTTTAATTTTACTAGACTAAAGTACATGAATTTGTTTGTTTTACGTATGTACAGTCGCGAGTATTAAAATTTGGTCGTCACAGTTAATCAAAACGTCAGTTTTAATTCCAGAAATTAAAACATTTCAGACAAATATCCTATTTTTTTTCAAAAAAAGTGTCGAAAATAAATTAAATTTTTAAAATGGAATAAATTAGTTTTTTCTTTTTCTTTTAGATAAAAAAGTCCCTAAGTACTTCTTTATAAAAATCTTTATATTTAACAAAAACTTAAAATTATTTATTATTATTTGAATGGTATTTATTCGTATTTACTGATATTTACTGTTAATTAATTTAATTTATGGTATTTATACCGTAATTAACGTATTTTAAATTGCAGAAATAATTAAGTAGATTTAAATTTATTTTTAAATATATGTTTAACTCTTCGTACACTTATTTAAGAGATGTCCTACCCCTCGATAATAGTCCTCGCGCTTTTAAAAGCATTCCGCTTCGCGTCGTGCTTTAAACACTCTCGTGCTATAATCGCCTAATTATGCTGTTGCTACGTAAATAACTTTTGTAATAACTTGTTTCATATAATATTTTCATCGATTCTGAATTAATTCTTATGATTTTTTTTAATTTGTCCAGGCCACTTTAGGTATAGCAGGTATTCAAAGCAAATAGTAGAATTTTATTTCTCTACATATTTTCCAGCATTTTTCCGGCAGCTTTCTGTCAATTGTTGTTTACTTTTCGTGCGTCGCATTTGTGACAAATAATGAAAACCAAAACGTTTTAAATTAATTATCATAATTAATATGGGATGAGCAATTTCAACTGACTCTCACGAGACCCACAATTTTAAATTGGGACACTGCAATGTTGGTGGAAAGTTTGGGCAACGATGAAGGCAGTGTTGCCATAGCTGATGCTGTTGTACTAGGTTTAAAAGTACCCGTTTATTTTTGGTTCAATTGTCACTTAGAATGTATGATTATTTGTCATTAATAATGATAAACTAGCAAAAAAAAATTGAACTTAAGAACTTTTGGTAGCAGTTGATAGTGTTGGTGCTAAGGAGAGAGTTAACTACGTGACAGTTTTTTGACATTTGACGTTGAAGGAGGTATGCTTCGCTTTCCCGATATTTTCGACGCCTTAGAAAATGGACAGGTTAGTAATTAGTGCCACTACTAATGTCATTGTCACTACTAATGAAGCTTCGTTACTTAATGAGGAAGAAATAGAGAATGATTGAGCAAATAGGTATAAGTTTTACTTGTACAGATTTAAAGACTGACAAGAATTGTTCGTTTGTTTCCAGATGTTGTAAGTAGATAACATAACTATGTTTTTGTTTCCGCATTCGTTTCATAATTAATAAAAGTAATAAAACAAAAAGTGAATGCGTAACTGTTAGTACTTTTTGTCAAAAACCTAGTAGGTACTTTTCTTGCTCCAATGTTAGTACAGTTTTTAACAGTGTTGGATGGAGGCGTTGCGTTGAATAATGAATGACATTTTAATAAGTGTATATACAAACACGTACCATCGAAAAGACAATTAGAAATGATTTAAAACAGAAAGGAATGTTAACAAAATTTAACCAGGGATGCAAACTAGAATTTTCTTCCATCTAGGGATCTTTTTGATATCAACCCCGACCTGCTCACTTTGTAATATACATTTAAGTTATTATTGATGTTTAACTGAATCATTATTGCATTAATCTCATGTCAGCAATTTTACGGAAAAAAAAATGAAAGGCGGGAAATTTAAACTGTCCGCAATCATTTTCGCTCATCCTGTACATGTCTTGATTTAAAAATACCAAATCATGCGATAAACGGACATGTGATAAACGTGAATTCATTCCTTCTTTGTTGTTACGTTGTTATAAGAAAAATTGTTTGATTTACCACTCCACCACCCCTTTCAGAACATAATTCTAAAGGTTAAAGAAAACAAAAGATCCTGGAAAACATTTATAGGTATGATTAACTCATCAGATTAGTTTCCTTTTCGTTACTTTATTGATCATAAGCAGACCTCGGACGTTTCGGAGTGTTGCCATGGCTACGCTATGAACGGGTACTTTTCATTGGTCCTCCCATTGATACTCCGAAATGTCCGAAGTCTGATTGTAAGTTACATTGCAAATCTGACTCATTGTCAGGCATTTTCATAATACAATTTGTCTTAAACTAAATGTACATACTTAATTAAGTGACTTTGTAAGGAAAACAATGGGCGTTTATTTTTACTGCATCTAATTCATCGTGACAGTTCATTGTGTATCTGTTTACTTAGGACACACCTGACTCTTCACCAATCTATCTGCGAACTTGACGTTTTCTTCAGAATTGGGAGTAGATTCTGGACATCTAAAACAAAAAAGAAAAAAGAAAATCATCGTGCTGTTAATTTACATGTAATTTCCATGTCCGTCGAAAATTTCACAAAGTTGATTTAATTATTTATAACCAGGCCTGGGACATTTCAGACGTTGCGTAGTTATGCAATACGAGGACCGATGAATGTGTGCATTCATTGACCCTCGAATTCGTCAGCCCCAATGCCCGATTTCTTCATCATCTTATCCTTGTCAGTTACGATGTGGCACTTAGCCAACTGTCTTACACATTCTAACCGACAGGTAAATCAACCTTAGGATAAACACGATGAAGAAATCGGTCGTAAATCTTGTTATTAAAAATTTAAACGTTGACGTTTCATTTATTTATTTATCCCTAAGAAACTGTCAACCCAACTGTCACAGCGAAACGTTGATTTCTTTATGTAATTTAATTTGATACGTACATTCCGACCACTTCGAATAAATCGGTGTTCTTGCAGATCAGTTTTATGCAGGCCCCTTTCAGCTCGAAGCTGTCGCCGATGTTGACGTGGATAGTAGGATAGCCATCGATGTGACAGTGATTGGAGTGATCTAAAAATAATACGTGTATACAGGAGCATCGATTGTGCTAGTTTTAGCCTCATTATTTTTGGCCCCTGGCAATAGGACACCGTAAGAAATGGGGGAATGAAAACATTTGCATGCACCAGTAACAAAAGAAAAAAATAGCTCCAATTCTAGGTGTTGATTATATACAGGATGACTTTTTAATATCGGGCCATCAAAAAAAAAAAATAGTCGTGTTAAAAGAATACGTTCTAAATAATTTGTAATAATTGTTACTGGCAACAATTATTTCTTCCTCGAAAAATACGACAATGTATTCTTCAATTGTTCTAAAAAACTTGAAAGAAAAACAAAAGACGATCGAGTTCACAATGAATTTCATAATCGAAACAAAGCGATTTGAGATTCGATCGTATTTTTCTTTGCGTTAAAAAAGATTAAGTGAAATTAACAATAAACGATCAATTGTGTAATAATTTTTTTTTCTACATAATCGAGAAGAGCAAGAGCGATTATATCAGGGCCCAGCGGGGGGTGGGGGGGTGGGGACAAATATGTCAAAGCGTCTCATTTAAGTAACTAATAACTAACTGAAAATTTTAAAACTCCCACTTTATAGAAATCATAACAAAAAAAGGCGCAAGTACGAAGATTCCAAAAAATAAAACAAACAAAAGACGATGGAATTCACAAAAAAATCTCGTTGTCAAACAAACAATCGAAATTATGACAAGATCACTAAAAGATGATCGCTTTTGAATTCTTTTTCTTCTTTCTTTTTTTACTTCAGAGGGAAACAAATCGCTGATTTCGTGGAAAAACAAAAGGCTTTATTTTTTTGTCGAGTGCAAAATTTCGTAAAGTCAAAGGGAGTTGGAGGGGGCGTGGAGGGCCTGATTAAAATCGAAAACCGGATTGATTCACAATTACTTTAAAAAGAAAATTTAACAGTGGCGGACAAAAAAGGGGCAAAGCAAAAAGGAAAGTTTTTATTCTGAGGAAAGCAAAAGATAAACAAATAAAACACCATCTACCAACGCCCATTGCACGCTAATATTTGAAACATAGTAATACATAAATTAAAAGTGCAATTTTTAAAATAACCAATAAAACAAAGCAATTTTTGGCGCCCTATGTGGAAGGCTCGATTCAAATTGAAAAATTGATTCAGAATTACTTTAATGGAAGACGGGTGGTCAATAAAAGGACAAAGCAAAAAGGAAAGTATCTGCTGCGATATACCCACCCCCTTGGAAAGAAAAGAAACACAGGCCGACATGATTTTCTTTGTTTTGAATATAGTTGGTGATCTTTATTAATTAGGAGACGCTGATTACGAATCCGTCATTATTTTTATCGTATCACATCAGTATCAGTATCAATATCAATCGCTATTTGCCGCTAACTCCATTCATGAGAATAGAGTTAGCGGCAAATAGAGATTGATAACGTATGTACATTTGAAAAAAAACTCTAGCATGCTTTGAAATGACAATGAAGGTATGTCTTAATACTCTTATTTTATTTACAAATGTCACTTGACAAAGAAAATAACCTCAATTTTATATCATTGACAAAATGCAATGTTATTAATTAAAATTTTATTTTTAATTTATAAAAAGGGTTGAAAATGCCCTCCACTCTGTTCAATACATTTTAAGACTCTACGTTTTAAACCATTCATGACGTTCTATAACATGAGTGGGCGAGTGGGTTTGCATTTACTTCATTACAATCAAGTTAAGACACACGTTAATTTTCCACGGATTGCTGCGAGTTTTTTTTCAACTATAGATACATTATTAGCTTTGATTATATATATTACCATGGATACCGCAACAGCCTGGAAAGTATATTGCCCATATAGCAAAGACAACTTATTTGCTAGCTATTTCTCTCAGTTGCATGCGATGAACATAAAACTATTTCAATTCAAATTCAGAATAATTCTTGCGGGAAATTTAAAATGAAACTTGAAATTTATAATTGAATAATGTGCTTGACTGCGACTGTCTGACACATTTTAGGACTAATTTTAATTTTAATTCAACAAGAAAGTTATTTAAATCATTGAGTAAAACGTATTCATTCAAATAAATAAACATTTCTTAAAGATAATTTTTGATTTTTAAACAAAATTAATTTTGTATATTTTTCTCTAATAGTACATTTAGTGGTCTTTACAATTTTGCCTCATAGTGTAACCTGATATTAAAATAAAAATGAGTTTAATTAATTGTCTCCTATGATTGTCTAAAATTTGCTGGCTTTTTATGTGGTCAATCATGTCAGTGTTATCAAAAGTATCAGTGCTGTCTCCAGAGCTGGGCAAATTACTTAAAAAAAGTAATTCAAATAACAAGCTTCAATTACTTTGAAAAGTATTGGCAATTATCAATTATCTTTTTCTCTTCATATACAAAGTATTGGCAATTATCAATTAAAAAGAAAAGTATTTGAAGCTGCAGAGCAATTACTAATTGAATTACTTTAGAGTATTTCAATTACTTTGACTGCTTGAATTATTATTTGAATTACTTGAATTATTTGAATTACTGAATTACTTTAGAGTATTTCAATTACTTAGACTAATTCAATTGCTTTAGAGCAATTGAATTACTCTAAAGTAATTCAAATGATAATTCAAGCAGTCAAAATAATTGACTAAAGTAAAGTCTAAAGTAGTCTGAAGTAATTGAACTACTCTAAAGTAATTGAATTACTTTGAATTATTATTTTTTCAATATTGACGTTATTTAACCTTTCCAACCGGTTCTTCTGTTTTGATTTTCTGATAAATCAATGAATATCTTTTATTTTTTGTTCAATGTAATTGAAGTACTTAAAAGCAATTCAATTACTCAAAAGTAATTCAATTACATACTAAAAAGTAATTCAATTACTCAAAAGTGATTCAATTACTCAAAAGTATTTCAAATAGTGAAAATTAATTGAAATAACATAAAATTATTTCAAATACCAAGCATTTCAATAAAGTAATTGAAATAATAATTATCAGGACCAGATGTCAAAAGTATTTGAAATATTTTAATTCAATTAATGAAAACGCTTCAATTACTTTTTCAAGCATTTTAATTCAATTAATGCCCAGCTCTGGCTGTCTCGTAGAACTTTTAATTCTAAAAAGTGTTTTATATTGGTTTTAGAAAAAAGAATAGTCTTATATTTTCTTAAATATTTTTCGGCTAAGATGCATACATTAGATACGTCCTTACTGGGCAAATATTAATGCTGAACTGACACTGGCACTTAAGGTTTGCACAGCTAATTTAACACTCATTTTTTCGTTTTGGAAATTAATATGTCTGGATGCAAGCAGGATGCAAGCCTTCTTTATTCTGAATATTATTTAGCTCCTCTAAATATTTCCAATCTATTATTTCATTACAAGGACTACATAAGACTTTCTTATCGCCAAAAGTATTGCGCACCAGTTTTATCATGTGACACGCATCCCAAATTACAAATATTTTTTCCTTAGTAACAGGATTTTCAAACCAAAGCTTGAAATTGTCTAGTGAAAATGAAGATCCCAATGCAACAGCAGGTAGAAATGGTAACTGCTCCATCGAATGTTATACTGTGACAACATGCTCCTGTTTCTTCTAATAAATGAAGACATATTTTTAATAAATTGGCTTTTTCTGATGATTTCAATGTTGTAACCAGAAAATATCCCAAAGGAACTTTCCAATGAGTATTTAAACTAACTGCCATGAAAACTAAAACATTTTTAGCTTCTACATTATTCCAACCATTTACATTCATTGCTGTTCCAATGATATTCTTGTCTTAAAATAGATATTTCGGTAGTAATTTTGAAAATAACTGTTTTTTTAGATAAATTATTGATTTTTTTCTCGAAAATACATATAAACATTTTTTTAATTTTGTGGAAAAACCTGACGTGATAGAGAAAATCTGTGATACTACTGAATTCAGAGCATGTAAATTAGGTAAGAACAGCTATCAAAACGAAAACAATATTCAAAAAATTTTCATATGTAGGCCTGTGAAATTAGAACAAATGAAAAAAAAAACAATTACTAAAACCCATTGCGCAGTAGAATTGCAAACATAATAATCAATTAGACAACAATTTCTGAAATAACCAACACAACGCAGCAACTTTTGGCGGCAACGGACAATTTCTGGCGCCCAACGTTGTGGGTTCGATTAGAATCGAAGATCGGTTCGATTCAGAATTACTTTGAAAAAGGGCCGACAAAAGAAAGGCGGCAAAACGAAAAGGAAAGTGTTCATTCTGAGAGTATCTGTTGCGATATACTCCCGTGGAAAGAAAGAAAAAAATTAAACAAATTACAAAAAACCAAACATTCAAACCAAAACCAAAATTTCGAACATAATAATAAATTAGACAGCAATTTCTAAAATAACCACCAAAACAACGCAGCAATTTTTGGCGCCCGACGCGGCAGCAGACAACTTTTGGCGCCCAACGCGGCAACAGACAGTGTATGTGTGTTATGTATCTATCGATCACCAACAGGTAATTTTGAAAATTTTTTAAATATTTTGGTTGACGTACTTAATGCTATAAGCACCAATTTTCAATACATATTCCTTGTTGGTGATCTCAATGTTGACGCCTCAGTGAAGTCTTATAATAGTAAACTATTATTTCATACTTTGAATTCATACAATCTAAAGTCAGTAGTAAACGAATTTACAAGAGTAGATTCTCGTAAAGGGTACAATGCTAAAACCCAAATTGATTATATTATTACAAATTCCAATTTGAATGTTGTATGTAATGTTTTAGACCTATGTTTGTCTGATCATTTTAGTCAAATTATGACATGTAATTTAGATATGGTAAATTGTGATATTGAGAGTAAGAAACAAATTAGAATCCTGTCAAATGCTCGCACGAATGACTTCATAAATTGTTATTTCCGTAATTTTGACAAACCTCTATCTATTATGAACATAAATGAATATTATAGTTGGTTCATTAATCATGTTAGATGGTGTTTTGAGGCATGTTTTCCACTTAAAACTATAAAAATAAGTGGCAGACTTGCAAATGAACGTTCACTGAATGAGATACTGAAACAAAAAATGAGTGATCTGAAGTTCCTAAACAGACTTTGCAAAGCTCACCGCTTCGTGTGCAAGATTAAAGAAAAACTTAATAACTGAAATAAACAAGAGCAATACTTCCAGTAATGTTCGTGTTATAAATGCATCTAGCAACAAACAAAAAGCGCTTTGGAATGTAGTGAATAAAAAGCTAGGCCGTAAATGTGATATAAAGAGTATCGCTCTGAAAGTTGATGACATCATAATCAGGGATCCTAAACAAATTTGTAATTTATTCGCAGATCATTTTAGAGCTTTTGCTAAAAATAAAGTCGGGCATTCCTTTGGAAATGATATCTCTAATGAATGCACTGTTTACAAAGACTGTAAAAACAACATGTTTGTAAATTCAGTATGTCCGGAAGAAATAGTTGAAATCATAAATTCTCTCCCAATTAAAAATTCAAATTGTGTGGACGATATACCTATTAAATTAATAAAATACTGTAAATACTTATTTGCTGACGCTCTTGCAGATATCACAAATATGTCTATTATAACCGGAACATTTCCTGAACACTTAAAATTGGGTAAGGTTATCCCTTTACTAAAAAAAGGCGATTCTTACAATATCTTAAATTATCGCCAAATTACCATTCTGAGTTGTTTTTCCAAAATTATTGAAAAGACAATTGCAAAAAGAATACTAAATTTTGTTACCAAAAATAATTTACTAAGTAAGCAACAACATGGCTTCTTGTCTTCTAAATCAACTGAATCCGCTGTCATCGAAATTGTTCAAAACATTCATGAAGCCGCTGAAGCTGGCATGCATACTGCTGTTATGTGCTTTGATTTGGCAAGTGCTTTTGATAGCGTAAATCACGACTTTATATCAGTCAAGATATCTGCTTTAGGTATACGAAATCCGTTAAATTCGTGGATTACCTCATACTTAGATTCTAGACGCAATAGAATTTTTATAAATGGGCAACAATCAACTGAGTTTGAATTAGACTTGGGTGTAGGGCAAGGTTCCGTGTTAGGCCCTTTACTTTTTGTGCTATTTGTTAACGATCTACCTGATTATGTAAAAAGTGGCTTTCTAATACTTTATGCTGATGACGCCACTATAATAGTATCAGGCGATTCTTTAAATGAATTGTATGTAAAAATACAAAAAGTATATTTAGAATTTTCAGTATGGTGCACGAAAAATAGTGTTATCATTAACACTGACAAAACTGTATGTACACAAATCTATGCTAAAGGCAGCTTAAGAAATATTGACAATTTAAATTTTACCACTGAGGTTAAGATTCTTGGTATTACAATTGATTCTTCTTTGAATTGGTTCTCGCATGTGGATAGTGTTTGTCATAAACTTGCGAAAGCCACTTTTGCTATTATAAATTTAAAGAGTGAGATACCTGAAGCTGAATTAGTTTCGGCATACTTTGCACTTGCCTTCACACATATTAGTGCTGCCATATGCGTATGGGGCTTATCAACCGATATTCAAAGAGTATTCGTAATGCAAAAACGAATATTGCGGATTATTTTCAATATCCCTTTTAGAAAATCATGTCGTAATACTTTTGTAAACAAAAGGTTACTTACAGTTACTGGTATATATATTTATAAAATTGCATTATATGTTTTCAATAACAAATCAAAGTTTGTATTAAATAACTCTAAAAATAGTAAAGGAGACTGTGGTTTAAGGAATAATTGAAATTTATCTCTGCCCACAATAATTTTATATCCGTAGATACGTATTTCGGCAGCTAAGCTGCCATCTTCAGTACAATTTAATATTTATATAAAACTACATTGAAATCTAACAGCTACCTACCTACCTACCTGATCATATTATCTATACTACTAAAACTATCTAAAAATAACAAAATTAACACTAAAAATTAGTAAAAGAGAGACTGTGGTTTAAGAAATAATTGAAAATTATCTCCGCCCACAATAATATTAACAGTCAAAACCTACCAAAAATGCAAATCAAATAAAACGGAAATGAGTATTGGTCTAATAACCGAAAGCGGTTCTTATTCTCCCGAATAAAGAACTTCTGTAAGCATTTAATTCCCTGTTATTTGATACCGCTTGAATTTATCCCTGAAAAGAAATTATATACCTATATATGTATATGCATGCACCTATATATATATATGCACAAATCGCCAAAAAACAAGCTACAGATAAAAGCAGGTCACACCCACACACCACAAGTTAAGAGCACTTCACGATATTTATCTCGGAGAATCCTCTCCTTATCACATATCCAGTGCAAATGCGCTTAACTGTCTCTAACACCCCTTTATATAAAATTTAGGTCGCGACATCTGGTGGCTGATTTTTGACCTAACAAAAGCGACATCTTGTGGTCGATTTCTGACTCAAACACACACACATACACATACATATATATATATATATATATATACATAAAAAAAAAAATAATAATAATAATAATAATAAATCCGTATATAAAACCTACAAAATTAGAGTAAATCAAACAATGCGGAACTAGGTATTGGTCCATTATCTGAATTCATTAAATTGTTTTTATTTTTTTGAATAAAAATACTTTCGTAAGCATTTAATTCCCTATTATTTGATACCGCCTTAATGAGTTTTAAATTATCTTTAATAATACTGTGTCCAGTATTGTAAATATGTTGGGCAACACTTGATTTCTCAAACCTATTGTACCTATAGTGACTTAAATGTTCCTTAAAACGTGTTAATATATTTCTTTTTGTTTGTCCAATATATTTATTAGCACATTCATTACATTTAATTTCATAAATTCCAGATTTCTGTTCAACATCAACTTTATCTTTCGGGTTTCCCAATAAATTCTTTATAGTATTGTTAGTAGAAAAAGCTAATCGTAAGTTTTGAGTTTTAAAAATATAATTTAAACCTTTAGTGTAAAGTGCATCAAAAGGCATTTTAACAAATTTTTCTAGAGATGAAGTTGCCGTTAGAGTGCTAGAATTTTGGACTTGTTTCCTATGGCTAATCTTCCTAATTATATTATCTACTATTTGGGGAGTATAACCATTATGAACCGCAACATTCTTAATATATTTAAGTTCTTTATCATATCGGAATTCCGAACTAAATTCAGACTAAATTGCGAATTTTAACAATTAAACATGATGCTCCTTCATGCAAGTATTTGTTAAGTACATTACGCTCTTCCTGAGTGCGTTGTTTTATCCATACTATTGTATTTGCTTATTTGACAAATCGATGTACAACTCTGTATGACCCAATCGATGAATAAACGTCTTGTCTTGTCTTGACAGTTTTTGGCGCCCAACGTTGGGTGTTCGATTAGAATCGTAGATCGGTTCGATTCAGAATTACTTTAAAAGAGAATTTTATTTTCATTTTATTTATATTTTTTTGTCGCGCCATTAATGGGGGGTGAATACCGAAAATACATTTTTTTCGACGGGGCAAAGAAAAGAAGAAAAAATTTGCCTATATCGCATGAAACATTTCTTTTTGGGTACCCTACAGTTTTTATAATTATTTAATTAAGGAAGAATAACATTTAGTTGACGGTCCTAATAAAACGAAGGGGATAAGAACGTTTGCTGTAATTAATAAAAAAAAAAATTGAGGAACTAGGTGTTGATTATATACAGGATGACTTTTTAATATCGGGCGATAAAAAAAAAAAAAAATAGTCGTGTTAAAAGAATACGTTCTAAATAATTTGTAATAATTGTTACTGGCAATTTTGGCGTCCAACAATTATTTCTTCCTCGAAAAATACGACAATGTATTCTTCAATTGTTCTAAGAAAACTTGAAAGAAAAACAAAAGACGATCGAGTTCACAATGAATTTCATAATCGAAACAAAACGATTTGAGATTCGATTAAGGAAGAATAACATTTAGTTGACGGTCCTAATAAAACGAAGGGGATAAGAACGTTTGCTGTAATTAATAAAAAAAAAAATTGAGGAACTAGGGAAAAGAAATAAATTCAACTTGAGCGACATCTAGCGCCACAATTACGAACTCTTTATTTATTTATTTTTTAAATTAAAACATCTTATTGTTCTACAAATTTTTATGATCACCCTATTGATTGCTCCAAAGAAATTATGATCACCCTGCATCATCATTTACCGATAATTAAAAAAAAAATAATCAAATTAAATATTAATTATGCAACTATATGTGAATAGCTCTTACCTAATTTATCTAATTACCCCCAAGTTTCTATTTTTATTTAAATTGAAAGCGATTTTGAATTTTCAGGTTTTTTTTAACATTTCTATTATAATTCAAATTCATTTATTTAATTTTTTTTTTTTTTGAAATTATACCTGCTACATACCATCATCATCCTGGGCGAAACCACCGACCATAACTGCAGCGAAAACGAAAATGGCGATCACCTTCATGTTTGGCCGTTTGCTGCACTTTTTTTGCACAAACTGATGCCGGGCATCGTTGCACTTGCTGCTTATATACCCAATACCTACTCAGAAATGGTGAACCCCACTTGACAGTTCCATGTATGCGCTTATATAATTGTTATTGTCGGAATTGGCCACGGTTTTTCTTGAGCGCCTGATTCACCTGGCAACCTCCGAGTTTTACTGGAAACAGTATCGTTATACCCATCTAATTAAATTATTGAAGGACGAACAGGACGAATTGCTGGGTAATTAGTGTAACACCGTTCGTAACACCTTTGTTTGTTTGCCTTTGTGAAAGGTTGAGTTAAACACGCGTGAATTGCGTCTGTCAACAATTTAAAAAAGATTTTAGCAAATCTCTTCAATCTTGGATACAGTTCTGCATTACCATGCCAGTAACTTGAAAGATTTAATTGGGGGGAGGGGGGGTCAAAATAATTAAGACTTCGAACTTCATCAAATTATCTTCATTCACATTCAGTATGAAGCAAAGTTGTTGAGAATTTTTTTGACAATATGATGAATTTTTTTGTGACAATATATTGTGTTGTGCATACGTAATAGAAAATATTTTGTTTCTAAAATTAGGAACAATTCAAGCAGAAACACCCAAAAATCTAAAATAAGTCATCGAACTTCTCAGCAAGCTTAATCTTTGGGCGTACAGTCATGCGCACCTGAAGTGCACCTCAATGAAGACTCTTAATGATCACGTGATCGTATCTTTGATATCGCCATGATGGTTGAAAACTTTAATTTGATGAAAACGTCCAGAACAACCAAGGAGTCTGTAAAGCAGCCTTCGTGATAATTAGTGCATGAAGTTCTAAAAACGATCAAATTATCAGGATTATGCAAAATACTGTGTGTATTGACGTCTAATGACGTCTCTATTATTTAAATAAAACTAGAGCTGCAACCCGGCTATATCGTTCCATTAAAATGGTGTGATAAAAAAAAACGCCGCGGAGGAATTCCAGTGAGTCAAGAATTGCAAAAAAACAATACTAGTAAACAAGTATCTTAATGAATTAGTAAGAAGGTGCTAATCTAATAGAAAAAGAGCACAATGACTTGAATAAAGGTCTTCTCAACATTTTTTCCCTTCCTCATCCTTTCTTAACTACATGCATAAATCTCTCTCAGTTATCTTAAGTTCACAATCTGTGGCAACTAATCGTCTTTTTCTTCGTCTTCCTCTAGTTCTTCTTTTAATTATTTTCTAATTTGCTTTTTCTCTTGTAATTTCTTCCTATGCACAACTAAACATTTCCCACACAAATGCTTTAATGGTCCAAATTTCTTAACTATTATGCACTAATCTACCCTCTTTCTATACAACCCTTTCCACCCTCTTAAATTTACAATCTTCAACCCCTCTTTCATGGCTTCTGGTCTTCTTTGTCTGCGCTAAGTAAACCTACCCAAAATCGTCAAGTCAACAGTTCGACTAAATCACATAACCAATTTTCCAAGTCTCTGCTTGGTTGTATGGTTTAGTTCGATTGTAGACTTGACGATTTAGTGCAAGTTTACTTAACGCAGCCTTTATCTTTAGGGCTTTCCTGCCTTTTCTTCAAAATTCAAGTTTCCAGTTCTTCATCATTCCTCTTCCTTTTTTTGCATTAATTCTTCGTCTAGCTTTCATTTTCTTGTTGCTCTTCCAGTTCTAATTCCTGTTGATATTCTCTTCTTTTCAATTCATCTTCCTCAAAACCAACATTTTTAATATGTAAAAGTGGATAGATCAAAAAGTAAGAGGTTGCTTGGTAGCTCGTTTTGTCTTCAAATTTCAGGGTGGGCTTTAATTGTCTCAATATTTTTGCATTTTCTCTTCTTTTCGAAACTCTCCCCTACCCTTACATTTTAGTTCTACGAGCCCTATCCCACTTCAGTTGGCCCACTTGCAAAATTCTCAATTACTGTCAGCGTTCAATCAAAAGAATTCTAACATAGGTGATTTTTTATTTGTTAGCAAACATTTTAGAGATTATTTACACATAATGTAAAACCTAAAGTTATAAATATAAACCAACCTGAGATTGTAAATTGAACAGAAAAACGAAAAATATAGATACTGGGCTCGAATTCTCTTCAGTTCTTCTTGTACATTTTGCTTTCCTCTTTAATTTTTCCTGTTAGCTTCTTGTGTGATAATCTCTTATTTGCTTCAAAAACCAATCTTAAAAAAAAATTCTATAGCGAAATGAGTCTTGAGCTGGCATGTACGTATTACAGAGAAGAAAAAATGGGACGCAGAAACGTGTTCTGAAAAAGAAAATATTGGTAAAAGCGATTTTTTTTCAGGGGAAAAAGTGGAAAGAATTAACAAAGAAAAAGAAAAGAAAGAAGGAAATCGGCACAATGGAAGCAATGACTAAGATCGCATGGAAATATATAAAGGCAAAATAGTTGTGGACGTGAACAAACATGGCAAAAGAAAGTTTCCCAGAAGAGAAGAGAAGAAAATCAAATCGTCAAATTGAGAAACAGGAGCATAAGAAAATAAAAGAAGTACTGTGACAAACTCTTTTTCTACATTAATGGTAAGAAACTCAAACAAATAATAATTGTTGCAGAAGGTGAAGGAATTAAAATTTGTAGAAGAAGACGAAGTCCTTTCGCAAAAAGAACTCAATTGATGACGCAAAAAAGAAGAAAAAGAATATAAGAATATATAAAGAAAAAAGAAAAGAATTGATGAAAAAATTGAAGTAAAGAATTTGAGACGGTGTAGGAAAAAAAGGACAAGCAATGAGGAGTAGGGAAAATATTGGCAAAAGAAAGTTTCCCACAAGAGAAGAAAACAAAACTTTGCTTCCTTTAAATGAAATATTTTAAATATGTATCAGTTTAGGACTTGATGATCTAAATCTTGACGAGCTCACCAGTACGGTTATAGGCAACAAAATTGATTATTTTTAGAACCCAATCATTATGAACGTATCAGAAATCGAGGACTGTGCCAAGACTTACTCGTCTAACGGCCGGTTTCTTCATTGTGTTTATCTTAAGGTTAATTTATCTGTCAGTTGGAATGTGACGTACAGTTACCTGTACACAAACTATGTGTCACATTCTAACTGACAGATAAATTTAACCTTTAGGATAAGGCGGTGAAGAAATCGGACATAACCTTTAAGACTAACTTGAAAACGATATTCTGATTGATTGATCAGTTTTAGAACCCGAACATGTGTTTATAAGTCAAGAACTGATCTGGACCTTAAATTATTTATTAAACGTTCAGAACACCTCCCAAGATAAGCTTACACAGCTTGAAACGCTATGAAAGAAAAAAAAAAACAACTAAAGAGTCTGAGGAACCATCGCGATAATTAGAGGTCTAAAACCATTCAATTTTTTACCTTTTTTTTTCCATCACTGTACAAGCTCCAATAACGTTCAAATTATGAGGATTACTTAAAATACTAAGCTACAATGACCTATTTATTATCCTGTCCAAAATTAGAACTAAAAGACTTTTGTTATCTTTAAAAAAAAATAAAATATGAATCAGTTGTAGCTAGTATCGCCTTGAGGAGTTGAAGATCTAAATTTTTAAGGCCCCCCAGCACGATTATAGAAACTCCAATGGCAATTATTTCATATAACGTTCAAATTATATGAGGATTACTGAAAATACTGAGCTTTATTATCTTGATCAACATTAGAACTAAAAGATGTTTTCTTTAAATTAAAAATTTTAAGTATGAATCAGTTGTAACTAGTATCGTCTTGAGGACTTGATCTAAATTTTGAAGCTCGCCAGTACGATTATAGAAACTCCAATGGCAGCAAGATTGATTATTTTTAGAACCCAATCATCACGGACATCTCAGAACTCGAGAGCTTACTCGTTTTGGAAGAATTAACGATTCTAATGAGGTTGATCAGTTTTAAAACCTGAATATTAGATGAAAGAGCGTCTAATAATCCAGAGTTGTTTGTAAGTGAAAGATTTATCGTTTTTAGACCTTAAATTATTAAGCGTCCGAAATACGTTCCCCGACAAGCTTTTAGAGCGCTTGTGACTTGAAACGCGAAGAAAAAACCACCAAAGATCCCAGACTTCTTTTGAGTAGCCATGGCGATTATTTGAGGTCTAAAACCAATCAAAGCTTTACCTTTTTTTTTTATAACCGTACAGAAACTTCTAATAACGTTCAAATTATACTGAAAATACTGAGCTCAAATGACTCCTTTATTATCTTGATCAAAATTAGAACTAAAAGGCTTTGTCATCTTTAAATTAAATAGTTTAAATATGAATCAGTTGTAACTAGTATCATCTTGAGGACTTGATCTAAATTTTGAAGCTCGCCAGTACGGTTATAGAAACTCCAATGGCAGCAAGATTGATTATTTTTAGAACCCAATCTTCACGAGCATCTCAGAACTCGAGGGCTTACTCGTTTTGGAAGAATTAACGATTCTAATGAGGTTGATCAGTTTTAAAACCTGAATATTAGATGAAAGAGCGTCTAATAATCCAGAGTTGTTTGTAAGTTTAAAATTGATCGTTTTTAGACCTTAAATTATTAAGCGTCCGAAATACGTTCCCCGACAAGCTTTTAGAGCGCTTGTGACTTGAAACGCGAAAAAAAACCACCAAAGATCCAAGATTTCTTTTGAGTAGCCATGGCGATTATTTGAGGTCTAAAACCAATCAAAGCTTTACCTTTTTTTTTTCATAACCGTACAGAAATTTCTAATAACGTTCAAATTATATGAAGATCACTGAAAATACTGAGTTCAAATGACTCTTTTATTATCTTGATCAAAATTAGAACTAAGGGACTTTGTCTTCTTCACTGAAAATACTGAGCTCAAATGACTCCTTTATTATCTTGATCAAAATTAGAACTAAAAGACTTTGTCTTCTTTAAATTAAATATTTTAAATATGAATCAGTTGTAACTAGTATCATCTTGAGGACTTGATCTAAATTTTGAAGCTCGCCAGTACGATTATAGAAACTCCAATGACCGCAAGATTGATTATTTTTAGAACCCAATCATCACGAGCATCTCAGAACTCGAGGGCTTACTCATCTTGGAAAAATTAACGAATCTAATGAAGTTGATGAGTTTTAAAATCGGATTATTAGATTAAAAGAGCGTCTAATAATACAGAGTTGTTTATAAGTGAAAAATTGATCGTTTTTAGACCTTAATTTACTAAACGTCCAGAACACCTCCCAAGACAAGCTTATAGAGCTTACAACGATGCAAAAAAAAACAACTAAAGATCCAAGACTTCTTCCGAGAAGCCATTACAGTAATAAGAGGTCTAAAATGATTCCATTTTTTACCTTTTCTTCATCACTGTACAACAAGTTCTAATAATGTTCAAATTATGAGGATTATTAAAACTATAATGATCATGATCAAAATTAGAACTGCAAGATTTTGTTTTATTTAAATTAGATATTCTAAATCAGTTATGGCCTAGAATCATCTTGAGCACTTGATGGTCTAAATTTCGATTAAAAAAATTCTAATGGAAGTAAACCTCACTCTTAAAACCCTGTGATACAAGGCTCACAGAACTGTCAAGTTCTAGCATTTAAGTTGCGCACGACTATACCTATTTCTGTATAAACAAGTCGAAGACGAACAAGTCCAGCATGAAGCCAACAAATTGGTGCTTCGAGGATTTCAGTTGTTTTACCCCTCTTTTGGCCGCGTTGCAAAATTGTTCAATTTGTACTTAAAATGTTAACGTGCAAAAAAAATGTTTAAAACAAATCTTCGCAAGCTCAATTAGCATTTTAAATAACAAATATTATGGCAGTTCTTTTCACGTCGCGTCGCGTCGGTTAATGATCTGTGTAAACAAAGGGTGATCAAGAAACCTGTTTGTGCGTGGGCGTTGCACTTTTATAAACATTTTTTTAAGTGCTCTGTGTGCCATTGGATTGATCGTCCGTAACTTAACGTAACGTACTTACTTCATTAAAACAAAAGAAAATAAAATCTTGGATCCATAGATTAGAAACAAAATAATAGTGATTGTAATTTTTCAAGAAAAACAATAAATAATTTAAAAATAAGATTCTGGTCGCCATCGAGAAACGCTCTGGGGTTTTCTAAGCTCGAATGAATTAAAATTAGGATTTTTGAAAGATTTTGGGCTCTTTCTCTGTTTTATATCCTTGCTTGTTCGTTTTTCAATGATTTTTCCGTGTGCCAAATGTCCCGGTCCAGGAGTAACATTTTAAATACTACCGCGTCAGTTTTAAATTTTTTTAACTAAAGCATCAGTGATGTAGGGATTTCCGTTAGTAGGTATGTCGCAGAGTTCTTTTATTCTCCTAAATTGCCTGCACAAAGTATTAAAAAAAAAATTAAATACAAAACGGAAATGTCGTGTAAATCTGCGCTGACGTGTGTTAACTTTAGCCGTCCGTAGGGGATAGAGAAACTGTCGCCGGTTTCAACCAAAAACGTAAGGGAACTACTTCGGGGCGCAATCTGTAAAGCCCACCTGACACACTCGGCCGCAGGTTTAAGGGAAACTTCCCCCAAGTTCGACTTTGCAAACTTGAAAGATTCCTTCTGGTTCTACGAATATATTTACATGTTTCTAAAGCTGAGATTAATAAGAAATTCATCACACCGTGTAATTATTATTATTATTTTTTTTTCTATTAATAGTTAGTGCCTGGAGATTAACTTGAATGACCACAACAAAAACAACAACATTACCATAAGTACGGTTTTATTGCTGTATATACGTGACAAAGTATTGACGTTAATGGGGGGGTCTTCGTCGTTTTATTTTTCGCAGATCCTTCCTTCCAAAATCCTCCTCGCCAATTGGTCCTTCTTGTGCTCGACGACTTTAACCGGGCATCCTTGGCAGAAAGATGGACATCTGGAAGTAGTTATTAATCGCGTTATGTAAAATCCGCAGAACGCATACATATTTGTGGGTAGATAAGTTGTGTGGATGTTGTAATTATGAATCATTTGTTTACTATTATTATTATTGTTAATATGACATGACTGTACATACAATAGTACTTAACGCGAATCGGCTATTTTATATCTGCACAGGATGGACCAAGCCCTTCTGCATTTTTTTTTTAATTAAACGAGGATACACATCATCCAAAAAGCAATTCAAGGAGGAATTAATTTTCCCTCTCATTTTTTTTTTTTTAGAAATATATACACTTACGTGCAAAAAAATCGACCCACTTCACACTTTGATTGTTTTTGTTTTAATTGAAACCAAAATCTCAGTTTATAAAAGACCTGTGTCGCTTGAAAGACCATTCAACGTGAAGTCAAATTTATTAAAATTCCTTTCATTTTCGGAGGCGGGTGGAAAATAAAACGATCAAGTCAAAAGTGTGAAGTGGGTCGAGCCCTTTGCACGTGAGTGTAGTTACGTGTGAAAGACAAGTCATTGCTTACATGCTGCTAACTTCGTACTTGTTTCCTTCGGTGCAGGTGAGTTGGATGCATCCCTCTTTTATGGGGAAGCTTTCGCCCACTTTGAGCCGAAACGAAGGGAAGAGCTCCAAGGTGCATTCTGTAACGAAAAGCGAAAGCAAACGAAGGAAAATCGAGAAACGAAAATCGAATTTGAAACTCACCCCCTTGACTGTTGTTGCCACCAGCTGCCTTGTAGGCCCAACAAGTTGCCAATAAGCAAGCCACCAAAACGGAAACTACTTTCATGTTGTCGCAATGTTTGTCCAAAACTCCTCGCGATTCTGTTTTATATAAAAATCCCCACTTTATTATCTATCAATTAAATATTTTTTGGATTTGTTTTTTAATGACCGTGGATGGTATAAATATAAAGTAAACACATAAAGTGTTTCAGACTTTTGCAATAAACTCGGGGCATTAAGACGTGGGCCGAACTAGTTTTCGAGTGTTTTGGCCCGGGTGGTGCCTTTTGCATTTCTTTGTTTGTTGCATTTTTAGATCTCTGAACCTGAATCTCGATTGATGGAAACAAATAAACATTCGATTTTACTGCCGCGATTACTCGCCTGTCAGTATGTAAATGACAAAAGGCTTTAATAGTTTCATTTCCAATTCAAATTGGCGTTAATATTGAAAGGGTCCTACTCACGCGTTAATTTCCTTGTGAGCTTTTTTTTTTCTGAACGTTGTGGTAGAAAAAATAACGTACAGTAGCGGACAATAAAATCCGGGTACATCATTTGTACAACGTAAATCTCACTTTAATGTTTTTGACGTTAAGATGGCGCCTTTTTAACTTTCACAATGAAATCTAAATGTCAGCTGTCAAAATTAAACTGCAAGGCATTTATTTTTTAATCATTTAGCTCACGACATTTCTCGGCCGATTTCCTTCTTTTTTTTTCATTTTGAAGGACGTTTTTATTTGTTAGCCCTCAAGCGCAGATGGTGCGTTACCCTTTCCCGAAGTGGCGATCTTTTTAGAATAACCGCGATCCGTAACGCATTACTTTTCCGAATAAAAATAAATTGCGCCCTGACGTTAGCTGTCAAACATAGATGGCGCTCTTTAGTTTCTATAAATGATAATTCCTTTTTAATTTTCTTTTTTTATTGAACGTCAGCTGTCAGACATACATACCTAGGCATCGTCTAAACTAGTTCGAAGATCAATTTTTTTTAAATTTTAAATATAAGATTAAATCAAACATAGATGGCGCTTTCAAATTTCCGTAAATGAACATTACTTTGTGAAATGAAATGAAATTGCGCTTGACACTCTTATTGGCGGTTTTGGGGTAAAAGTCTGCTGGCTGTCAAACATACATAGATGGCGCTCTTCAATTTCTATAAATAATAATTCTTTTTTAATTTTCTTCCTTTATTGAATGTCAGCTGTTAGACATACATATATCGTCTAAACTAGTTCCGAGATCAATTTTTTTAAAATTTTTAATGTAAGTTTAATTCGCGTTTTCCTTTGTAACCTCTCAAATATAGATGGCGCTTTTCAACTTCCATAAATGAACGTTACTTTGGGAAGTAGAATTAAATTGCGCTTGACACTCTTATTGGCGGTTTTAGGGTAAGCGTCTGCTGGCTGTTAAACATAGATGGCGCTTCTAAATATAGGAAATTACAGTCACTAAATAAATACAGTACCGCAATCCGTATGCTTAATGTGTAAGATACTACACTAAAATGGACGACTTTTCACTTTCATCAACTTCAGTGACCACTTTGGTCAATTCAGTTACCACTTTGGTCAACTCCAGTGACCACTTTGGTCAACTTTGGTGACCATTTTCGTTCGTATGCTTAACATGTAAGATAAAGAAAACGTTCTTGCACTTTCTAGTTATTTTCCTTCCGGCAAGCTTAAATGGTCGACATTTCTAGTGATTTTCTTTCCGGCAAGTTTAAATTGCCGACCTTTCTAGTGATTTTCTTTCCGGTAAGTTTAATCAAATTTAACGCCTGTCAAATAAAAGTTTAAAATGCCCGAGTGTGTCGTTGTTAGGGTTAGATGTTTAAATTTCCCGCCAATATTTTGCACTAAAAAGGCGGCTGATCGCGGTACTGTAATTACTTAGTGACGGTATAGAAAGTAAAACTCGATGGTAAGTATATGTATACATATATGTCAAATTGACAGATGTCGGTGTAGCTATTTAAATTTCGCGTGAGACAATTGTTAGGTAGTTGCCAAAGGTAGATGGCGCTTCTCAATTAAAAAAGAAGTTAACAAAGAAAGGAAAAGTTCAGTTCTAAATCCCAAAAAAGAAAACGAAAGGAAGAAGAAGAGTATTCCAGGCAGAAATGAAAGAAAAAAGAAAAACATTCCCGAAATGAATTTCAAAGTGATGAGAAAAAACTCGATCGTTCTTTTGCTTTTCTTTTCGGTTTCGCTGTTCTTCTCTCTTACTTTCTTTATTTCTTTGGAATCTGCTTTGTTAATTGCGCAACTCCATCTCTCGAACCGAACATCCAATTAATCTCCTTTTGTTTTCTTTCCGAAAGCGAGTGGAATGGCAATTGGACAAAAAAAATATTTGATTTTCAAATTTTTTGTAAAAAGTAAGAGGATATGTGCTTTTCCAGTTACTCAGTATGCCATCTCTTGGCAACGCCGAGAATCTACTGAATCTTCTTTTCTTTCTTTCTTTCTTTTCGAAAACGAGTGGCACCTCTTGGCAAACTAAAAAAAAAACCTCGAATTTCACAATTTTTTGTATAAAAGTAAGAGGGGATGTTTGCTTACTTAATCACAATCACTCAACGCCATCTCTCGGCAGAACCGAAAACTGAAACTGAATAACAAGTGCCATTTCTCGACAAATTTTCTGTAAAAATTAAATGAGGAATTTGCTTTGCCAATTACTCAGTGCCATCTCTCGGCAGAACCGAATATCCACTGAATCTTCTTTTCTTTCTTTTCGAAAACGAGTGCGATCTCTTCTTGGCAGACTGAAATAAATCTGGAATTTCATAATTTCTTGTAAGAAAGTAAGAGAGGATGTTTGCTTAGTTAATCACAATCACTCGACGCCATCTCTCGGCAGAATTGAATACCTAATGAAGCTCGTCCTATTTCTCGCCAAAATGACAAAAAATCTCGATTTTCAATTTTCTGTAAAACGCAAAACGCATTTCTTTGTTTGTTGCATTTTTAGATTTTTGAACCTGAATCTCGATTGATGGAAACAAATAAACATTCGATTTTACTGCCGCGATTAGTATGTAGCCGCTGTCAGTATGTAAATGACAAAAGGCTTTAATAGTTTCATTTCCAATTCAAATTGGCGTTAATATTGAAAGGGTCCTACTCACGCGTTAATTTCCTTGTGAACTTTTTTTTCTGAACGTTGTGGTAGAAAAAATAACGTACAATAGCGGACAATAAAATCCGGGTACATCATTTGTACAACGTAAATCTCACTTTAATGTTTTTGACGTTTAATATATCCACCTATACAACATGTCTCTAGTGATTCTGACATTTAATACAAATTTTGACAGAAATATAACCTCAATAAAAGCCTGACTTACCAAATTTATCTAAATACGAACATCGTTAACTTAAATCATCAATTCGAAAGGATTCCGTATGAAAGGTAATCAATTTATTTAATTATTGAATAAGTTATGCTTTTTGGATAATGTTTTTTTTGACAATCGGGCGCCAAATTCAAACTATCTATGGTCCCAAATTCAAACTGTCTACGGCGCCAAATTCAAATTATCTATGACGCCAAATTCAAACAATCCTCGCCCATGTACATACATTTCTTCTTATCATTTTAACGATCTACATTCAGAGACATCTACCGAAATTTCTCACAACTATCTTACGAAATGTACATTTGGTCGGTTGGCAACACGACAGGCATTTTATAAGATTTTGAAACGATCACAAACCACACAGTTCACCATTATTTATAAGACACTAAAATTTAACAAAATAAGATCCTAGAAATGTCAATAAAATTGTATTCTAGACACTGGAGTTCTATCATAAAAGCACTTACTTACATTGCGCTTGCTGATATCTCTTCGTTTCATTAGAAATAGAGTCAAATGACTCGAAAGAGTCGAAACGAAGAGACATCTTTAAAACCTTAAAAGCCAAACAAAAGCATCTCACCTAAAATCCGGCCTCTACTAATAGTTCAGTTTTAGATCGGCTACACAGACGTTCGTTTTCGAATCCGATTTCCAAATGCGGAAAACGAATCGAGGTTTCCGTATACTCACTAAGAGCAGGTAATAAATAATTAACTAAAAAGAAATGCAGAAAATGCAAGTAAAGAACAACGAACAGCGTCATCTATTGTACAGTGGAGAAGCATTAAAGTAAAGCATTAACAACGCCATCTATTGTCCAGTTTAGAAATAATTTACGTGCGTAATATGTATTTTTCTCTTGCAAATGGAATTGGCAGAGATATACGGTACGTAAATATTTATTTATATCAAGGACACGAAAGAACACAATAAATGAAATAATTTATTGAATTATAGTGCGAAGAACGGAGCTTTCAATTCACCTGTGCAGAAACTTCAGTACTTTTTGTAATTAGTATCTTACTTGGAACATCCTGCATGAACTGAAAAAATCATTTAATGTATGTAACGTTACGAAATAAATTACAACCAGAATAAGGGACGCAGCCAAAAATATTACGAAATAATTTACGCAACAAGAATAAGGGACGCAGCTCACTTAAATAGTATATTTATTATAAGTAACAAATATTAAACTTACATGATTTACACTACACTACACTACATGGATAGGAAACTTTCGTTTGACTAGAATGACAATCCTCTACAAAATCGTAGATGAATCGTGCTTGTTCAGTGACGGTAAAACCGTCACGCGACAGCTAATAGCTTTTATTAGCTGTCGCGTGACGCTGTGTTGTATTAAGAGCGAATTTTCGACAGATCTTGCGCTATTACTTGATGACAATTATTGTAGTAGTTATGACACGGATTGGCCTGATTTATCGATTAATTAAATGTACATTTAGGTACAACAATTTTGAATCGTTTTTGTTATAGAGCTTTAGTCGATATTCTATTCAATCACATCGATTGACATAATTGAACCATTTGTTTAGTGAAGCTGTGACTACCTTCAGCGTGCAAGTGAGTTTAAATTAAAATCTCCTGTGATTGTTACGAACGATCAACTTGCAAAGACAAGATACATTGGAAGCACTGTCTAGGCTATTTCGTTCACCCTGGCGCCTATATTAACATCTGTTTATCCAAACCATTCTTCACTGTTGCTAGTCGAGGGGAAAGCTGATGCAAGATGCTTGTTTCCAGTTTAAGTAAAGCAAAGGGTTCGTCACGTCAGCTGAAACTAATCAGGATGAGGCAGGAATTCGAAATCATTTTAATATTTGAAACTCACGTATCGACATCTTGCGTCTCTTAATTGTTAAAGTCGAAATTGCGTCCGGGAAAAACAAAAAGAAAGAAACTTTTCATGCCGCTTTTAAACAAGTCAGACATTCATCATCTATTGTACCTACAGTGAAGAAACAATTTCAAAATCGGAATTTTGCAGATTCTCATTACTTGCAGTAAAGAATTAGCAACGCCATCTATTGTCAACTTTGGGAATAATTTACGTGCGTAATGATAATATATTTATTTCCTTTTTTTTTCTCCAAAGAGTTCTCCTAATTCTTGAAGTGAAAAGTAAATGTAGCTTCCCTCACAAAAAAAATTCAAGTTATCGTTGCAATAAAGAATGAATTTGCAGCGCCATCTGTTAAAAAACAGAGGAAGTACATTATCAAAATAAATATCTTGCCCCAATTTCGAATCTATTTTTTACGTTCCACTTTACGTACAGTTGAATTTATTATTTTTTTTTAGGCGAAGTGCATCGTCAAAATAATTAATTTTCTTTTAACTTCTTGGTAATTTCCAATATCGATGTACTTTTTACGTTGACTTTTTTTCAAATTTAAATCCAATCAAGGAGTGAACAACAACGAAATTAATTCTCCACAGTTAATTTTTCTTTGCTCAACGTTTGAAAGATTCTCAATCGTTTAAAAATTGATACATGTATTGTTGTGATATGTAATTTTATTTAGTAATTAAATAAATATAAAAATTCCAATTCCAATTGTTAATAAAGTATTTTAATTTGACCAGAGTTATTTTTAATTTATTTATGAGCGAAAAAAAATTATCCACCAGTGTGCAAAGGACCCAAAAGCGTTCATTGATTCTATTAATTGAAAGCAAAAGAAAAATATTACTGATTACGTCACGCCCCAACAGACCAATCCCCGGTCACCGTTCCGACTCACTACCCCCACCGATCACTATAAATACCACGACAACAAACATACCCACTCAGTCTCAACGACTAACCCGAAGCCGCAGCAACACCACCAGCAGCAGCAGCCCTGAAGAAGTTCTTCTGCAATGAAGAACGAAACGTCGGCAGTAGAAGTCAACGTGACGCGGTTCCAACCGGAAGCCAATTCAAACATGGACGACGGCCGCGGAAGCCTTCAAGTTAAATTACGGTGATTTAATTTTTGTAAAGATTTTTGAATCCGAGATCGGGATCAGTGATCCAGATTCAGTGAGTCGGATCTTGAAAATGACCCGGATTGCCCATCTCTAGGTGAGGTTGAATGCAGCCAAGGTGCAAGACGTTCAGGTGGACTACGGACATCTGTTGGAGGGGCACCTGAAAACATAAACTGATTAGTGATGTGCTAAGTGAAAGACTAAAAAAGAAAGGCCTGTTAAGTCTTGAAAAGTGCGGTGCACCAAAGAGTTAATTTTCAGTTGAAATTTAGAAAAATGTTTTTGAAATTGTTAGGTTAGGAATTTTTGTTATGTTAATTTTAAGATTTACAGCGAAGAATACTTACGTTGGAGAATGTCGATGGAAGTACTAAAATGATTAATTAAATTAGAGATACTTACCCATAAAGTTTGTATGAAAAACAAGTAAGATTTTTCCAAATTTTCATAACGCGTAATTGTAAACCAATGATCTGGTAGGTCGTAGATAGACAGTGCCTTATGTTTCCTGTATTCTCGATTGATATCAGCATGTGAGTGAAATAGCGAATATCTGTGAGTAATTTTGGCTCATGTATCCGACAAGGATGTCACTTGAAGCCTAGATCACGTGACTTAGAATGAGCAATGCTTTTGAAGCGGGTTCCTCTTTCTCTACAGGGAATCTGGCTGCTTGATAAATTTGTGTTGTAAACACATGATAGGCAGTCAAGCCAAGGTAATTAAATCAACAGTCCTAAACAAGGGCCGGTAACTCAAAATTTTGTTACCAGAGTTTATGGCGCGACGCAAGCGTAGTTGCTTTCAAACTTGTCCAGACAGGATTGAATAAAATTAGTGGGGAATAGAATTTTCGCGCCGGAGAATGAATTATAGTCGTCCCAGTTTGGTACCGGTTTTATGGTCTTGCTATAAAAAAAGCGACAGAGAGGAGACACAGAAGAATTTTTTATAGCAAGACCATAAAACCAATACAAAACTTGGGCGACTATAATTATTGCTTGAACACGGTCGAGACAAGACATTTTATTTAAATTTTTGGAAAATTTCATTTAAACTTTATTCAAATGTTTCATTTTATTGTAAATAAAACTTGTTTAAATCAATAGAAGATCATTTTAATTTATAAAATTCTTAATTATTTAACAAAAATATAAAAATAAAGAAACAATTTAAATCGACAAAATAATTTGCTTTGGCTTGAATGCAATTTCGCCAATAGCCAAATTATTTAAACGAAACAAGCAAGAGGATTAAAAAACGCGCGTTATTTAGCGTCCACCATCTTAGACTCGCGTTCCCGTTTCATTCTACGTTCGGCCATTGACGTGTATTAGTGTAATCTCGGTGTTCTCGCTCTTTATGTGAGGAGAATTCATCAACGGCGATGCCGGAATTCCTGACTACACCACCGAACGAGTTTGGGGTATTTTTAATCCCATTCGCCGGAATTCCTGACTACACCACCGAACGATTTTGGGGTATTTTTAACCCCATTCCAAGCCTGGGAGCTTTGTACATCTCAGGTAAAATATACCGAACGATGGCGGAGCCAATATGGTCGCCAATGACGTCGTTTACTTTTGATTTTCCGCCGATTTAGTCGATTCGGAGACGTCGATCAGATCGTTTACGTTCAGTTGGTTTTATTCAGTGTCTGACCTGGAAAAGCAAAAGAGTGCAAACAAGACTGACTTTTCCACTAAACGAAAGCATTGGTTTGTTTCGGCCGAAGGAGAAGTTGATTTCTAGAAGCGCAAGCGCAGGAAATCAACTTGAAGATCGAAACAGATCAAAGGCGATCACAAAAGTAAATTAAATAGAAAAAATTTAAAATGAGAAAAAAAAGAAAAATTAAAAGAAAAAGAAAAGATTGTTTTTTCAAATATAAGCAGCCAAGCCTTGTAAAAAAAGAGCAAAATTAAGGAGAATTGAGCTAGGTATAGATAATTGTTGGACTGCTCGTACGAATAAAACCAAGAAATAACCCGGACCGAGCACGACAACACGGCAATATGTACATATATTTTTTAGTTAATTAATTTCTGAACTCTCAGTGTTTTCTGGCGTCCCAACGTTTCAAAATGGCCGCAATGTGCAATCTTTTGACAAATAAAAATAATTATTGTAACGTAAAGCGCCATCTCTTGCCCGTTAAATAAAGTGTGTTTGCTTGACTTGTTCGTTGCTGTGGGAAATTTTCGAGATAATCTTTATTATTATTATTATTATATTGGCATCGCTGTACACTGATGACCAATTTTTTTTTGCTCACGACTGTACTTATATCATAAATTTGATAATATGTATTAGAAGAATCTTAGTATTTTTTCTTGGAAATTTCAAATTTAGTTGGTTCGTGTCTTGCAGATTTTAGAGCTTCGGTTACAAGTTTTCCCCGATTTACACGACAGGATAAACACTCCTCTATTTCCGAGCCACCGCCTAACATAAATAACGGCGGAATTTCGATTTTATTTACATTATAAATTCCAATTTATTTGCCGATAAAACGTTTTAACGAGGGCACTGCAAACACGCCTCCGCCCCAAAATGAAGTAACGCTTTTACGATATTAACCGCGCCAGGCAAAAATTATTTATTTTCGCAAAACGGATTTCAGTTTTTGACTTTTTTTTTTTTAAATACGCCAGACATATCAAATTACACTCAAACAAAATAGTTTTCGTCTAATCTAAATATTTTATTTATCAATAAATGACCATAGTGCACTTTGAAAGTTAAAGAAATGAACTTCAGGATGTCGCCATGTCGTCCTTTTTATTATTTGTAATCGCATATCCTTCCGCTTAGGATCCTTTCTGCGTATTCGTTCCTGACTCGGTCGTATTCTTCCAGAGGACATGATCTGCACAGAGTGGGACATCTACAACAATAAATCAAGATGTAACTAGGATTAAGAAAGTTTTTGCCAAAATAAGGCAGTTTTGAATTTAAAGTTTAAAGTTTCTAAATGCATGTCGCAAAAGTGGGATGAAAACAAAATACGACATTAAAGACATCAAGAAAAGAAGGAAAAACAGAAAAATCAGATTGGTCATATTCTAACAGAAATATTTGACAATTCTTTATTATTTCATTGCTTTAAGTCTTTTCATGCCACTTCTCATAAATAAATAAAATAAACGCGTAAAATTTGACATTTAGCTGTCATTTCGGACGATAGATGGCGCTAAAATAACCAAATTTGTTGAAAATTAAAAGCGAATGTTAACAGTTCTTTACGAGTAACTGGAAAAAAAAAAATGAATTGAAATCGTAATACATAAATAGATTTTAACAAATCACTGCGTGAAGATGGAAAATACTTGAAAATTCAAAAGGAAAATCATCGTTCAATAAAAAAAAATTAACTGCAATTTTAGAATTTACTTGTCACTTCGAAAAATAGATGGCGCTAAAGTATCCAAAATTGTTAAAAATTAGAACGAATGTTAAAAATAGATAGATATGAAAATTCAAAAGAAGAAACGTAAAATGCAAAAATATCAGAAAATGTAAAAAAAAAATTAAAAAGTTGTACAACTTAATTAAAATGGGCAGTGTAACAGCAATTAAAAAAAAATAAAACAAATAATCGAAAGATTCAAAAAGGTAATCGAAAGGTAGTAAAAAGAAAACAACTGAAAAAATAATTGGAACAAAGAAATATCAAAAATCTAATTAAATTATGAAAATAATCGAAAATTCGAAACGCAAGCAGATGCACAGTTGAAAATGCAAAAAATTAAAATAATTGATAAATTAAATTCTTTTAAGAAATTAATTACAGAAAATCATTTCATAAAGATAGAAAAAATTGAGTCGTAAAAAAATGAAAGTTGTAAAAAAAACAATTGAAATTTGTGAAAGGAAAAACAATTGAAAGTTGTAAAAAAATTGTAAATGTATTAAAAAAGACAATTGAGTTGTAAAAAAAACAATTGAAATTTGTAAACAGAAAAACAATTGAAAGTTGTAAAAGGAAAAACAATTGAAAGTGTAAAACAAACAACTAAGTTGTAAAAAAAATGAAAAAGAATTGAAAGGAAAAACAATTGAAAGTTCTAAAAAAAAGAAAATTGTAAAAAAATTGAGTCGTAAATAAATCGAAAGTTGTAAAAAAACAATTGAAATTTGTGAAAGGAAAAACAATTGAAAGTTGTAAAAGGAAAAACAATTGAAAGTAGTAAAAAACAATTTAAACTAGTAAAAAAACAAAAAAACAATTGAAAGTTGTAAAAAAATTGTAAATGTATTATAAAAGACAATTGAGTTGTAAAAAAAACAATTGAAATTTGTAAAGAGAAAAACAATTGAAAGTTGTAAAAGGAAAAACTATTGAAAGTGTAAAACAAACAACTAAGTTGTAAAAAAAATGAAAAAGAATTGAAAGGAAAAACAATTGAAAGTTCTAAAAAAAAGAAAATTGTAAAAAAATTGAGTCGTAAAAAAATCGAAAGTTGTAAAAAAACAATTGAAATTTGTGAAAGGAAAAACAATTGAAAGTTGTAAAAGGAAAAACAATTGAAAGTAGTAAAAAACAATTTAAAGTAGTAAAAAAACAAAAAAGCAATTGAAAGTTGTAAAAAAAGTTGTAAATTGTAAAGAAAATTGAATCGTAAAAAAATTGAAAGTTGTAAAAAAAACAATTGAAATTTGTGAAAGGAAAAACAATTGAAAGTTGTAAAAAAAATTGTAAATTGTATTTAAAAAAAAAAACAAGTTGCAAAGAAAACAATTGAGTTGTAAAAAACAATTGAAAGTTGTAAAAAAAACAATTGAAATTTGTAAAAAGAAAAACAACTGTGAGTTGTAAAAAAATTGAAGAAGAATTGAAAGGAAAAACAATTTAAACTAGTAAAAAAACAAAAAAACAATTGAAAGTTGTAAAAAAAAAGAAAATTGTAAAAAAATTAAGTTGGTTCTTGTCAAATGAGGACAGGGCAGCTTTAATAACTGCAAAAGGATATTTGAATTTGGCGCCCGTAGACTTAGTTCGAAAAAACATACACAGATGACACCACTCACTAAATAATGAAAATTAATTAACAATTTTATAGCTATAGGTTGAATACGGTTGAATACCTGCGATTACATATTCGGAACAATTAAAAAAAATCAACTGCAACTTTTTCAATCAAGATTGTAAATTGTATTATCCGCTTATAAAATTATGTAATTCGAACCAACTCATCTTTTAAAACAAGCGAACGAAAAATAATTGATTCAACTCGGCCAACACGAATGCTTGCTTCCGAATCAAATGTGGCGCCAATTTTAACTTAAAAATAACGCACACTGAGGGGGCTACTGGCTGATAAATAATAAAGTACCTAGACAGTTGAAGTACCGCAATTACAGGCATTTTGAGTCAAGCTGAAGGCGCAAATTTATAATTGAACGTAACAGGTAACGGGATTTTAAAATTGGCGCGCTCATTTTGATTCAAAATGGCTGTAAGGTGTCTAGGGACTTTAATAATTAATTATATTTATTATTCATATATTAAAAAAAAAAACAGTTGAAAACAACTGATTAAAGTCAACAGTGTTTCGATTTTTTCAGATTGGATCTGGCGCTCGTTTTAATTCAAAGACTTGTACACAGATGGTGCCATTAGCCAATAAGAAAATAATTGTATTGTTGGAGCATTGTTTTCTTGAAAACAATTGACTGATTGTAAGCTCAGCCATGAAAACGATTGCAAATGCTTCAAATTTTCAAATTAAATTTGGCGCCCGTTTTGATTAAGTCTTGCATTATATTATAATGTACCCTAATGTTGTAATTAAAACTATCCGGAAAACAAAACAGTGATGAAACAGACGCCCGTGTTTCAAACTTTCAAACTATGTCACATTTTTATCGAAAAACGTGTATACAGATGGCACCGTCGACCAATTAAAAAAAAATAGTATTCAAGTTCATTTTCAAATTCAAAGTTCATTTTCAAGTTCTTCCAATTTCGGCGCCCCTTTAGATTAAAAAAGTGATAGGCAGATGGTGCCACTGTCCGATAAAAAAAACAATTGCATTCGCGGCGCAACCCTTTGTTTAAAACAGTTTTGAAAAAACATCTGATTAAATTCAGGTCGTTCGTGTTTAGAATTTTCGAAATAAATTTGCTGCCCGTTTTAATTCAAAATGAGCGGCTCCATCTAAAGTTCCCAGACAGATAAAGTACCGCAATTGCCGCCATTTTGAGTCGAAATAAGCGCGCCAAATTTGAAATCACGTTTCCTGTTACGTTAAATTTTAAATTTGCGCGGTTAGTTTGACCTAAAATGGCGTTAATTGCGGTCCTTTGTCCATCCAGGGACTTTATCTCCACGGATCACTAAAAAATAACTTACGTTTAGGTATTGCGCAATACTTCATCTACTTTACTTATCTATTTACTTTTAATTAGTTTAAATAAAAATGCATGTCATCGAACATCAACCATTGATGTTCTTTCTTCTTCTCTTCAACGACGGTGACGAATGATTTTAAGAGAAAGATGATGAAAATCGAAACCGGTCGATAAATTAAAACTAAACAAAATTAGGAAGTACTTCATTTCAATTTCAAACTGTATACATACCTCATTATGGACGATCAATATTAATTTTTTATAGACAACAACAAGTTGGATCGCGACATCGCGCCGTCGTTTTTTGAGATAGCAGTGGAGCTACTCTTCCGCTGGTGAGGCCCCGGATAGGACCGAAACAGGTGTCCACGAATCTTTTGCAATCAAAACCGATTTGCAACAAATTTTTCCAATTAAAAAATTCTCAATTTTTACACGCCGATTGCGATGATGCAGTCAAAAGCAAAAACAAAACAATTGAACGTCGCTTTTATGAGGTAAAGGATTTTGATTTAGCATTTAAATAACATCTTATTTCTTAAAAAAAATGTACGACGTAATAAATTCGTGTAAGGTAGGATCTCCGAGTACCTCTTAAATCACCCAGCAATCGACGTTTCGCTGTGCATTGGCGGCTTTCTCAAGGTCAAATAATAATAAAATAATAAATTAATAATAATTGTTTAAGTTAGATAAAGTTGTCGTTCACCTCATTGAACGTCGAGGCTATCTGATGGTTTCCTTTCTGCTTTCAAATGCTTTCTGCTTTTAAGTGTGCCCAGACTTCTGGGGATTGACTTATCAAAAACATATCCAAAATAAAGAACGAAAAGGACGTAGGGAATGAAGAATAGGAGAGGAGAAGCAGACTACAGACGCTAACAATACATAAGAGAACAAAACAAACATTCTGCTGCAGAGGTGCTGGGGAAATGAACTAAAATAGTGGAGCTAGTTCGAAAATGATCAAGCAGAAAAGGGGGGGGGGAGCGACGTAACAGTACCCATGAGATCCATGTGTAAGGAAAAAACAAGCAACTATCTAGAATTATATAGATTAGAATATAGAAGAAAAGCAGCAGATACTTTTGTAAGGAACCAAATAGTAAATATAATAGAGAGAAGGAGGGAATGGGAATGGGACCAGCAAGTGAAAGGAATGGGATGAGATGGAGTCGCCCGATTGGCAAGGGATGGAAAGCCCACCAGGAAAACGGCCAGAAGGAAGACCGCCAAAGAAATGCAAGAATAACTAGCCGTCGCCTAATGTGAGAAGCGCGAGAAGAAGGAAAATATAAAATAAAAAGTTTTGAAGAGTATACTGAGGAGGTTTCAAGTTTTCACAAACCTGAATTTAAAGGCAAAAAATACTCCTCCCGAGGAGGTCGTGGAGGTAATTAATCGATTGGAGAGTGAAAAGTTATCTGGCAAGGATAAGATATTAACAATGCTTTTGAGAACCGTTGGAAAATGTGTAGCTCCTCAAAAATTACATGAAATATTTTTTAAAAATATTTTTGAAAATTTTTAACAGTCTGACTTTAGCTTGAGGAACGCACTCTTTATATTAATGGAAAAGAATTTGTTTCATTGATCGATCTTATTTTTATAATTTAATAATTTTCTTGCAAAAAAATCGACCCACTTCACACTTTGATTGTTTTTGTTTTAATTGAAACCAAAATCTCAGTTTATAAAAGACCTGTGTCGCTTGAAAGACCATTCAACGTGTCAAAGTCAAATTTATTAAAATTCTTTTCATTTTCGGAGGCGGGTGGAAAATAAAACAATCAAGTCAAAAGTGTGAAGTGGGTCGAGCCCTTTGCACGTGAGTGTAGCTACGTGTGAAAGACAAGTTGAATAAAAAAATAATTGCTTACATGGTGCTAACTTCGTACTTGTTTCCTTCGGTGCAGATGAGTTGGATGCATCCCTCTTTTATGGGGAAGCTTTCGCCCACTTTGAGCCGAAACGAAGGGAAGAGCTCCAAGGTGCATTCTGTAACCAAAAGCGAAAGCAAACGAAGGAAAATCGAGAAACGAAAATCGAATTTGAAACTCACCCCCTTGACTGTTGTTGCCACCAGCTGCCTTGTAGGCCCAACAAGTTGCCAATAAGCAAGCCACCAAAACGGAAACTACTTTCATGTTGTCGCAATGTTTGTCCAAAACTCCTCGCGATTCTGTTTTATATAAAAATCCCCACTTTATTATCTATCAATTAAATATGTATATTTTTTGGATTTGTTTTTTAATGACCGTGGATGGTAAAATATAAAGTAAACACATAAAGTGTGCTGTTGTTTCAGACTTTTGCAATAAACTCGGGGCATTAAGACGTGGGCCGAACCAGTTTTCGAGTGTTTTGGCCCGGGTCGTGCCTTTTGCATTACTTTGTTTGTTGCATTTTTAGATCTTCGAACCTGAATCTCGATTGATGGAAACAAATAAACATTCGATTTTACTGCCGCGATTACTCGGCTGTCTGTATGTAAATGACAAAAGGCTTTAAGAGTTTCATTTCCAATTCAAATTGGCGTTAATATTGAAAGGGTCCTACTCACGCGTTAATTTCCTTGTGAACTTTTTTTTCTGAACTTTTTTTGTGGTAGAAAAAATAACGTACAGTAGCGGACAATGAAATCCGGGTACATCATTTGTACAACGTAAATCTTACTTTAATGTTTTTGACGTTTAATATATCCACCTATACAACATGTCTCTAGTAATTCTGACATTTAATACAAATTTTGACAGAAATATAACCTCAATAAAAGCCTGATCTACCAAATTTGTCTAAATACGAACATCGTTAACTTAAATCATCAATTCGAAAGAATTCCGTATGAAAGGTAATCAATTGATTTAATTATTGAATAAGTTATGCTTTTTGGATGTTTTTTTTTTCAATCGGGCGCCAAATTCAAACTATCTATGGTCCCAAATTCAAACTGTCTACGGCGCCAAATTCAAACAATCCTCACCCATGTACATTTCTTCTCGTTTAAAAATTGATACATGTATTGTTGTAATATATAATTTTATTTAGTGATTAAATAAATATAAAAATTCCAATTCCAATTGTTAATAAAGTATTTTAATTTGACCAAAATTATTTTTAATTTTTTTATGTATTTGTTTATTTATGGTTTGTATCTTGCAGATTTTAGAGCTTCGGTTACAAGTTGTACCGTTTTCCCCGATTTACACGACAGGATAAACACTCCTCTATTTCCGAGCCACCCCCTAACATAAATAACGGCGGAATTTCGATTTTATTTACATTATAAATTCCAATTTATTTGCCGATAAAACGTTTTAACGAGGGCACTGCAAACACGCCTCCGCCCCAAAATGAAGTAACGCTTTTACGATATTAACCGCGCCAGGCAAAAATTATTTATTTTCGCAAAACGGATTTCAGTTTTTGACTTTTTTTTAAATACGCCAGACATATCAGATTACACTCGAACAAAATAGTTTTCGTCTAATCTAAATATTTTATTTATCAATAAATGACCACAGTGCACTTTGAAAGTTAAAGAAATGAACTTCAGGATGTCGCCATGTCGTCCTTTTTATTATTTGTAATCGCATATCCTTCCGCTTAGGATCCTTTCTCCGTATTCGTTCCTGACTCGGTCGTATTCTTCCGGAGGACATGATCTGCACAGAGTGGGACATCTACAACAATAAATCAAGATGTAACTAGGATTAAGAAAGTTTTTGCCAAAATAAGGCAGTTTTGAATTTAAACTTTAAAGTTTCTAAATGCATGTCGCAAAAGTGGGATGAAAACAAAATACGACATTAAAGACGTCAAGAAAAGAAGGAAAAACAGAAAAATCAGGTTGGTCATATCCTAACAGAAATATTTGACAGTTAAATTTGACAGTTATATTTGACAAAAAATTAAAATAATTGATAAATTAAATTCTTTTAAGAAATTAATTACAAAAAATCATTTCATAAAGATAGAAAAAATTGAGTCGTAAAAAAATTGAAAGTTGTAAAGAAAACAATTGAAATTTGTGAAAGGAAAAACAATTGAAAGTTGTAAAAAAATTGTAAATGTATTAAAAAAAACAATTGAGTTGTAAAAAAAAACAATTGAAATTTGTAAACAGAAAAACAATTGAAAGTTGTAAAAGGAAAAACAATTGAAGGTGTAAAACAAACAACTAAGTTGTAAAAAAAAACAATTGAAATTTGTGAAAGGAAAAACAATTGAAAGTTGTAAAAAAAATTGTAAATGTATTAAAAAAACAATTGAGTTGTAAAAAAAAACAATTGAAATTTGTAAACAGAAAAACAATTGAAAGTAGTAAAAAAGCAATTGAAAGTTGTAAAAAAAAGAAAATTGTAAAAAAATTAAGTTGGTTCTTGTCAAATGAGGACAGGACAACTTTAATAACTGCAAAAGGATATTTGAATTTGGTGAATGAAAATTAATTAACAATTTTATAGCTGTTGGTTGAATACGGTTGAATACCTGCGATTACTTATTCGGAACAATTTAAAAAAAGCAACTGCAACTTTTTCAATCAAGATTGTAATTGTGTATTACCCGCTCATAAAATCATGTAATTCGGAGCAACTCGTCTTTGAAAACAAGCGAACGAAAAAACAATTGATTAAACTCGGCCAACACGAATGCTTGCTTCCTAAGTTAACTTTCGAATCAAATGTGGCGCCAATTTTAATTTAAAAAGAACGCACACCGAGGGGGCTACTGGCTGATAAATAATAAAGTACCTAGACAATTGAAGTATCGCAATTACAGGCATTTTGAGTCAAGCTGAAGGCGCAAATTTAAAATTGAACGTAACAGGTAACGGGATTTTAAAATTGGCGCGCTCATTTTCATTCAAAATGGCTGTAATTGCGGTACTTCAGCTGTCTAGCGACTTTAATAAATAATTATATTTTTCTACTTTGCGTTCACAATGGATTCATTGTGACACCGAAAACAGTTTCACAATGAAGCTCATTGTGACACTGTTTTTGGGGAAATTTTAGTCATTTTTAATTGAAAATATTTAATAGATTTTACAAAATAGCTCAGTATTTATTTGTTACTTAACAATATACTCACAATGAAGCTGGATAAGAAAAATTAATAACTTGTTAATGTGACTTTTGATTAAAACGAAAGGTTTTCAGTGTTGCCACGCATTACAACTAAAATTCCCCATATACTAAGAAGATCCAATATTTTTCATATTTTTGTTGAATAAGTGACGCAAAGTAGAAAAAATAGTATATTATACACGTTTCACAAGAGGCATTGTAACACTCGTTCCGTTGGGCCACTCCTAGCTCGCTACGCTTCGCTAGTCGTACCCCAACCCCATTCGTGTTACAATAAGCCTTCTTGTGAAACTTGTATAATAATATACTATTATTATTCATATATTAAAAAAAACAGTTGAAAACAACTGATTAAACTCAGCTTAAAAACAGTGTTTCGATTTTTTCAGATTGGATCTGGCGCTCGTTTTAATTCAAAAACTTGTACACAGATGGTGCCATTAGCCAATAAGAAAATAATTGTATTGTTGGAGCAATGTCTTCTTGAAAACAATTGACTGATTGTAAGCTCAGCCATGAAAACGATTGCAAATGCTTCAAATTTTCAAATTAAATTTGGCGCCCGTTTTAATTAAGTCTTGCATTATATTATAATGTACCCTAATGTTGTAATTAAAACTATCCGGAAAACAATGACTAGTGATAAAACAGACGCCCGTGTTTCAAGCTTTCAAACTATGTCTCATTTTTATCCAAAAACGTGTATACAGATGGCACCGTCGACCAATTAAAAAAAAAAATAGTATTTAAGTTCATTTTCAAAATCAAAGTTCATTTTCAAGTTCTTCCAATTTCGGCGCCCCTTTAGATTCAAAAAGTGATAGGTAGATGGTGCCACTGTCCGATAAAAAAAACAATTGCATTCGCGGCGCAACCCTTCGTTTAAAACAATTTTGAAAAAACATCTGATTAAATTCAGGTCGTTCGTGTTTAGAATATTCGAAATAAATTTGCTGCCCGTTTTAATTCAAAATGAGCGGCTCCATCTAAAGTTCCCAGACAGATAAAGTACCGCAATTGCTGCCATTTTGAGTCAAAATAAGCGCGCCAAATTTTAAATCACGTTTCCTGTTACGTTAAATTTTAAATTTGCGCGGTTAGTTTGACCTAAAATGGCGGTAATTGCGGTCCTTTGTCCATCCAGGGACTTTATCTCCACGGATCACTAAAAAATAACTTACGTTTAGGTATTGCGCAATACTTCATCTACTTTACTTATCTATTTACTTTTAATTAGTTTAAATAAAAATGCATGTCATCGAACATCAACCATTGATGTTCTTTCTTCTTCTCTTCAACGACGGTGACGAATGATTTTAAGAGAAAGATGATGAAAATCGAAACCGGTCGATAAATTAAAACTAAACAAAATTAGGAAGTACTTCATTTCAATTTAAAACTGTATACATACCTCATTATGGACGATCAATATTAATTTTTTATAGACAACAACAAGTTGGATCGCGACATCGCGCCGTCGTTTTTTGAGATAGCAGTGGAGCTACTTTTCCACTGGTGAGGCTCCGGATAGGGCCGAAACAGGTGTCCACGAATCTTTTGCAATCAAAACCGATTTACAACAAATTTTTCCAATTAAAAAATTCTCAATTTTTACACGCCGATTGCGATGATGCAGTCAAAAGCAAAAACAAAACAATTGAACGTCGCTTTTATGAGGTAAAGGATTTTGATTTAGCATTTAAATAATATCTTATTTCTTAAAAAAAATGTACGACGTAATAAATTCGTGTAAGGTAGGATCTCCGAGTACCTCTTAAATCACCCAGCAATCGACGTTTCGCTGTGCATTGGCGGCTTTCTCAAGGTCAAATAATAATAAAATAATAAATTAATAATAATTGTTTAAGTTAGATAAAGTTGTCGTTCACCTCATTGAACGTCGAGGCTATCTGATGGTTTCCTTTCTGCTTTCAAATGCTTTCTGCTTTTAAGTGTGCCCAAACTTCTGGGGATTGACCTATCAAAAACAAATCCAAAATAAAGAACGAAAAGGACGTAGGGAATGAAGAATAGGAGAGGAGAAGCAGACTACAGACGCTAACAATACATAAGAGAACAAAACAAACATTCTGCTGCAGAGGTGCTGGGGAAATCAACTAAAATAGTGGAGCTAGTTCGAAAATGATCAAGCAGAAAAGGGGGGGGGGGGAGCGACGTAACAGTACCCATGAGATCCATGTGTAAGGAAAAAACAAGCAACTATCTAGAATTATATAGATTAGAATATAGAAGAAAAGCAGCAGATACTTTTGTAAGGAACCAAATAGTAAATATAATAGAGAGAAGGAGGGAATGGGAATGGGACCAGCAAGTGAACGGAATGGGAAGAGGTGGAGTCGTCCGATTGGCAAGGGATTGAAAGCCCACCAGGAAAATGGCCAGAAGGAAGACCGCCAAAGAAATGGAAGAATAACCAGCCGTCGCCTAATGTGAGAAGCGCGAGAAGAAGGAAAAAATAAAATAAAAAGTTGGGAAGAGTATACTGAGGAGGTTTCAACTTTTCACAAACCTGAATTTAAAAGCAAAAAATACTCCTCGAGGAGGTCGTAGAGGTAATTAATCGATTGGAGAGTGAAAAGTTATCTGGCAAGGATAAGATACGAAGGATAAGATAAGAACGCTTTTGAGAACCGTTGTGTAGCTCCTCAAAAATTACATGAAATATTTTTTAAAAATAGCTTGAGGAACGCACCCTTTATAATTAATGGAAAAGAATTTGTTTCATTGATCGATCTTATTTTTATAATTTAATAATTTTCAATAAACACTTACATGTCGGTTATTTCAAATAAATTTCCTCTTCTGCACGTGAACTTAACGCACCCCTCTATGACTGGAAAACTCTGGTTGACTTTCATCTTGAACGAGGGGAACAGTTTCAGGCTGCAACCTGAAAATTAAACCGAGGAACAATTTGCGGTTTGAAACAAATCACAAGACCACCTTCTTCTTCTTTTTCTTTTTCGTAGTGGCAATAAACGCTGCCCATTAACAGGGCGACCAGAACGACGAGTGTCTTCATGTTGTGTCGAAAAGGTTTGGGAAAAATCGCTTTATATAGGACACAGACACCTCCACTATACGCCAAAAAAAAATATCTCGCTTCCTCTTCGATAAGATAGTTACTTATAAACCGACTGCATTATTTATAAATTATGTATTTTTTCGCTTAAAGCGCAATATTAATATTTATCAAGTTGCACATGAGTGCATATTATTTTGAACTGCCTTAAAGAAGTGATTAGGGGTTATTTAAATGCATGACTTAATTAGCACGTATTCTTTGACACTTCTAAAAATTAAATTCCTTCACCATTCTTTATTTGCGCGTTTCAAAATGCATTGTGATACTGTAGCGATCTGGTCGGCTCTTTTGGATGCGTCGGCAGCAAGTGATGTCTTCGGTCTGGTGTAGATGACTGGTCTGGAGCAGCGGCGGAACGACGTCAGTCGTTCGGTGAAGATGAGGGCGACGCACCTCTTCTAGTGAATCGGAATACCGATTAATTTCCAACGTCCAGACAGGATTATTTATACCAATATTTTGGTTAGATAAAAGTTAAAAGTACGACGATTACAGTGAATTGTCTGCATCATGATTTCCTAATCGTATGCTTCTGGAATCGTATTGTCCATGAAAGAAGCTTTTTAATACAAATTCCCCCAAATCATTAACAATGCCGTTGTTCATTATTCATTATTGCCGTTTGTCGTAACCCCGCCGTTAACCCCCATCAGATTTCGGTTTTATCTGTCCATCAGCGGCGGCATCCCCGAAACCGAGACGTCGTCATCGAGGGCGTAATGGGGCCGGCCCCGGAATCCGTAAAACCCTTTCTCGTTCGCCCCCCATTATTTCGCCGGTCGGCGCAGTTTTCCCTTCCGGAGTGCGTCCCGTCGAGTTACGAATTTATTACGTCGGCATAAAACGAAATTTATGCCGTATAAATGTGGAGGAATAGAGTCGCTTTATCGCGCTCGCCCCGTTTATTGGGGCGCATAAATTTAATCAAACTATTTTTTTTACGCGCGGACGTTCGTTCCTGGGGCGCCGGAGAGGCTGCCTCAAAGTTATCTTGTCGTATAGATGGGAAAAACTGTTGTCTGTCCATCATCCTCTGGATTAAATGTGGTGGTCACAGCTTGTCTCATATCTTGGATCAAATATGGTGGTCATTGCTTGCCTCCTTTCCTGGATCAAACATGGTGGTCTTTATTTGTCTCTTTTTCGAAGGAACGTAGGATCTAATGGCGGTATCGGTAATCGACTCCCCCCCCAACTTATTTGGAAATTCAAAGAAATGTTCATTTGCCACAATAAGCGTTGCACGTCATCTGACATCCCTTTCCATTGATCTCGGCGTTGCAAAACTTCAAAACGACTCTTCTTTAGAATAAGGTTTTCCTTCTTTTTGCGTTTTTTGGCGTTACTGCGGGATCTTAACACAAGATGGGGATTACAAGTTTGACAGTTAGTTGACAGTTAATTAAAGGGAAACAACTGATTTTCGTGTTCACATCAGATTAGAAAAAGAAAAAAGAAAAACTACTTCACAAGAATGATTGCTCTTTTATCGACATTTCACTTTGATAAGTTTGACAGTTAATTGAAAGGAAACAATTGTTTTTTGAGCTCATAGTCAGATTAGAAAAAGGAAAAAATTAAATTCCTTACTGTAACAAGATGCTTCATAAAAATGACGAGTTGGACAGTCCTAAAAGGAAACAATTGTTGTTTGTGCTTACCGTCAGATTACAGATTATACCAGACGCTTCATAGAAATGGTTGCTCTTTTTCACTTCGACAAGTTTGACAGTTTATTAATAGAAAACAATTGATGTTTGTGCTGACCGTCAGATTAGAAAAGGAAATAAACTGTATATACGCTGTTTCATGAAAAATGATTGCTCTTTTATCGACATTTCACTTTGACAAGTTTGACAGTTAATTGAAAGAAAACAATTGTTTTTTGAGCTCATAGTCAGATTAGAAAAAGGAAAAAATTAAATTCCTTACTGTAACAAGATGCTTCATAAAAATGACGAGTTTGACAGTCCTAAAAAGAAACAATTGATGTTTGTGCTGACCGTCAGATTGCCAACCGATCTCAACTGAAATCAGAAAAACAAAAAATATACTCAAGATTCAAAATTTCTTTGGCCGAGACACATAAATTAAGTCGAACTCATTAACTCAACGTTTGACGCTTCATGACAGGTGTCAAACAGTTGTGTGTTTAATTTAAAAAAAAAGTCATTATATACAAAGTGGTCAAGAATCACTGTTTGAGTTGGCAATGCTGAATTTTATTTTTAAATGGTACAACTGGAGCAACTTCCGGTTGTTTATAGCTTGATATTGACAGCCGTCACTTTACAGGCGTTTGACATTTCAAATTCAAGTTACTACTAAGACGCTAATTTTTATTCACATAGTCTACAACCTCGTCGCTGTTTAGGATACGTCAAATAAACCAACAAAACATACATCGGATTGCAGTGTTGCAAATAGTCGAAAAAAAAATGCTTTTAGTTGTATTGCCAACTCAAACAGTTATTCTTGATCACTTTGTATTTTCTTTTTGTATATTTTTGAGTGTTTATCAACGAAGTAAAGGCAGAACTTTAATTGCCCTTGGAAACACTGATTGCACGTCACGAAAACAAAAGAAAAATCGCCGAAAACAAAATTTATAGCTTAAAGTTACTGCAAGTTAGTGCAATTGTTTTAGGATGGCAAGACTAGTCTCAGGATAAGTTTGTTGCTTTATAAGAACGGTTTGGTTAAAATTATTTTCAAATGAAATCACTGCTTTATGTCTAAGCTCACCAAAAGTTCCGTGACATTTCAGCGAAAAAGCACCAAAACAGCCGGTATTACCAACATTTCGGAATGAAATCGCCCATTTTAAGTGGACCAGTGTTGCCAACTGTAGCGATTTGTCGCTACAACAACGACATTTTTGATCGCCTGTCGCGAAATGAACCAAAAGTAGCGATTTTTTTGTGAATCTGTTTAAAATTAATTAAAAATCAAGTGGTGATCAAGTGAAATGTTTTGTGTTGGGTTTTTATTGCTCTCACGGTATATGTAAAAACCAAATTAATTAAAAAACGTAAAAAGGCCATTAAAAAAATACAAGATACATAAAGACGGTGTTTTACAGCACAGTTTAGCACGGTAGATTATAATAAATTTTTAAAAAAATTGGATAAGAATAGTGGCAAAAGAAAATCATAAAGATTCAAAAATGTTCAAATTAAAGAATAGTAACAATAAAAACAAAACAATTTAATAGATTAACAATTTTGTTTTCTAATAAAAAGAACTATGAAACAGCAAAGAAAATGAATTAACAGAATTTTTTAAAAATACGAAGTAACATGTAAGTAAGCCAGTAAAAACAAAAGACAATCGGTTTTACAGCACAATTCGGTAGATTAATAAATTAAAGAGACACTGGAAGGGAAAGGTGACAAAACAAAGAAAACGAATGAACATAACTTAAAAATATATACCTGACAATACTGACAGTGTAAGAATCTACACAGTAGCGTCATTCGCTATAACTGTCACATTTGCCATTTTGTTTGATACCTAAGGATTTGCAAATTACATTACATTTGCATAAGGATATCAAACAGTATGGCGCCTTTTTTTGACACTGACGTTTAAGTGTCGCTACTGGGTAATTGCGTATACTGTGCCTTAGGAACGGAATTACAATTAAGGCCCAGTTGTACAATTCCAGCTTAACGAATGAAACAAATGAAAAGAAGACTGTCGGGAAGCTTCAACAGATGGCATTGTTGAATGCTTTAGAATAACGCAATACGTAGTTTTAAAAACATACACAAGGGCTGTTATTATATCGCATTATACAGGCTGCCCATTTGAAGTCGTTACCCCTGAAAAGAAAAAAACTGTATATAGGCTGTTTCATGAAAAATGATTGCTCTTTTATCGACATTTTACTTTGACAAGTTTGACAGTTAATTAAAAGGAAACAACTGATGTTTGTGCTCATTTTCAGATTAAGAAAAGAACAAAACTAAACTCATTGTACGGAATCCTTGATAAAATTTATTGTTCCTTTAGCGACACTTCACTTTGACAGTTAATTAAAAGGAAACAACTGATGTTTGTGTTCATCGTCAAATTAAAAAAAAAGAGAAAAAGTTAACTTTTTACGCAGGATGCTTTATGAAATTGATTGCCGTTTTATCGACATTTCACCTTGACAAGTTTGACAGTTAATGAAATTATAACAACTGATGTTTGTGCTCACTGCCGGATTAAAAAATGAAAAAATTAAACTCTTTGTAAGTACGGAACGCTTCATGAATTTTTTTGCTCTTTTATTGACATTTTAATTTGAGAAGTTTGACACTTAGGTAATTAAAAAATAACTGGTGTTTCATCTCCATACTAAAAAAAGAAAAGAATTAAACTCTGTACAGAATACTTCAAAAAATGTGTTGCTCTTTTATCGACAAATCGACATTTCATTTTGACAAGTTTGACAGTTAATGAAAATGTAACAACTGATGTTTGTGGTCACCGCCAGATTAAAAAATGCAAAAATGCTGTTTGTATGCACGGAATACTTCAAAAAGTTTATAGCTCTTTTATCGACATTTCACATTGACAACTTTGACAGATAATTAAAAAAGATTTGAAAAGAATGTTAATCAGAAAAGGAGCTGGTATTTGTGCTCACCGTCAGATTAGAAAAAAAAAGTGAACTCTTTATATAGGATGCTCAGAAAATTGCTTTTTTATCGATATTTCGACTTTTTGGCTAGTTTGACAGATAATTAAAAAAATTAAAGGCAACTAAAGAAACAATTGATTTGTTTGAGTGTTTGTGTTCACCTCCGAATTAGGAAAAGACAATAACACTGCATAAACATGTTTGCTCTTTTGTAAACACTACACTTTGACAAGTCTGACAGTCACTAAAAAAAAAATAAAAATACGGTAACTAAGAAAGCAAATTTTTCAATTCACCTCCAAATTAAAAAAAAAAAACTCTTTATACGAGATGCTTCAGATGCTATCAGCGACAGTTTCATTTGACAAGTTTGACAGTTAGTTAAAAGTAAACAATTGATTTTCTGCTCTATCAAATTAGAAAAAGAATTGAACAATTAAACTCTATAAAAGATGCTTCAGAAAATTGCTTCTTTACAGACATTACACTTTGACAAGTTTGACAGATAATTTCAAAAAAAATGTTCGGCGTCAGATTAGAAAAAGAAAGAAAAACTCTATACTCCAGATAATTGCCCTTTTATCCATTTCACTTTGATAAGTTTGACAGTTAATTTAAGAAAAAATATGAAAAGTATGTGAACACTTCACTTTGACAAGTTTGACAGTTATTTCAAAGGAAACAACTGATTGTATTCATTTCCAGATTAAGCAAAGAACAAAATTAAACTCATTATACGGAATGCTTGATAAAAGTTTGACAGTTGATTAAAAGGAAACAACTGTTCACCGTCAGATTAGAAAAATATTTTTTTTTTGTATGTACAGAAAGCTTCATAAATTTTTTTGCTCTTTTATCGACGTTTCAATTTGACAAGTTTGTTCTTTTATCAATTTCATTTCAACAAGTTTGATAATTAATTAAAAAAAGTAACTGAACTAGGAGAGATAGATTAGAAAAGGAATAAAATTAAACTCTTTATGCTGCTTCAGAAAATTACTCTTTTATCGATATTTCACTCTGACAAGTTTGACAGATAGAAAAAAATGTGAAAAGAATGCAAACTAGTAAAACAATTGATGTTTTGTACTCACCTCCAGATTAAAAAAAGAAAAACAATTAAACTCTAAACAGGAAGCTTTGACAAGTTTGACAGATTATGAAAATAAATGTGAAAAGAATGCAAAATAGTAAAACAATTGATGTTTTGTGCTCACCCCCGGATTAAAAAAAGAAAAGAAAATTGAACTCTATACAGGATGCTGACATTTCACTTTGACAAGTTTGACAGGTAATGGAAAAAAATGTGAAAAGTATGCAAAATAATAAAAGAATTGATGTTTTGTGTTTACCTCCAGTTTAAAAAAAGAAAAAGAAAATTAAATCAACACAGGATGCTTTGACGTTTTAGTTTGACACGTTTGACAGGTAACGAAAGACGAAAATGTGAAAAGTATGCAAAATGGGAAAACAATTGGCGTTTTGTGTTCACCTCCAGATTTAAAAAAAAAGACTAATCAACACAGGATGCTTTGACATTTTACTCTGACAAGTTTGACAGGTAATGAAAAGCGGAAAGGTGGAAAATATGCAGAATAGTAAAACAGTTGATGTTTGATGTTCACCTCCAGATTAAAAAAAAATAAAATAAATCAACACAGGATGCTTTGACATTTTATTGCCAAGTTTGACAGGTAATGAAAAACAAAAATGTGAAAAATAAGCAGAATAGTAAAACAATTGATGTTTTGTGTTCACCTTCAGGTTAAAAAAAGAAAAAAGAATTAAACTCTATACAGGATGCTTTGACAAGTTTGGCATATAATGAAAATAATTGTGAAAAGTATGCTAGTAAATAGTAAAACAATTGATGTTTTGTGCTCACCCGCGGATTAAAAATAGAAAAGAAAATTGAACTCTATACAGGATGCTGACATTTCACTTTGACAAGTTTGACAGATAATGGAAAAAATGTGAAAGTATGCAAAATAATAAAACAATTGATGTTTTGTGTTCACCTCCAGATTAAAAAAAAGAAAAAAAAATTAAATCAACACAGAATGCTTTGACATTTTAGTTTGACACGTTTGACAGGTAATGAAAGACGAAAATGTGAAAGGTGCGCAATATGGTAAAACAATTGACGTTTTGTGTTCACCTCCAAATTAAAAAAGAAATTTAATCAACATCAACACAGGATGCTTTGACATTTCACCTTGACAAGTTTGACATTTAAATAAAAGTATAAAAAGTATGCGAATTAGAAAAACAATTGATGTACTCACCTCCAAATTAGAAAAAGAAAAGACGATTAAATTTATTACATAGCATACTTTTGTCGTCTACAAGTTCACTTTGACAAGTTTGACAGACAATAATTTTTTTGAAATATATGAAGTATGAAATTTGCATTTGTTTTTAGTAAAATTTTTTGGTAAATTATTATCTATTTTTAATGACTTTTTTAGCGATTATTTTTAAGCAAAATGTTTAGATTTTTTGTAAAAGACTGTTGGCAACACTGATCATATTCAACTAGGGAGTCCAGGGATTTAATAACTTTGCAGAAATTTATAACCACCACCACCAATTTACACGAATTAAAATAAAACGCAATCGCAACGGCCGATCAGACTAATTAAAGATTAGGTCAGTTATTTCCCGCGCAAGTCATCCTACAGCTCACATAAATTAGAACACCAAAGAGATCAATAGCCCATCAGTTTCGCCAACATTAACAAAATTAAACTTCCTACACCGTCTAAAAATACCCACCCAGCGCTTCTTCGTATTCGATTCACGGCCTCCAGAAGCTCGCCTGTGTAAGTAAATAATTTCGCGTGTCTCTCTGAAGTTCTGCCAAAAAGAAAAAATTCAGGACGAATTTAATTTCATGTATTCAATTTAAAAATAGAATTATGTCATCCAGACGACGAGAGCTTTGAAATAGGGGCCACTAGTTTCGAGTTGCGAACCACTCGGGAAATAACTGGGTAATGCTTTTTGCCCCACCCCCGCTTGACCTCTAAACCCAACCCCGATATGGATTAGTTGGACCCATCCTATGCTATATGTAGTTCATGACTGAATGAATGAATATGTTCGCCATATTTTAATTCTTATAGTCATATGTTATGATTATGAAAAATCAATCGAACAAGTCGACGAATATCTCAACGAACTTTGCACATATTTTTAAACCAAACAAAATTTCTTGGACGAGGCAACTTTTTTGAAATAAAATTACAATTACAGGTGCATCTATTTGTTTTATAATTAATTGTATTATTCTGCCTGCTGGGGGGGAATAACTGAGTCTTCAACGCCGAAGAATGCTGTTTGCATTGTTGGAGTTAATGATCAATTGCGTCAGGCGATGGAAAAAGGGAAATTGGAATCGACCTTGATTAAGCTAATTCGTTCTATTGATTAGATTAGATGATTCAGTTTTTCATGCAAACGTACATCGAATTTTCCTTGACATTTGTATGTGACTTTAAAAACTGAAAAATCACAGAATGTTATGAATGCCAATAATGTTTCTAGATAGCAACGTACGACAAATAATTCATGTACATGTCTACCTATATTAATAATAATCAATAAATAATAAACTTTTTGTGTTTACGACATTTTAACCATTTCAGTCTTTTAATACCCGACGTACTGTATAATAAATTGACTGTAACACTTGCACAATAGAATAATTAACATGTTGTGACACGGACAGCTTATTTAGTTTCGTTAAAAATTTACGTGCAGGTAAACACTTTTTTTCATTTGTTTTTATTTAAGGAATTATTTCCGTCACTGGCGGTTATTTATTACATAGGGTGACTGAAATAATACGTACGATAATTTTGACGCGAAGACTACGGTGTTCCTAACTGCTATAAAAAATTACCAATCAGTCAACTGAAGGAGACAAAAGAGAATTCCTAGAGTATAAAACGTTGGTGATCGATCAGCCGAATCCGAATATAGACGCAAGGTTTGAAAAATTCAACGAACGGAATTTGGACCATAACAGATAACAATAAAATCGATAATTTTTTGTGCAAATTAGTATTCGTTAGGAAAATATGGTGATGTTAGAATTTACAACCGACAGAAGTGCGTCAGGTTGCGTGTAAATTAACTAAAGCAGTGGGATCGCCTTAAGTGCGATTAATTATTTCGTGTTTTTAACTCTTTCGTTTTTCTTGTCATGCTTCGTGCCGCCTATAACCATCACTAGAATAACAATCAACCGGCCGTATCAAACACAATTTAGGGTATTACAAAAATCTATAAACAGGAGGGGGGATCGAGTCGTTGTAACAACCGACCCCCGGCCCGCGCTGAAAGAGGAGTTTTGCCGGCGAAGGCCATAAATTTCAACCGAGTTGTGAGCTATGACGCCGAGGATTGGACGTAAATTTCATCTGGGGGTGAAAAGTTTTTCGCGCTCCGCGTGTGATGGATGTTGGAAACTCGACCTGAATAAAAAGCTCGTGAACGTCCGGAACGAAATACATCGCATAATAAAACCCATCTCGGTTAAAAGACGCGGGGGGCAACGCAGAGATTTCACACGAAAAGGGGGTGGGTCCAGAATTTTTTAAAAAGAAACCTGAATTAAAAAAAAACACCTAAATATCAAGAGATGGCGTAGCTTTACGTTACCAAGAGTTCACAATACAGGACTCAATAAAGCTCCAAAAAACAAATGAAAATCACCAGAATGGCAATATTTTGCGCTCTAAATCAGACCTATAGATATATACAGTACAAGGAAATGTCAATAGATGGCGTAGTTTTTATTATATGATGTGATTCTTATTTGATTTATTGGTGGCGATTGAATTTTCAAGCGTTTTAAATTTACCGGTTAAAGCGTCGTATGTAATTCAAGAAAACGTCAACAGATGGAGCGATTTCAAACATCTTGGATATTCTTTTAGACGATTGAAGAAACCACCTTACCCAACAAATTCATACATAAGTTACAGAGAAAAAGATCGATTGTTTTAAGTCATCATTTCTATTAGACGAGAGTTGGTAACACTGAATAAGTTGACAATAGGTCTGTTCCAGCAATAGTTCGTAACTAGTTCGGAACCGTCAAAAGCATGCGGTCATCAAAATTGTACATTTGACGGCGCCGTTAAAATCGGTCATTACTTCGGTGGGCAACTGTTTTTAACGGTTCCGAACTAGTTACGAACTCTTGCTGGAACAGATCTAATGTCGCATATTTGAGGTTAGGTTTGCCTCGGCTCAATTGCATGTTCTTGTTTCACAGTGTTTTCAAAGTAATTTTCAGTGAAAAGTATTTTTTGTTCCAAATCGAGCTTTCTGAGATTACACAGGTATGTAAATGTTTTAAATTTGATATTAAACAGTGTTGCCAAATTATAAATTCTAAAACCAACAAATAATTGGAAGTTTTAAACCCTCATCTCGATGTCGTCCAATCGATTGTTACCAATACACTTAGAAAAAATTATGTCATCTTCTCTACTTGTATTTATCAACTATCTAACTCTAATTAGTCAACTAATTATTTATTAAACTTAACCCTACAATTTTGACAGTTGTCAAATAGTAACGTCTGTTGAACAAGTAATTCTTTCTTGCTTTCGACTTTAAATTCCGGGGCATTATGACTTCGATTGAAGGAAGACAGCCAACATAACAATCGTTAACGAAGTTATCGACATCTAGCGGTGACTGAAGGTACTTCTATCTAAAAATATATCAATATAACTTACAAACCAATACCATTTTTTAATGTATAGAAAAATAAATCAGAAAACTGCTCTAGTTTATGTAGAGGCATATACAGAGTGATTAATAAAACTCTTTAAAAGGTTCTTGCTTTTAAAATTTTTCCCGATTCGTGAAGTTTCAATAAATGACACATGTTCAATAACACCTTGTATACACATCCCGATGAATTAAATTAATTTGGAAACTTGGTCGTGTACATAGCGACACGAAACACACATGCAGCAAAGTATTCATTAAGCTAATATATCAACAATACATTTAATTTTTTTTTACTGTACAGGGTGTCTCATTTTCGATGGTATTCGAAACATTAGTTGTGGTTATATCTCGGTTATTATGAACTTTTGATGCGATTTGATTAAAGAATCATGATCTACGTTAAAAGTCGAATAAAAAATGCCTTTGTCATTTTTCGATACCTTTAAAAATAAGAAAAACATGCGTTTAAAAATTTGGTGAATTTTTCGTTTTTCAACTGTACCGCGAAAATGGCAAGGAACAGCAAATTTTTAAGTTGGCCATTCAAATTAGTATAAGAAGTTGACCCAATATTGCGTGCTCAGTTTCTTTCTATTTCCATTATTAACGAAGATACCTATGGAATATCATCGAAAATGGGACACCCTGTACAAAAAACTGCGAAAATTGCTCCAGCTTGTATAGAGACAAATATTTGTTATTAAAAATTTTTTTTTTGAAGTTTCAATAAATGGCTCGAGTTCAGTAACACCTTGTATCGACATCAGTCAAGTTTAAATTGAAAAGTCACTAAAAGGTTAACGAGCAAAATTTATTTTTTACAGAATCGACTGTATCTCGGAAACGGTTGATTTTCAGATCTACATTTATTAAAACTTTTTTATTTGTATGAATGATATCTATAACTGGGCAAAATATCCGAACATATTTTTTAAACACACTGTATATATTTGTATAAATTTTGTATAAATTTGTACATTTTTGAGAAGATGCGTTAGATAGAACGCTAGGTTGTCTAGTTACGGAATACGGACCTAATCAGGGGGTCCCTGTGTGGCCCGGGGCGCGGGTGTTTTGCACCCGGTGCACACCCCTTGTGGCCGGCCCTGTTTCTTGCCATAATGAGCGAAAGGTTAAAAATGCACCAAAAAAATTAAGCATAACAATAAATTGCCTAGTTTTTCATTTCTTTTTTTTTTCTTGGTTGGCGTCCTAATTTTTCTTTATTATATGTAAATAGTTTTGTATCTTCTTTACTTAAAAAAAAACAATCGTAAAGCCTACAATTTCTTTTCAACATATTTTTTTTTAAATTCTTGACAGGCGATCTTCCATTCCAATACATTTGAAATTTTGCTATCGCTTCCGGAAAAACCGGAAGTCGCGTGATGTTGTAATACTGCACGCATCTCGGTACATTCCAATCTCCGAATTTTATTAAAACCGATTCGCAAACACCGTCAAAAAATAAATACATGTCGTGATTCACCCCCTGGTATATGTATATTAACATGCATTAAAATAATAAAAATTTAGCAGTAAACGAGTATATCGATTTTAAATAATTATTTATATAACAAGGCAGTAGAATGGTACTTTATCGAACGAGGTTACAATTGTGAGCCAAGGCGAAGCCGCGGCGAGCAAGCAAACGAGTTCAATAAAGACAGTTTACTGCCGTGGTGCAATTGTTAGTTGTGAACCAGCCTTGCTTGAAACTTAATAAAGTGATGTAAGCTCATAGTGATCATAAGCTTTGGTATGCAATTTGTGGACAGCTATTTTGGAAGCATTTCATGACTTAATATTAGTATCTATTTTCTTTGTACTTAACGTGTAATATGTTTCTGTTTTACATCCGATACGCCATTGTTCCAGCATTTATTTATCAAGAAGTTCTTTTTAATATTATGTATAAACAACCAGTATACATTTAAAAGGTTTAACAAACAGGAGGAAGCTGCTTTTACATACGATATAATTATCAGCTGGCACGTCTGGCTTTTTTAATGTGGCTATTTTAGAAGAAGTGCTGCTCTTACACCGAGTATAGATCTGGCGGCGAAAAGCTTTGTTATAAATAATAACTTTGAAGCACATTTTTTATTAAAAATTATTTAAAATATCGTTATTAAATGATTTGGCCCGTTGGTTTCTGGAAGTGCTGTGGGGGTTCGCACGTTGCTTAGCGAACAACGATGATAACAAATGTCAAAACGACAGACATCAAGAAATGTCAGAATGATAACGTCAGGCAATGTCATACAGACAATCAGCCCTAGTACGTATCCCGTTCAATCACCATAACATACACGTTATTAAAAGAACGAACGTTATTGACTTGTATGTTGTGGGATCGTCAAATGAAACACCTTGTAATGTAGTCGGTTTATTCTATAACTCCCAGCTACCTATTACAACAACCGCCATTCATGCACACTCACCAGTGTTACCAACTACTTATCCATTGCCGACACTACATCTCCTCCCCGCTTATCTTAAGTTATACATTAATACAGTCTAATCTATCTAATTTACTTTAGGGTTATGTACTTATAAATTCAACCTATCTGGTGCTTTTACAATTCTTTTTGATCTGCGCAGAACTGTATCGCTCCCCTCAACAGGTTCGGTTGAATTCGGTCTGTTTTCAATAACTCCTTCCCTACTACTGAACTTCTGATACTCCCCTACCTCCGGGACCCTAGGCTCATTTAAACTCATCCTTTCGGTCTCTGCCTCACAAGTCGGCAATCTTTCGTTCCTCTGATTCAAATTCTCCCTTGTTTCTGGACTTCTTGGTGGATCTTCTCTTTTTCCCAATTCTTGATGTTTCTTTTCCTCACTTCTGATTTCAGGAATCCTAGGTACTACATCTTCCATTAATGACTTCCTCAGATCTTGACGATGTACTATTCTCTCTTTTCCATTAACTTTAACAATATACAATGCTGGACTGGTTTGTTTCATAACAACTCCAGGTATCCAATTGCATACTAAATTTTTCACTATTAATCTATTTCTGACCCAAACTTTTTCTCCAATCAGATATTCTTTTCCATATGCTTTTTCTTGAGGACCTAATTTTCCTGTTCCAAACTCTGGTTTTAACTGATTATACCGTGTTCTTGGTGCCGTTTTGAAAATAACTTCTGCTGGAGATAATCCAGATACTGTTGTTGGCGTATTGCTGTAGGCAAATAAGAAATTTTGTAGCACTTGCAAAGTAGAGAAGGGCTTTCTCTTCGTTTTCCAATAACTTTTTCTTCATCCCCTTTTTAACAATATCGACCCCTTTTTCAGCAAATCCGTTGCTCTCAGGATGTCTTGGCGGACTGTTCAATAGATTGATTCCATTAACATTACAGAATTTCACAAATTCTGCTGCATTAAAGGGAAGTCCGTTGTCGGTTATTACATTTGTGGGGAATCCATAGATTGCGAACATTTCTCTTAACTTATCAATGACCCTTCTCGAGTCAGTCCCTTCCATAATACGTACATCAATCCACTTGGACTTATAATCATATAAGATCAAGAATACTTGTTTGTATTTAAAAAAATCCAGGTGTACTCTTTCAAAACTATTTCCTGCTTTAGGCCAGTCGATTAATTCTGCTGTCTTGCTTGCATTTCTAGTCATCTGACAGATTTTGCATGAAAGCACGCTTGTTTCTATTTGTTCATCAATTCCCGGCCACCAACAAATTGTTCTTGCCAGCATCTTGGTCTTTACGATTCCCATGTGGTTTTCATGAAAAAGATCCAATATTTGCTTCCAAAGTGACTTCGGAACCACTACTTTATTTCCACACAATAAGCAACCCCTTTCAATAGACAGTTGCTCCTTTCGCCTAAAATATGGTTTCAATTCTTCTTCTTTAATTTGATTCGGCCACCCTCTTTTTGTCAAGTCTATCACCTTCATCAATACTACGTCCTTTTTTGTTTCCTCTGCTATTTCTTCTGCGTTGATAAGTCTGACCTCTTCTTCATTGAATGAGTATATGTTTCCGGTGATGTTCGTTCCTGCTTTCAATGGTAACCGTGACAGGGCATCCGCATTTCCAATACTAGTACCCTTTTTGTACCTGATCTCATACTTATAATTTGATAAAATGAGGGCCCACCGAATAATCCGTGCTGCTGACATAACATTGATTGCTTTATTAGGGTTAAAGATTACCTGCAAAGGTTGGTGATCTGTTACCAATGTAAAACTCCGCCCATAAATATATTTATGGAACCTTTTCACTGCAAATATAATGGCCAATGCCTCCTTCTCAATTTGCGCATAATTCCTCTCTGATTCGGACAGTGTACAAGATGCAAACATTATTAGTTTTTCCTGACCCTCAATTTCGTGACTCAAGACCGCTCCTACTCCATAATAACTAGCATCAGTTGTTATAATAATCGATTTGGACGGATCATAATGAGTCAACACCTGACTGCCAACTATTACGTCCTTGCTCTCTCCGAAAGCCTTCTGGCATTCCGGTGACCACTCAAAAATCTTCCCTTCTCTGGTCAACTGGTGCAGAGGCCCGACAATAGAAGATAATCTTGGCATAAACTTCATGTAGAAATTAATTAAACCTAGGTAAGCCTTCAATTGAGCTGCATTTTCCGGGACTGGTGCCTTTAGAATAGCTTCAACTTTCCTTTCATCTGGCCTGAAACCCTCACCGCTGATAACATGTCCTAGATAATTAACTTCGTCCTGGAAGAATTTGCACTTCTTTAGGTTAACTTTGACATTGTACTTCTCTAGTCTTTCTAATACTTCTTGACATTTATGTCGACAGTCATCATGATCCTTCCCTCCGATCAGGATATCATCCAAATAACAGAAGACTCCTTTTAATCCTCCCAAAATCTGGTCCATAATTGATTGGAAGATAGCAGGTGCTGATGACAAACCAAAACACAATCTAGTGAACCTGAACAATCCCAGATGTGTGTTGATTGTAAGGTACTTTTGTGATGCCTCTTTAACTCGTAGCTGTTGGTAAGCACCCTGTAAATCTAAAACTGTGAAGACTGTAAAACCAGCCAGGGATGCAAACATATCCTCGGGAACCGGAAGAGGGTAGTGATCAGTTTCAATTACTCTATTTACTGTTCTTTTAAAATCCACACAAGGCCGAATTGCACCGTCCCTTTTTATTGATAAAACTATAGGACTAGCCCATTCACTTCTACTAATTGGTACTACTATCCCTGCTTTTACTAGCTTATTAATTTCTAATTCAACCTTTTCCTTTATCGGATATGGAACCTGATACGCTTTACAAAATACGGGTGTTGCTTTCTCTTTTACTTTAAAATCTACCTCAAAACCTTTAATACATGTTGCAGGATTATTGTTAAATACCGATGGAAACTCCTGTACATTAATCCCCTGACATTTTAATTTCTTTGTATCTAGATTATTAATTCGTGCCTCTAATTCAACTGCACACTTTTGTTTCCAATTTGGCCATACAACATCCAACCAATTCCTACCCAGAAGGGGTATAAAATCACGACCTCGAATTACAACAATTGGTAAGGTCACCCGTTTGTTCTCGACAGATACATTTACATGCATTTCCCCAAGCACGAATACTTTTTCACCTGTCAATACTGATAACTTACAATTACTTGACTTTATCTCTGTCTTTAGAAATAATTTTTGTGCTTTAACCTCTGAAATGACAGTTCTACTAGCTCCTGTATCAAGTTCAAATTCTATCTTTTGCTTATTTACCTCTACTATCTTTACCTTTCTTTTTCACTCGCACCTAACTTTTATTCACCGACTGTATTTTTCACTTGCTTTTCACTGCGACGATCCCATCCTCGTCGCCAAATGACTTGTATGTTGTGGGATCATCAAATGAAACACCTTGTAATGTAGTCCGTTTATTCTATAACTCCAAGCTACCTATTACAACAACCGCCATTCATGCACACTCACCAGTGTTACCAACCACTTATCCATTGCCGACACTACAGTTATTTTGTATCTAAATGCATAATAAAAAAAACTCTGACTTGTAATAACGAACCTGTTAGAGTGCTGAACGGGATACATACTTTGGCTGAATAACTGGGCAAAGCGTCACGTTGACGTTTATGTAACAAAGCAACGACGATGATCGTCGCAAATAAACAAAATTTCGGCCGCCCCTTGACGACGAATTAAAGCGAAACCACATTCGTTCATGATTGGCCCGCGAATAGGATCGCATCCTCAAATTTGGTCGCTAAGATAACCCCCTGATAAATGACATACAGGCCAATGAAGAGTAGTTACTTCATCCCCGCGCTAATCGCTTCAGCTTCAGTGTGCATCCTGAGCAGTCATTGTCGGGAACACTCACACGCCTTCTGTGCAATCATTGTCAGAAGCATCCAAAAGCCTTCTATGCAGCCACTGTCAGACGCGTCCACAAGCCTTTTGTGCAGCCTTTGTCAGAAGAGATCATTCACACATCCAAGAATCCAGACGATAAGCGGCAAGGGGAATCGAGCATCGAGTATATTGTTGAATATATTGTTTTTATTACGCATCCGTTTATTTCAATTATTTATTTGTTGTATTCGTTCATGTTCAAGTTGTGTGAAATAAAATTATATACGAACACGCCACACAGTGCAAACGTTTTGGTAAGGTCGAGTTAACTATAGGAGTGACCAATTCATTTGGCCATCGTTATCTACCAACACTTTGATAATAAGATTTCGGTTTTTATTGACAATAAGGTCATCGATTATGTAATTTCCTTGTATTTTCTCGAGAAGTGTCTCGCCCACGCACAGATATAACTTTGGGCCTTAATCAGATCTGCCGAAACGAGACGAAGCCATTTCTCTCTTATCATCAAATCGACCTTGAGAGGCGCACACACAAACGCATTCCTCTTTCCGCTTAACCATCAACGTACGCAAATCGTTCCCTTATCATCATCGTTCTCTCGCTGCTTCCGTTTCCGCGTGGGCGGCACTCGCAGACAATAACCAATAACATTCAAAGTCGTCCATCCAAAGGAGAAGTCAGGAGCTTCGTCGAGGAGGAATTATCGCCGGCGTTGTGCACACAATGATGAAGATAAGTTTGTTAATTGACGACAAAGTGCTCCTCCGGTGATTATCAAAAGCTCGCGTGAGAGAAGGGAAGAGCTGAATTGAATTAAAAGTGAATTTCCAGATTGTGTTTACCGTTGTTTCCCGTGCCCCATAGAAAATTAAATTTGCTTCTTCTTGTGCACGCTAGGCGAGACGACCGTTCGTAAACGTTTTGCAATTAGTTTCCTAAAAGCCAAACAAAGCGGCGAGAAAAAGCACAATCCGTCAATGACAAACGAGGTAAGTAATTAACGTTCCATTGTTGCGGCGGTGAAATGCAAATGTGAAACGTGTGAAACGAGCAGGCGTTATTAACAGTGAACAGTAAGTCTGTGGCCTCTTCGTGTCGAAGAATTACGTCGATTAATTTCACACCTGTGCGTGAGATTACCCGTTCGTTCTACTTTTGCACTCGCAGATTGTGGACTTGTTGATCTTTGTTCGGATGTATCACGTCGCCAATTAATTATTTAAATCAACTGCTACTATCAGATTAAAAGGAAAGAAGTATTGCCCTCACCTTTAAAACTGAATGGAAAAAACTGCGAGGTTAAAATCCAATGAAAGAAGAAGAAGTGATTGATCTCAGACCCAATTTTACAATCGTCGGATGAGCATTATTCTTAGAATAACGTGACATAGGTGTGACGATGAACAGTTATTCCGTCCTTATTCCACGATTGTAAAACTGGGCCTTAGTCTTTAAACACATGCGATTTAAATAATTAAACAGTTTCGTTTCGAACTTCTGTTATCGTGTTGCTTTAATAATGTTCTTTTGTTTTTGCGTCACGTCTTTACCAGAGTCTGTTATGCAATTGTCAGTTTTGTTCTTCTTCCGTCATTCATTCTCGTTTTTTTCCTTTTCGTTTTCCTTTCTATTTAGGCAAATGCTTTCAACCCTTCATAAGACACGCAGAAGTCGAACAAAAAAAGAACGGCGAAACCTAAATAAAAAAATCGTACTTTGGCAGTTTAGTCGTTAATCACGTACTGTAAGGGAAATTAATTTTTTTTAAGCCATAAAAATTGAAACAAAGGAGGATGTACCTTAGAAGATGTTTATATTCAAAACGAAACGGAAATCTCAAGTTGTGGACTAGCCTAGATAGAATTCCGACGTGATTTAGAAATGTGTCGAGTATAGAGTTACGCGGCAAGAAACTTCGCAACCGACGCCGACAGAAACCGCTGAATCATATTGAATCATTGATTAATTTTGAAATGGTATACAGAACACATGTTATCCACCCACTGTGGCCGATGGAGACATTTGAAGGGGGGGTATTTCTATCCCAGAGCAGAAAAGGGGTATTTCAAGAAGTAATGTGCAGTGACAACACAGTCTATCTGGCTTATCTTTGTAGAGGGATGTGATGAATAAAAAAGTGTGACCTTACCTGCGAGGTTAAAATCCAATGAAAGAAGACGAAGTAGAAGTGATTGATCTCTTAGTCTTTCGAACTTCTGTTATCATGTTTCTTTTGTTTTTGCGTCACGTCTTTACAGAGTCTGTTATGCAATTGTCAGTTTTGTTCTTCTTCCATCATTCATTCTCGTTTTTTTTCCTTTTTGTTTTCCTTTCTACTTATGTAAGTGCTTTCAACCTTTCATAACTATCCTGCAAGACACGCAGAGCTGAAATCGAACAATAAAAGAACTGCGAAACTTAAATAAAAAAATCGTACGATGGCAGTTTAGTCCTTAATCACGTATTAAAAGTAGTATAAATAAGGACCCGGCAAAGCTATAAGGGAAATTAATTATTTTAAAGCCACAAAGGTGGAAACAAAGAAGGCTGTACCTTAGAAGATGTTTATATTCAAAACGAAACGGAAATCTCAAGTTGTGGACTAGCCTAGATAGAATTCCGACGTGATTTAGAAATGTGTCGAGTATAGAGTTACGCGGCAAAAAACTTCGCAACCGACGCCGACAGAAACCGATGAATCATATTGAATCATTGATTAATTTTGAAATGGTATACAGAACACATGTTATCCACCCACTGTGGCCGATGGAGACATATGAAGGGGGGTATTTCTGTCCCAGAGCAGAAAAGGGGGGATTTCAAGAAGTAATGTGCAACACAGTCTATCTGGCTGATCTTTGTAGAGGGATGTGATGAATAAAAAAGTGTGACCTTACCTGGTTATAAATGTTGAGATGTGCAAATTAAGTTCATCTCACGTCCGGCTAACTCGTGGAGATGGGATGGGTCAAACGTAATCCCAATACTTCAATTTAAATCCGACAAGAAATAAAAAACACCAGTAATGCACACTTGTTTTTATTTATGTCATAAAAGGGGCCCACACACAAAAATCGGTTAAGTAAATGAAACCAAAATGTAAGCAAAGTGCAGTCTATAGATAAAGATAGATGGCGCAGTCGGTTAATCTGACAGTGCGGAATGTCAATGATCAGGTGACATAAAACGTCAAAAATGCGACACAATCGGATCCGCTTGTTCGTTACAAAAATGAATTAACCGGTTATTCCACCGGTAGGCATTTTAAAATTCTAAAATCCACTGTAAAGCTATAATATGTTATTACAGCTATAATAAGTATATAATAGTAATACATTGTATCACAAACTCTTTTAACCGGACACTAAATGGCGCACAAACACTTAACGTTTCGCAGTCGTTCGACAGCTTCGTCGAATACAGTCACGTGGTGTATCATCCACCAATAAATTTCGAGAAAGCAAAGAAGGGATGCAGGTTCGCCAACTATATCGAAAGCGGGCCAAAACGTTTCGATTCCGCGTTTTCTTTGGCGGGAAAATTGAAACGTAACACAGGGTCGATTTATAACGACGCCACAAAATCTTTCAGCAAGGACACCACGAAGAAGATCGCCAGGCAGCTCCCACTTAGCGGAACTCCGGTGAAACGGTTGAAATAAATGGGGAGGAAGAAGAACTACATAACAATAATAGTAATAGTAGTAAAGGGTGTTTTTTTAGAGGTATAGAACTTTAAAATGAAATAAAACACATCAAAATCATAGTAATGGGAATGATATTGGCTTTATTGGAAAGATAATTTTATACCATTAGAGACACGTAAGACCTCTACTTGCTGCTGGCTCTGAAACTGGTGCTACCAAAACTCTAAAATGAATTACTCTTGTCTTACTTACTTTTAACTACGTGGCAAGTTTGGGCTGCTTTCCGTCAGCTGTTGACCCAGGCAAGCTCAAAGGAGATGGGCGTGGTGTAAAGATTCTGTTATAGACGCCAGGGTGAACAATTAGTGTTCCCAATCTATATAGCGTTCACAATAGTTTTTGCAATAAATTAAGGAGATTTTACTTCATTCACTTGCACGTTGATGGCAACAATTACACAAAATTACACTCACATAACCTCAAAAGCGTTCGCAGGTCTCGTTTCTTATTTTTATTTTTGAAAAAAATCATTAAAAAAAAATTAAAAAGTTGTCATGAAATAAACAAAACTGGGTCAAAATTTTTAACATTAAGACATTTGACAGTTATTATGCAATTTTTGACGCTAAATAAAACAAAAGACGATCGAGAAATAAAGAAAATTTATAAGATTAAAAAATTCATAGTAAATAAACAAAACTTTCTAAAATTTCACATTTGTGCAATTTTTGACGTAAAATAAAACAAAAGACGATCGAGAAGTAAATAATAGTTTATTGACCAGACGATACATAAAGGAAATTTATAAGATTATTATTATTATTATTATTATTATTATTATAAAATTTTAAAAAATAAAAATAAAAAAAATTTCATCGAATAAAATTAGAAAAAAATAAAAATTATAAAAATCTCATTAAATAAAATCACAAAAAATTTAAATTAAAAAATTCTCATTAAATAAACAATACTTTCTACTTTCTATAAAATTACAAAAAAAATATGAGAATTACAAAAATCATAAAAATTTAAAAAATAAAAATTTTAATTTTTTTATTAAATAAACAAAACTTTCTAAAATTAAGATTTGACATTTGTGCAATTTTTGACGTAAAATAAAACAAAAGACGATCGACAAATTTATAAAATAAAAAAACATAAATATATAAAAAATTTAATAAAATTAGAAAAAAATAAAAATTAAAAAAATCTCGTTAATTAAAATTAGAAAAAAATAAAAATTCAAAAATTCTCATTAAATAAACAATACTTTCTACTTTCTATAAAATTACAAAAAATTATAACAATTACAAAAAATTATAAAAATTTAAAAATTCACATTAAATAAACAGAACTTGAACAGAATTTAAACTTTAAACAATTTTTGGCGTAAAATAAAACAAAAGACAATCGACGAATTTATAAAATTAAAAAAATCTCATTAAATAAAATTAGAAAAAAATACAAAAATAAAAACTCATTAAATAAAATTACAAAAAATTATAAAAATTAAAAAATTCTCATTAAATAAACAAAACTTTCTAAAATTAAGATTTGATATTTATGCAATTTTCGACGAAAAATAAAATGACCGACAAATTTATAAAATTAAAAAAAAATATGTAAACATAAAAAATCTCATTGAATAAAATTACAAAAAATAACAAAAATACAAAAATCTCTAAATAAAAAAAAATTAAAATTAAAAATTCTCATTCGAGATATAAAAAAAATTTATAAAATTACTAAAAATAACGAAAATTTAAAAAATTCTTAATAAATAAGCAAAACTTTCTAAAATTAAGATTTGACATTTGTGCAATTTTTGACGTAAAATAAAACAAATACGATCGAGAAAAAGAAAATTTATAAAATTACGAAAAAATATGAAAATTACAAAAATCATAAAAATTTAAAAAATAAAAATTTAAATTTTTTTATTAAATAAACAAAACTTTCTAAAATTAAGATTTGGCATTTGTGCAATTTTTGACGTAAAATAAAACAAAGACGATCGACAAATTTACAAAATAAAAAAACATAAATATAAAAAATTGAATAAAATTAGAAAAAAATAAAAATTAAAAAAATCTCGTTAATTAAAATTAGAAAAAAATAAAAATTCAAAAATTCTCATTAAATAAACAATACTTTCTACTTTCTATAAAATTACAAAAAATTATAATTACAAAAAATTATAAAAATTTAAAAATTCTCATTAAATAAACAGAACTTAAACAGAATTTAAACTTTAAGCAATTTTTGGCGTAATATAAAACAAAAGACGATCGACGAATTTATAAAATTAAGAAAATCTCATTGAATAAAATTAGAAAAAAAATACAAAAATACAAACTCATTAAATAAAATTACAAAAACTTATAAAAATTAAAAAATTGTCATTAAATAAAGAAAACTTTCTAAAATTAAGATTTGATATTTATGCAGTTTTTGACGAAAAATAAAATGACCCACAAATTTATAAAATTAAAAAAAAATATAACATAAAAAAATCTCATTGAATAAAATTACAAAAAAATAACAAAAATAAAAAAATCTCTAAATAAAAAAAATAAAAATTAAAAATTCTCATTCGAGATATAAAAAAATTTATAAAATTACGAAAAATAACGAAAATTTAAAAAATTCTTATTAATAAGCAAAACTTTCTAAAATTAAGATTTGAAATTTGTGCAATTTTTGACGTAAAATAAAACAAAAGACGATCTAGAAATACAGAAAATTGATGAAATGACAAAAAAGTAAAAATAAAAAAAAGAGTTGTGTTCAAAATCGGTAGACCTACCGAATTATCGGTAGAGTTGGCAGCACTGATCGACAATGTGGATTTGGCTGCTACTTAGTTACTTTAGTTTTTGTCGCCCATAATGCCCATAAAAGGACATCGTTACGCGACGCTTTCGGAGAACAATAATTGCAAGCCCGCGCTCGGGGTTGACCATGGTTGCCACAATAAGCTCTAAGTTGACCGAAATTCTCAGATGTTGCCAACTTATTCCCAAAACGATTTTGGACTGTAGCAAAACGTTGGACTCACGGGCAGACAAGAAAGTAGAATCCAGGCGTTGAAAATGAAATTCTTAAGGAGAATAAAAAAGACTGACAAGGATACACAGGATAGATTAGAAAAGAAGTAGACCTAATCCCAACAATATTATAAAACAAAACCAGAAATGAGAAGACACAAAACACGATCTACAATGGGAAGGGAGTGCCTTAAGGATCAGTCTTGGACACCCTCCTTTGATATGATTTATATTAATGACATTGTACGTCATTTAACACCTGTAAGAATTAAAAGCTAATATGAACAGTGTCCATTAAAAAAAAGTTGATCGTAATGTCCTACGTGTGCCCATGCCCAAATTTTTACAATCTCATAGAAATTCACAAGACAGACAAACGGGGCCGTCTCCATCTTTTTCTGGCTTGGCAAGCTACAAAAGATTGCACAGCAATTACAAGCAAGAGAAAATAGTTTAGGATTCCAGAACAGTACTCAAGAGGAGAAGAGAAAGGCCAAGGAAAACGTGAAATAGTGATTGGACATGGGCCCATGCCCAAATTTTTACAATCTCATAGAAATTCACAAGACAGACAAACGGGGCCGTCTCCATCTTCTTCTGTCGTGGCAAGCTAGAGAAGAGATAGCAAACTACACGCAAAAGAAAATAGTTTGGGAATCCAGAACGGTACTCAAGAGGAAAAGGGCAAGATCAAGGAAAACGTGGAATAGTGATTGGAAAAGATGACTGAGAGACTGGCCCAGAAAATAAAAAGGGGCACAACATGGTTAATCACATTAACAGACTTAAACTTACCAGATTGGTAAAGGATAGAAGTAGAAGAATTTTGTCTGGATGTCGGGAGGGAAGAAAGCAAATCTTTTTGTTAATTTGGTAATTTTATTAGACGAGTGACAAACAGTAATAAATAAATTAACGAATTCAGGGATGAAAACGAACGCCAATAATTACAAGAAAAGAATCCCCCCCTTTTTTTTAATACTTCTGCTCCTCGACGTACTTTTCCTCTTCCACCTTGGGTTTGGGCGCGTACGGATTCTTCAACGGGTCCAAATTCAATCTGCAAAAGCAAACGTCATTTTAAGCCCCCAGGCTTACCAACGGGGTACGTTCTGGGATTACCTGTAGAGATTGGGGGCGTCGTGACAGTGCACGTTGTACCACCAATCGCAGTTGAATTCCGCCTGGTTGAAGAGGGTTCCGTTTGTGCAAAGGAACGAGGCACCTTGGTGGCCCTCACGTCCATCGTGGCACACGTGGTACGCCTAAAAATAATTCCTCTGCGTTACCTTAATTCTTGTACAAGATTTGGTCCAATTAAATTGTGCCCAAATATTTATTGTACCAGCAATTTCGGTTCTCTATAAAATAGGAAATAATATCGAACCTGACAGCCGGTCTCTACATTTGCATAAATTCCAGGATGAGCAGGAACATTATGGCAGGAAAAGCTGGTTTCCGGCACGCTGTGATAGATGGGGTAGTCTACCCCCGGCACTCCTGGGATTTTCGAGAAGTCCTGTCGTTGTTCTTTCTCTGCCTGGCGAGGCTTGGCGGGGTACACGTTGTAGCCCACGTTGTAACCTGCGGCTTCGAAACCTCCACCGTAACTTGTATGCTGCAACAATTTCTTTTTTTTAATTCTAATTCTCGTTTGTAAAGGCACATGGGGCCCTTGTACGTTTACTAAAACGAATTGCCCTCATTTATTTAATTATTATTCTTCATTGTCGGAGGACGTAGTTCTTGGATTACTAATTTTTTTTATATATCAAAAATTAATTACAAAAAATTGTTGTTCCACATTCATCGTTGTATGACGCGTTTAAGTTTTCTTTTAAGACAGTTTATAAATATAACCGGCGTTCAATTGGAGTGGGGTCAAGCAAAATACACGGGTTTGATTGACGCTATAATTTAATGTACGCGAATTAATTAAATTGCGCAGGGTGAAATGATAATAAACATTAGTTTGGTGTAAAAAAAAAGCCGTAAGGAACTGAACAAATTATTAATAATTTAAATAAACGATTCGGTATTTTCTTTTATAAATAACAATTACGCCAGTGCTGGCGCAATTTCGAACACTTGCGTATGTATGGTTGCCTATCATGACTTTTGTTGGAGGACGAAGTCCTTGGACTCAAAAGCTAGAGAAAGTGAAACTGAAACTTTTTAAAGACGTAATGAAGCGCAAGTCACGCGGCGCGGCATTAAACTGTACAATAAAAGTTGTTTTTGCTTGTGGTTCTGTCTTTGTGGCTTTTGTTTTCCAATAATTTTTGATCTTCTAGAATCTTGTTTGTTTGTGCTTTTTATTTTGTCGTCATTCATTTGGTTCCGAGCTTCTTAGATACAAGTACGTAGAATGTTTGTTTTGAGACACGATTTTTCTGCCTCTTTCATTTTTTACTTTGAGGTCCTCTGACATCTTGTTTGTTTAGAGGTTTTACCGTGCGACTTTATTTTCTATGCAGTGCTGATGCAGCAATTTCGATGGTTGCCTATCATGACTTTCTCTAGGCGCTGGTGGCAGTTTACAAATAACAAGTAAAAATAGGTAGCAGTTTATAAATAACATCTACAGTTCATTATTTTACTATACGCCGATAGATCGATCGGTAAGTCAAAGAACTTTTATATAACTATCTCCTTCTAACTTTCGTGAAACATCCTCACGGCTGTTGTCATGTCATGTCATTTCGTCGTATACAAATTTTCTTAACTCGGCATACCAATAAAAAAAAATGAACTTAACCTGTTGTTTATAAACAACTATCAGCACCTAACAAAAGTCATGATAGGCAACCATACATACACATTTAATACGTAAAGTTAATTCTCCATAAGAAAGTGAGCCAGAACGCCCATAGCTACACTACTGTCGTCCTTCATTTTTTTTTTTCGTCTTCTCTAAACCTGTATTCTTCTGCTTTGCCATTTTTTATTCGATGCAATTTTTCGATTATATCAACTTCCTCAAAGTAACTTCGATTCAATCAACTCTTCAAAAACCGCGAGCGCTTTTTTTTTTCGTCCTCGGAAACTATAAGGTTACTTAAATTTTGTTACGTCCGCGACGCTGATAAACTTATTTGTTTTTGTGGTAGTCGCGCCATCTATGAGTCAGCCGAATATTTCATTCTAGCCACAAGCTTTGTGAAGTTTATCGGGGAGGCGTAATGGCTATGGTAATAAAGTATTGCCGACTGCGGCTACGACCGACTTACTAGATGTTTTCATAACGATTACTAGAACGTTTAAGTTATAGAAGTACTTGTTAGAACTTGTTTTGTTTTTATTGTTGTGTTAAACTATTGTGTATATTAAAGCTTTTTTTTTAAATATTCAGAATTTAGAAGAAAAAATAATAAGCGAATTCATAATTTAATATAATAATTTTTTATGATGAGTGAGGTGATGTAAATCACAACGATTTAATTAGAACTTATGTCCTTTTATTTTTCATTTTTTTTTGTTCTGATTAATTTAAACTTGTTTTACATGATAAGAATAATTCTCATAATCATTAAATTTTGCAATCGTTTTCATACTGCATATATTCTATCAAGCGTCCAAAAACTCCCACGCTTGGAATTGGCGCAGGTTTGGTAAACGTATATCGGTGCTGTAAACACAATCAAGTGAGCCCACTTACTTTATTTGATGTTTTAATAATAATTATAAGTAAAGACATACCTATCATATTTCCTGCTATCTCAAGTCGTGGCCTGGCTAACTCCAAACGTGCGAGCTTTTGATCGCATGGTTAGTTTAAATTGGTCTGAAATTCATATTTTTTTATTTTTCGTAGTTTTATTACGTTTGCTTCGTAAGCGACTTAGCTTATGATTTTCAGATGTTTCTAAATGTTTTTCTAAAATGTTGCTCTTTTGTACCGGGTGGTTCAGTTTGGCATTCGCACCCCTTTAACATTTTTCTTTAGTAAAATGAAATGTGATATAAATAATATAGGCCTACGAATAGAGTATTTAATAACATGAAACAGTATTTACCACTTCCGGTTTTAAGTTAAAAAAATTAAAAGAAATAGGACGCCCTGTATATTTTCGCAAATTTGTAGAGGTAATTATAGATCGAAATTATGTAAAATATCCCGTATACAGGGCGAGTGAAATTCGAGAAAAAATGAAATTGCCTCTGGAAAAACAAAAACGAATCGCTCCAGATACAAAATACGTTCGGCATTCAGTCAAATGTTTTCATAAATTTTGAAAAAAGTCGATTTGATGTTCGATGTCGCAAAGTCGCAATTTTTAGTTTTCCTCCGATTGCGAAGAAATTTGGCAATCCTGCCCCCATTCTTTTGTAATCCGTTAGATGGAGTTGCTAGTTTTTTTAATGGATTTTTTTTATTCTGGTAGATGTAGATGAAATTGCCTTCTTCTTCAATAGATTCTTTTGTTTTCCATTACATTAGAACTGACGTCTTTATTAATGAATTCTTTTTTTTTTCTTTGATGAATTCGTTGTATTCTAAAAGATGGCGTTGTCTTTATTACGCTGGATTCTCTTGTATTAATGTATTAATGATGAATTTGCCTTCTTTGTATTCCATTGCAATTAATTAATTTTTTTTTGCTTTTGTCTTTTTCCTTTTTTTCGAATGAATTCTCTCGTATTCCGATAGGTGGAAGTGTCTTTGTTTCAAAAGATTCTTTTGTATTGCGATAGATGGAGCTTCTTCTTCTTCAATGAATTCTTGGTAGATAGCTTTGTCTTTATTCCGATGGGTTATTTTCTGTATTCTGTATTTCTATATGTATTCTGTATTTCTACATGTATTCCGATAGATGGAGTTACCTTTTTTGTTTTGATAAATTGAGTTGTCCACTTCTTCTTCTTCTGCAATGAATTCTTTTCTTCTCTATTACATCTTTCTTTTGTTTGTTGTGCTCCTTCCTTTTTGCTTTTCTCTCGGTAGATTATTTTGTGTTTCTGATAGATGGCGTTGCCTTTATTCCGACGGATTATTTTGTATTCTGTTAGATGGAGTTGCTATTTTTTCATGGATTTTTTTATTCTAGTAGATGAAATTGCCTTCTTCTTCAATAGATTCTTTTGTTTTCCTACAGATGGAGCTGCTTTTTAACTGTTTTTTTTTAATTCTTTCATGGAATTGTCTTTTCCGTTAATTAGCGGATTCTTTTGTATTCCAATGGATGGAGTTGCCTTTTTTTTAAAAGATTTTCTTTAATTGTTCTTCCTTTCCCAGTAGTTTCTTTGTATTTCAATAGATGGAGTTGCCTATTTTGGATGGGTTTCTTTAAAATTCTGATTTATGGAATTCTCTTGCATCCCATCCCAATTAGATGGAGTTGCCTTTTTTGAATGTATTTTTTTTATCCTGATTGATGAAATTGCTTCTTCAATAGATTCTTTTGTTTTCCAATAGATGGAGCTGCTTTTTTTTTACTGGATTTTTTAAAATTCTATTCGATGGAATTGTCTTCTTCATTAATCACTAGATGCTTTTGTATTTCGATAGATGGAGTTGCCTTTTTTTAAGATTCTTTTAATTGTCTTCTTCCTTTCTCAGTAGTTTCTTAGTATTCCAATAGATGGAATTGCCATTTCTTTTGTGTTGTGATACTGTTTTTTTTTTTAATTTTAATCCTTCCTGCTTTCCTCTAGCTAAATATTTTTAACTTGAAATTTATAACCTTCGATTTAATAATAAATTTATTTCTTATGCAGTCAATTTTCTTGTTTGTTACACTCAGTCGCTTATTAATTTGTTTCCAGAGACGAAAGTCTAAGAGTGCCAAGAAACTAACTTATACATAATATAAACTAGTCCATATGCTGTGCATTGGGCTTCGATGTATTACATAAATAGTAAATAATAGATTTTTGTATGTAGGCTTACAAGAACCAACACTAATTATTTACGATCGGGGAACTTTTCCTGCAAACTCGAAGTGAATTTGAAGCGAGGCAATAATGGAAGTTTGTGAGTTATTGTTATCATTTTTTTTTTTGTACTTAAATCAGTAGTATTTAAACTTTAATTTATTTTAGAGACATTGTAAAACTTTCGTGAGTAGTTTTCAAGGGACGAAGTTTAACTCACATGCATCATTTGTAAATTATTTCATAATTCAAGAATAAAATTAAGTGTTAAAGAATCGGCAACAGTAATTAAAAAATTACACATGTACAGTTACAACCTAAAGAAATATCTTTCCGTTTTAAATTTTAGAGAAAATAATCGTGAGTTAATTAATCGTTCCCGAGCACCAATTGAAAGTGACCAGTTATCACCGCCGATAATTTCTAACTCTAATCCTGTGCAGTATTTTTGTTTTTCGTTTAACACTAACGCGTTTTATTCTATTTTATTTTATTTTTTGCATCTGTTGGATTGCTCTAAGCTCGTCCAGTTTGAAACGGACCCTCGTTACATCTAGGCACTTAAGTGTTATTTTAACAATAAGTAAATTATTCAGAATTTGTATTGGACACATTTTCATGTCAAAAAAGAAAAAATCGCAAAGTATAAATAATTTACAAGAAAAAAGAACTTCAAATATTTAGATTAAATTGCATTCGTTTTTTGCTTATACAAATGAGCGATTAAGAAGATTTTACATACAGGAAAAAAAAGAATGAAAATTGAACACTATAGTGGAACTGGGCCCTTCATGAATCAGCAGAAATAACAACAGTCAATTAATTAACTTGGAGCTTGAAATTGTTGTTGTAAAAATAGACCACGTTACACAAGAACCACTTTTCACATACAACACACTGCAAAAGCAATTTCGTACTTTCTAAAACAGACATTTTTTGCAAGGACGTAAATTCTGAAGTCGACGTGATTTATCACAGCAAGCCCCAATTTTATTTATTATCTATAGATACCTTACGTATGTATTTCGTCACAGCAAATTGCATTCCTAATTCGCATTATTTTTAGCCTTTGATATCACACAAGTTCGTTACTCTTTTATACAGGATGCTTGGAAATTGGCGAATTAATTATACGTATTATACCTTATGACTTGCAAATTTGGCAATATCCAATATTATATTTTAAACTGCATATTACGCCATCAAATTAGAATAACACGAAGAATTATTTGATGGGACTAGTGAGTATTCAAAACACAACATACTTTAGGCATTATCAAAGCTCTTTTTAAATTTATTACGTCAAGAAGCAAAAATTGAACGGAACAACTGTCACATTGACAACCAATTTGTTCAAGGTCAAATAGCCACTGTCGGTGTCAAAAACATGTAGTGGCAGTACCTGTGTCCACAGACAGAGAACGAGTGCCTTACTGTGAGACATTTATCAACGCCATCTGTTGAAACGTGCCGATAGTCTTCTTTTCATTTATTTCTGCGACGATCGTTTCTGAACGGTCACAAAAATGTCTTCGTTCAACAGCGCCATCTGTTGAAACGCGCCGAAAGTGTCCTCTCGATCGTTAGTTTATAAATCTAGTGAATTCCGCTTCGTTGTGTTTTTTGTTTTTTTATTATTTTTTTAATTAAATATACCTTACGTGTATTTTCTGATAAAATACCAAAACAGGTGACTAAGTACTTTTGAAAACGTTTTTTTCCAAAAACTAGTACTGTTTTCTATCAACAGGTGTCGCTAGTAATATACGCTGGTTAACTCCGGATTTAAACTCTTAGGGCCGTTTTCATAATAGAACTTTAAATTTAAAGTTAAAACTTTAACCTATAAAAACATTAGTTTTCCTATGCTTAAAGTGACTTTAAATTAAACGGCCCTTAGGCCCAGTTTCATAAAACATAGTTAACGCTTCGATGAAGTTAATCGTGTGATTAAGCGATATCATTGGTGGAAATTTAAACTTTCCTCCAATGATATTGCTTAATCACACGATTAACTTGATCGAGTGGTTAACTACGTTTTATGAAACTGGGCCTTAGAAAATAATTTGAGACAGAACAGAAAATAAAACAAAGAATTGGAAAAATTAATTAAAGTGACGAAGTAAATTTTTTTATACGTTTTTGAGGAGAGCTAAAAATAAATTCCATCAACAGAAGACGCCAGTTGCACGGGCTAGATTTAAACTCTGTTAGAAAATCATTTTAAGTAGAAAATAAAAAACAAAAACTTCAAACCGAAATTCGCATAACGACATAACGTTAAAAAAAGAACATGCGATTTATTTTGAATTTTTCCACAAACAAGTAAACACTCTATCCACAGATGTCACCACTAATATTTGCCCAGTTTTTTTTTATTTATTAATCTACCGAAATGTGCTGTAAAATCGATTGTCTTTTTTTGTCTGTTTTTATTATTTTTTTAAATTTTATCATTTCGTATTTTTTTTGTTAATTCTGTTGTTTAATTTTTTTGCTTGTTCAATACCATACAAAATATTTTTAAATACAGTATTTTTACTTTATATTAAATTTATCACCTTTCCTTGTAAGCAGTTCTTTTTTAAATTTATTAATCTACTGAAATGTGCTGGAAAACCGATTGTCTTTTGTTTCTATTTCTTTTTTTTTAATTTTATCATTTCGTATTTTTTGAAAATTCTATTATTTCATTTTCTTTGCTTGTTCATGCTTTTTTTAATTTTATTTAATTTTTTTAAACAAAATGATGAATCTATTAACAGTGGCGTAGGTAGAAACTTGTTTCCGCCCCCCCCGGTCAAACCAAAAAAATCTAACGAGTACGGACTACTATTTTATTTATGAAATATAAAACGGCGAACAAAAACGTCATATGAAAAAATTCTTTAGTATGAATTACGTTTCTACCGACGCCACTGTTAATAGATTCATCGTTTTGTTTAAAAAAAAAATCTACCTTACCTACGCCACTGCCTATTAAATTGTGTTGTAAATTCTGTTTTGTTTGTTTCGTCACAATTCTCTTCAAATGTTTTTTTTTGTTTTTTTTTACCTAATTTACTATTAATTTATTGAATTGCGCTGTAAAATCGACCGTCTTTTGTTTCTGTTTTTAATGATTATTTTTACGTTTTTCTTTAAAAATTATTCGTAAATCTAGTAACAAGTTTTAAGGAATCTTGGTAATTCTTGAGGGATTTCTGCTTTTTAAACGTTGGCAGTACTATCGACGCTGTCGTATTAAGTTTGACGTTCTTCAATTTGACGTTCGTAACCTTGGGAGCTTGCGACAAGTTCCAATTGTGGAAGTGATTTAATTCGCGCCGCGCATGACGTTCCACGATTTCGCATTTAACGAAAAGGCCCATTCAGAACAAATTGATAGTAGTCTTTGATTTTGATGTAACTGTCTTGTAGAGCGCCATCTCTTGTTCGGCACTGACAGTTCAATTTGAGTCAATTAAAAACAAGATTCTACAGAAATGAAATGGATTTTTAAAAAATTTCAAATACGTTGACTTTTTGTGTTGAAGTTAAGTTCTAATCGTAGGAGTAATTTGAAGAGTTTTTTTTTAATAAATTGAATATTTTAGTGCGCCATCTTTTGCCCGACGCTGAAAGTTTTCAATCCTTCTTTCTACATTTGCCTTTTTGTGTCAAATCGAAAAGAGTATGATTTGGATATAGTCTCTTCTAGAGCGCCATCTCTTGTCCGCTAACGATAATTCTGTTTCTGATAGAAAGATTTGAACCAATTAAAAACAGAACTTCTACTAAAATAAAATAAATAAAAATTTTTAAAAAATACGTTGGTACGTTGTATTAAATTTAAATTATTTAGGAACAATTTCAAACAATTTTTTTTAAGTGAAAGCCATCTTTTGCTCGGCGCTGAAAGTTTCTTCGCCGAAGCCCTAATTCAAAACAAACTCAAAGTAGTCTTTGATTTTGATGTAATTGTCTTCTAGAGCGCCATCTCTTGTTCGTTATTGACAGTTCAATTTCAGCCAATTAAAAACAAAATTCTACAGATATGAAATAAATTTAAAAACAAATTAAAAATACATCGACAGTTTGTATTGAAGTTAAGTTCTAATTATGTAGAAGCAATTAGAAGAGTTTTTTTTAATAGATTGAATTTTTTAGAACGGCATTTTTTGCCCGGCGCTGAAAGTTTCCAATTCTTATTTGTACATTTGCCTTTTCGTGTTCTCTTAGTTTCTATTCTGTCTATGATGGATTCGTCATTGTCATCTGATTTCGGAGCATATTGAAAACGGTTTCATTTGGATAAAATCGTCTTCTAGAGTGCCCTTTCTTGTCCGGTACCGACACTTCTATTTTTGACAGAAAGATTTGAGCCAATTAAAAACAAAACTTCTACTAAAATAAGATAATTACAAAAATAATAATAATCATCGTTGGTACTTTGTGTTGAAATATTTAAAAGCAATTTCAAGCGAACTTCTTTAAGAGTGAACTTTTTAGAGCGCCATCTTTTGCTCGATGCTGAAAGTTTCTTCGTCGGAACCATGGCCAGCTCCATTAACAATCATTGACGTGTATGTATGGCCGTTTCAATCCGCTTAAAATTCAGTTCCGAGAAAGCATGCCATGGAGTACTCCCCTCAGCGCTCCCTATTAGAGATACTACAGAACTACTCATAGTAACGTAATGACAACTGCAATTACTTAAAAACTCACAAGAGGCGCTGAGTGGAGTACCGTCAAAATTTTTAAAAGTCGAATTGAAACGGTCATACATACACGTCAGTGAATGTTAATGTAGCTGGCCATGGTCGGAACTCAACTTCGGAGAATACTAAAAATAGTCTTTGATTTTGATAATAATTATGTTGTAGAGCGCCATCTCTTGTCCGGTACCGACAATTCTATTTCTGACAGAAAGGTTTGAGCCAATTCAAAACAAAACCTCTACTGAAATAAAATAAGTAAAATTAAAAAAAAATACGTTGGTACTTTGCGTTGAATTATTTAAGAGCAATTTCGAACGAACTAAAAATTAAGAGTGAACTTTTTAAAGCGCCATCTTTTGCTCGACACTAAAAGTGTCTTCGTCGGAACTCTACTTCGGAGAATACTAAAAAATAATCTGTGATTTTGATAATAATTATCTACCGACAATTTTATTTCTGACAGAAAGATTTGGGCCAATTAAAAACAAAACTTCTACGGGTATTCACTGAATCCGGTACTTACCCCAACAATAACTGTTATATATTTTACAGTTTGTTTTTTTTCTCTATAACACCTGTCAATGTCGAAATTTTAGTGGTTCTGTTGGAATCCTGCTTTTATCACTAAGGCCCAGTTTTACAATCGTGGAATAAGGACGGAATGTCGCCGAATGTCGTTCAACGTTCCTTCATGTCTACATCACACCTACGTCACGTTATTCTAAGAATAATACTTATCCGACGATTGTAAAATCGGGCCTAAATGTAAAACAGAAATTTTTGAAATTTCCTAACACTCAGGTAACGGGTACCAACATCAAAAACATCTGACAGGTATTATAGAAAAAAAAACGATATATACTGGTGCGATCAGATATTTTTTAGATAAGGTGAGGCTATGAAAAATGAAATCAGAGTTTTAGCTTGATTCAAAACTTTTAGTCTGACATTTGCTTTCTGACTTCTATCAGATCTGACTTCTCTTAAATACTCTAACAGTCTTCGATCCTAGTATCTACGCAGGCGTGGCTTTGCTGGCAATTGTTTTGTATCATCTATTTTATAATCCTGCCATTTCTGTACTGTCCCAGCCTGGCCTATTTTCAAGCTTCGATGAAACAATCGGTATATCTGAATCAAAGTATAAAGAAGTATCGATGCATTGTTTCTACAGATTATTGTTTTATGAATTTTCAAACGAAATTTTTTTGTAAAACTCGAAAATGATTACCTTGGGAGCATTACCATCCCTTTTCAAGTTTCAAAAAAAAAAGATTGAGTTAATTGTTTAAACTGATGTTTTTTTTTTAAATATATTTCAAAGTGCTTTTTATATACTATCTGAAAATTTCTACAATTTCACTTCCCAAAACAAATCTTAAATTATGTTCTTAACTTTCGTATGTATGTATTCGTTTGTCATTGCATACATACATATTTTTATTTATTGCTCGAGGTTTTAATTTATTTGTGCGATATTAAGAAATGTGAGGTGAAGAGATGTCCTGGGGCTCGTATTATTTTAATTAATTAATTCCTTCAGGTTTCTACAAGTCAACGTTTTCTTGCCCTTCTTATTAATCAAAGTATAGGCCATTAAAACTGATAAAATTAAAATTAAGCGAAAAAATTAAATTTAAAAGAAGTTCCCCATTTAGGGTCCGAATACACAGACCATTTTTAACGGTCGTGTAAAGTTTGCGCAAAAAATAAATCCCCAAATCGTATTGCTCAAGGTTTTAATTTATCTGTGCGAGATTGGGTCTTAAAGAACCGAGATGTCTTGGGGCTCGTATCACTTCAATTAATTAATTCTTTCTGGTTTCTACAAGTCAACGCTTTCGTGCTTTTTTTATTTATCAAAGTGTATGTCGTCAAAAAAAATATCGTTGAGGGTTCGAATATACAGGCCACTTTTAACAGTCGAGCACAATCAGTAAAAACGGTCGAGTGGTTGGGCGGAGCGATCTGTCTATTTAATATTACAAAAGTCTGTCTTTTTCTAACACATGTACGACGTAAGAACTTGACTCGTAATATTGCGTAATCGTAAGTCGTTGACAGGTTTGTTTAATTAGGGACGTCGCTACGTAAGCTGCATGATTTTAACTAACAGTCGCCACATTTTAAATTACGTTTTAAAAAAAAAGTTTCGCCGCCAGCGTAGTTTGAGGTTATGTTTAAGGATTCCCGTACTTTTCATTTGCTGAACAGACATGCAAAGACTTTTAGCGAATCAATTCCATTAATAAAGCGATTGTGCTTCATTATAGGTTATGTAACGTTAAGGTTGTTAAACATTGACTCAACCGACAGTCAATTCTATGCGATTCGCTATAATTGAGCACTTTGCTTGGAAGCGGAAAATAACCGCTGTATCTGGTTGAACGCAACGACCAATATCGATCGCTATCAAACTGGCCCGTGTATTCAGATCTTTAAGGTATATTTTGGGGCAAATTACATTTCTATTTATTTCGAAAACGAGCTATCTCATGCGTAGTTTGAGGTTATGTTTAAGGCTGCCAATACTTTTCATTTGCTAAACAGATTATACAAAGACTTTTAGCGAATTCATTCCAATAATAAAACGATTGCGCTTCATTAAAGGACATGTAACCTTAAGGTTGTTAAACACTGACCCAACCAACAGTCAATTCGTTACGATTCGCTATAGTTTAGCACTTCGCTTGCAAGCGGAAAATAATTGCTGTCTCTGGCTGAACGCAACGACCAGTATCGATCGCCGTGAGACCCGTTAAAGGTGGCCCGTATATTCAGACCTTTAAGGTATATTTTGGGGGCAAGTTACATTTTTGTTTTAATCGAAAAGTAGCATTCTAATGCGCTAGTTTGAGGTTATGTTTAAGGATACCCATACTTTTCATTTGCTGAACAGATATGCAAAGACTTTTAGCGGATTAAATCTAGTAATAAAACATTATAATTTTATTTGTACATTTTTGAAACGAATTTAAAAAGCATCTCGCGAAAATTTCTTTTATAGATTATTTTTTGTTATAAAATCGATTGCACATTTTTTGTTTCACGGTTGAGACAATAACTGTCAAATTTGAAGAAAACAAACTCTAATTTTTTTATATTGAAATTGCTTTTTTAAATGCTTTCATTTACCCATTGACATTTATGAAAGTTTCGCTAGAATTTATGAATAAATTTCTTAAATTCGTGATAAAATTAAAGACTTCCTCAAAAATTTCATGAAATTTTACATCGTTTGTAAATTTCACGAAATTTTACATCGCTAGGTAAGACAGAAAAAGAAATACTAAGAAGAACTACGTACCGCATAATCGCGACACCGCACGACTGTTTTTTGACCTAAATAAGAGCTACGTATTTAAACAGAGACTGAATTAGCCCAGATAGACTCACAACGAAATTCCAAAAAAAATAAATAAATTTCTGGTCCCGTTCAACTACGACAGTACACTTTAATATCCAACGTTGCCAAATCTATTTTTTTTTCTTTTCTTAAGAAGAAAGGAAAAGACATAGACCAGCGCTATGTAGAACCAATTGCGAAACACCCTGTGTTTAGATTTTAATTAACGTCGTTACAAAAATCTACGAAATAAGAAATGCTATAAAAACGCGTTTTTTTTTTTAATTTGGGGGTTGATACTTACTATACTAATGCACCGAGCCGTCACGAGGAAACTGAACAAGACGAGCATCCACATTTTGAACATACTTGCTGGTACCCTGGTATATACACACGCACGCACCATCGACAACCAAATTGAGAATGAATGTCTTCGACTTCTTAGAGCCGGGTCAAGCAACTTTCCCTATTCGCCAACTCGACGTTCAATCTTTTTTTTTTCTTTTTCGTTTTAATTGCGACATAAACCTCGATTCAATCTACATACTCGCCTCGGTGCAATTTGAACGGGCAATGTGCACGACAACGAATGGAAGCTGAATGTCGCAATCAAAAGTGCCGCAACAAAAAACGGCTCAAAGCGTACGATTTTTTCGGGTTCGAAAGTTTCACTTACACGCACGCGGCATGCGAGAAAAAGGAAGCAGAGAAATGTGTTTGCTAGTCGAATTCCAATCATGTAATTTCAACCTAATTTTTGCACTGCAGAATAAAACTGCGTAAATTTAATGATGTAAGTTTATTAGATACAAGAATACACTGGTGTAATCAATCGGCGGCGGACACCCTGTATTGTATATCAGAATTGGAAGTAGGTAGCAACGGCCAAATTATATTAATGATAAAATCAATTCAATTTATTTTAAATCGAAAGAAATTACAAACAAAATATGTTGCTGGTAATTTGTTCGACAATCGCACTGCTGCCACCAAAATTGGAAGCGACGGTGGCGGCGGCGTTTAAAAGATAATAAGATAAGATATTTCTTGGCCGACCTAGTTTTGTCGTGGCACTTCCAATTACACAAAATCCTGAAAACAAAACGTAAATTCCTCGCCCAATAAAGAACTTTACGAGCGAAGCTCCGCACATAAAACTGCTTGCCAGGATAAGTCTCATTTGGCATTCCTCGCTGCACATATTTCGCGTGGAAGACATTTATTGCGCGCTCCTTCGTAAAAATATCAGATAATAAAACAAGCGCAAACGAGATGTCAATTTTTTTCTCGACTTCGTTTCAGAATCAGCCCGTCCCTGAGCTGCTTGGTGGTCGAGTCCGATGGGGGCTACTACACGGCGATGCCGCCAACAGCCATGAGGCTGGACAGCCCCCCCTGTACTAACAATAACAACAACACAGCATCAGGCTCCGAGCTGGCCTTACTCGCCAAACTGGAGGAGGCCAATCGTTTGTATGAATCCGACGCCAAGTCCCTCAATTCGTTGAGCGGGGCGTCGGCTTCCGGGCACTCGAGGAAAAGCTCCGACACTTCGCAGATCTCGCTAACATCTGGTAAGTCACGTCTTTAATTACCCAAGTTACGTAATAGTTAATTAGACTCTTAGACATTAGACTCTCTCGGCTTCTTGGATTTATTTATTACACAACCAACAACATACATAAAATTGCATTATACTGAACAGCTGATCGTTGTATTCCCAGGCCACTTCATTCTAAGGGGTCATTGTAACCTAAAGACTTCTCTTATCTTCTCGTCACAATCTGCTTCCATCCATCGTCTCATTCCAGTCTCGCCCTTTAAGGACTCGTCGCGTTTTTCCTTCCAGAACCAAATTGCCCATTTTCTCATCCCAGTCTCATTTTGTAAGAATTCGTCGTATTTCTTTTTTCCATGAGCTACAAAAGCGATCTCTTCTATTTCTTCCTGGCGGTTCCTAAGCATCCATCCTCATCCCAATCTTGTTCTCTGAACTTACAGAGACGACCTCTTCCCAAACGCGTTCTGCCCATTTTCTCATCCCAGTCTCATTTTGTAAGAATTCGTCGCATTTCTTTTTTCCATGAGCTACAAAAGCGACCTCTTCTATTTCTTCCTGGCGGTTCCTAAGCATCCATCCTCATCCCAATCTTGTTCTCTGAACTTACAGAGACGACCTCTTCCCAAACGCGTTCTGCCCGTTTTCTCATCCCAGTCTCATTTTGTAAGAATTCGTCGCATTTCTTTTTTCCATGAGCTACAAAAGCGACCTCTTCTATTTCTTCCTGGCGGTTCATAAGCATCCATCCTCATCCCAATCTTGTTCTCTGAACTTACAGAGACGACCTCTTCCCAAACCCGTTCTGCCCATTTTCTCATCCCAGTCTCATTTTGTAAGAATTCGTCGTATTTCTTTTTTCCATGAGCTACAAAAGCGACCTCTTCTATTTCTTCCTGGCGGTTCCCAAGCATCCATCCTCATCCCAATCTTGTTCTCTGAACTTACAGAGACGACCTCTTCCCAAACGCGTTCTGCCCATTTTCTCATCCCAGTCTCATTTTGTAAGAATTCGTCGTATTTCTTTTTTCCATGAGCTACAAAAGCGACCTCTTCTATTTCTTCCTGGCGGTTCCTAAGCATCCATCCTCATCCCAATTTTGTTCTCTGAACTTACAGAGACGACCTCTTCCCAAACCCGTTCTGCCCATTTTCTCATCCCAGTCTCATTTTGTAAGAATTCGTCGTATTTCTTTTTTCCATGAGCTACAAAAGCGACCTCTTCTATTTCTTCCTGGCGGTTCCCAAGCATCCATCCTCATCCCAATCTTGTTCTCTGAACTTACAGAGACGACCTCTTCCCGAACGCGTTCTGTCCATTTTCTCATCCCAGTCTCATTTTGTAAGAATTCGTCGCATTTCTTTTTTCCATGAGCTACAAAAGCGACCTCTTCTATTTCTTCCTGGCGGTTCCTAAGCATCCATCCTCATCCCAATCTTGTTCTCTGAACTTACAGAGACGACCTCTTCCCAAACGCGTTCTGCCCATTTTCTCATCCCAGTCTCATTTTGTAAGAATTCGTCGCATTTCTTTTTTCCATGAGCTACAAAAGCGACCTCTTCTATTTCTTCCTGGCGGTTCCTAGGCATCCATCCTCATCCCAATCTTGTCCTCCGAACTTAGAGAGACGACCTCTTCTACTCCTTCTTGCTGATATCCAAACACCATCTCATCCCAGTCGCGTTCTCTAAGGGCTCATCGCATTCCTTCGCATTTCAAGTCATCAGAGATGACCTCTTCTACTTCCTGGTGATTTCCAAGCGTCCATCTCCTCATCCCTATCTCATTTCCTAAGTGCTCATCACATTCTTTCATTTCATAGCTTGCAAAGGTGACCTCTTCCGCTTCCTGGTGATTTCTAATCTTTCCAATCTCATTTTTGAAAGTCGCATCGCATTCCTTCAATTCATAACTTACGGAGACGACCTCTTCTACTACTTCCTTGTGATTAAAATTTCTTATTATTTCTTCATAGGGGACGCACTATAATCTGCGTAAGTAGTCCATCTCTGCCGCTACCATTTTCGTTTTTCCTTTTCTTCCACAAATCAAAACCCCATTTCCCATCTTAGTTTGTCCAAATCGTTTTTATTTATGTTGCGCCTTTACTTACGTATTTCCTCTTCTTCTGTATGTATGACGACCCCCAGAAATTGCTTCATCCCCCCTATATTTTGCCCTTGGGTTCAGTTTTATTTTTCTAAACCTCGCATTCTCTGTAAAGTCTTTTGAACATCAATTTTAATTTCGTACGAGTCTTGGGATATTATGCAACAGAGCAGAAATGGGAATTCCCATTTCTCTTGGTCTTAATTCACTCATCATCTCCATATTGTCCCTAAAAGAATTTTGCCCTTGGGTTCAGGTTTTTTTTTTTCTAAACCTCCACGCCTCGCATTCTCTGTAAAGTCTTTTGAGCATCCATTTCAATTTCGTGGCTATTACAGTCAAAGCCTATGTAACGGTTCAAAAATGGGAACCCCCATTTCTCAAATATTTTTTGCTAACCAATTTTGGGTAACCAGGTACCAGTTCGACACAGGATAGAACCGAAGACGGAGAAGACCTGTGGATTCTCTGGGGGAAGATCGTCAACGACTGGGAGAACTACTGGAAGAAATGCAACGCCCAAGTGCGCGAGCTCATCCGCCGGGGGATCCCCACTCATTTCAGGGGGATCGCCTGGCAGCTGCTCTGCTCCGCAACCGAGGCCCCCGAAAAGAAACTCTACGCCGAATACATCAAAGTAAACCCCACCACCTCACCCCCCAGGCAAGCCCGCTAACTTTGCCCCCCTCCATTTCAGACCAAATCGCCTTGCGAGAAGGTCATCAGGCGAGACATCGCGCGCACGTACCCCGAGCATGAGTTCTTCAAGGAAAAAGACGGGCTGGGACAGGAATCTCTTTTCAACGTCATCAAGGCGTACTCGCTTCACGACCGCGAGGTCGGATACTGCCAGGGTTCAGGGTTCATAGTTGGGCTTCTGCTTATGCAAGTACGTTAGGTTTCTCCCCCTAAAAAAGGAGATGAGTGTCGCGAGCAAACTGTTTTAGATGCCCGAGGAGGAATCGTTCGCCGTCTTGGTGAAGCTGATGGAGGACTACAGGATGCGCGACATGTTCAAGCCGAGCATGGCCGAGCTGGGCTTGTGCATGTTCCAACTGGAACACCTCGTCTCCGAGTTGCTGCCCGATTTGAACCAGCACTTTCAATCGCAGGGGTTCCACACCACCATGTACGCGTCCAGTTGGTTCCTGACGCTCTTCACCACCGCCCTCTCGCTGCCCTTCGCCTGCCGGATCATGGACGTGTTTCTTTACGAAGGGATGGAAATCATTTTTAAGCTGGCCCTCGCGATGTTGTCGCTGGGGAAGGACGACTTAATGTCGCTGGATATGGAAGGAATGCTGAAGGTTAATCATCACTCTTTATCTTATCAGAAGGCCTTATCTCAGTTAAATTATCAGCGTTACATTTTTGTCTCACAGTTCTTCCAAAAGGAGCTACCGTCACGAGCGGAAGCCGACCCGGAGAATCTGATGCAGCTAGCCTACAGCGTCAAATACAACGCGAAGAAGATGAAGAAATTGGAAAAGGAATACAGCGTGATGAAGGCGAAAGAGCAAGAGGAGATGGTCGAATTGAAGGTAAGTCGTCTTTGCCCTCGCGCTTCCTTGAGTTTAATAACGATTGTTGCCCAGCGCCTGCGGACCGAGAATAAACAACTGAGGCACCGCTGTGAAATGTTGGAGGAGGAAAGCAAAGCCCTCGCCGATAGGCTCGTCCGCGGACAGGTTAGTAGAGCGGAAGAAGAGGAGACGACGTTCGTGGTGCAAAGGGAGCTCGACGCCCTGCGACACACCCACCTCGAAACGACCCACCAGCTGGCCCTGGCGCACGAGAAAATCCGCTCGCTCTCTTTGATGATGGAGGAAAACGTAAGCGCTTTAACTTGCGAGGGAAAAACTTTTGATTTCGCTTCCTTTCGCAGCACACGTCGCGGCAGTCATCCATGGAGGAAATTTCGATCAAGCAGGAGCAATTGGAGCAACGCGAGGAGATGATTTTGTGCCTGCAGGAAGAACTGGTGAAGGTTCGGCTGCGCGAGGCGGAAAACGACGCCCTTAACCGGGACTTGAGGGCGAGGATACACGAGCTGGAGGAAGACAAGAAGACGCTGAGGGAGATCACCCCCGATAACAGCGTCGCGCATCTGCAAGAGGAACTGATAGCGGTTAAGCTGCGCGAGGCGGAAGCCAACTTGTCTTTGAAGGACTTGAGGCAGAGGGTTTCGGAATTAAGCGCGCAGTGGCAAAGGCACCTTCAGGTAAATATCATCCCGCTTGAAGACGTTGCGCAAGTAATAAACGAATGTTCCAGGAGCACAAGCAGAAGCAAGAACCCACTTCCTCGGGTGACGCCCACAGTACGCCAAAGAAGCTTCTGTTTTGGGAAAATCGCAGCAATGAGACGCAGAAGTTGGAGGAGGACCTCATGACGACGAGGATACGGGAAATGGAAACGCTTACGGAAGTCAAAGAGTTACGCCTGAAGGTACTGGCTTGGAAGAGTGTAGGTAATTTTAATAGCCTTGGATTTATTTACGTAGGTGATGGAGCTCGAGACTCAGGTCCAAGTGGGCACCAATCAGCTTCGCAGGCAGGATGATGAGATCAAGAAGTTGAGGGAGGCCCTCGAAACGGCCGAGCTGAGAGATCGCGAAGCAGCTGCGCGCCTTCTGGAAGAACAGAGAAGGTACTCGGATTTGGAGAGCAAGATGAAGGACGAGTTGATGAGCGCGAAGATACGCGACGCCGAGAAGACGCAGACCGTGGCGGAATTGACACAGAAAATAAGCCAGCTTGAGCTTAAAGTAAGTCATAAGTTTTCGATTGGGTTGGGTTGGGGTATTTTTTGTTGGTCAAATGTATTAATTAATTTTCTTCTCGAATATAGAACGAGGAAATTGCAACGGAAGGTGAACTTCGCAGCCACTCGGTCGATGATAGCGATAAGGTGCGTGACCTTCAAGATAAAATTGCCGATCTTCAAGCAGAGGTATATATCAAAGGGCTTAACAATGACTTTAGAATGAAATGACTAAGAGCTATCACGCCGCATGAATTTGACCAAATAATAAAAAAAAGATGGCCCCTAATCATTTTATACACCGAGGGTGTCGACCATTCACCAACAGCCGTTGCCTAACATCACTCGTTCGATTTAAAACTCTTAAACAGCACTCGCTTCAGCTTGGTGTTTTGTATTTATTATGATCATAAAAAGTATTTACTAATAATTTTCTCACGTGTGTACATACATATTTAGATTAGAGGTGCGTGGTTGTAAAAGGAGGGGGGCCCGGCCTCGAATAGATTAGTTTTTGTTGGTTTTGTTTCGACGTGATCGAGGCAATGTTTCAGCAACGTCTTCTTTTTGACGACGTCTTGTGCTAATTAATATTTGTACAGTTCCCTACGCCTATCACAAGCCCGGACACTGAGCCTTGGAAATGGCTCGAGTAAGTTACTAACGCTAAGAATGCTTGCCGTAGTATTTTTCATCCCTTGTATCATACAGAGACTATAGATCAGTGCAGTTTATAGTAACGAAAGTCCTAAATTACATTTTACACAACCGCGATTGAATCAACTTGGCATTGACCCCAGTGTTATCAAAATAGGTATTCACAAATAATAAAAGTTTTGCCTCTAATAATCTAAACCCGAAACTAAAATAAGTAAACACTCAAGTGCATGTATACAGGCTCTATTTTTTTGTGTCGATAAAAAAAATTTGATTGCATATAAGCGACGGAATTTATTTATTCAGATGTGTTGTGATGATTCAAATAATTTTCCGTTCAGCCAGAAGCTTAATAATTTTCAATCGTATAAATAAATCCGCAGTATGTTATGGGAGTTCGTAACCACTTTCTTATGGAGAATTAACATTGTGAGCCAAGTGTGTAACTCTAGTGTGAATTACTCCTGCCTTAATTACTTACATCGGTAACAACTTTAGCAATAGTAAAGAATATGGGTGTGGGTAATTATATGTTTGTTAAAGTAGGCGCCAGGGTGAACAAAATACCCAGACGATCCGAAATAAACTTCGACAGTGTTCCCAAATTGTCTCGACCTTGCAGTTGATCGTTCGTAACGGCCACAGGAGATTTTGCACGCTGAAGATAGTAAAGGTAGAAATGTACAAACAGCTAAAATAATAGCTGCTTGAGTTGCACACACAGAACAATTACAATTGTCACAGCTTATTTTATCTACGCAGGAGATTTTATCTGCACTCATTTGTACGTTGATGATAGTGACGCAAATATCAAACAACTAAAATGATATTATAAATGATAAAAATATGATTTTTACTACTAAAAGACTCAAAAATGTTGCACCCGAGTGTACAACTTTATTATTTACTCTATTCAATACTACAAATCTAAATCGTTTGCAAAAATTTACGTCGGTTAATTAAAGACGCAAGATTAGTCGAAAATTCGTTCTTAAATAATGCAGCGTCACGAAACAGTTAATAAAAAACTATTTATTAAACTCACGTAACCAAGAATATGTGAGTAGCTCAAGGTCATTCACGCTTATATTCTGCACGCTTATGTTCTGCAGGGCGAAGTGATGAGTCTCGGTAGTAAAAAAAGAAGGAATATTCAACAGGAAAAGTATTCAAAACAGAGAATACAAAAGAGACATCCCAAAAGGAAAAATCTAAACGTAAAATAATTCCGAACGGAAAAACTTGAATTAAAAGAAGAAACAATGTAGGTCAGTACAATGCGATAGAATGTCGCGACGGACTTTACTCCTAAAAGACGTGTACGACTTCATTGTTTACTCCATTCAACACTACAAATCTAAATCGTTTGCAACAATTTACATCGGTTTATTAAAGACGCAAGTTTCGTCGAAAATTCGCTCTTAAATAATGCAGCGTCACGAAACGATTAATAAAAATTATTTATTAATTAAACTCACCTAACCAAGAATGTGTGCGTAGGGCAAGGTCGTTCACGCTTCCATGTGTAGATTCTGCACGATATCCGAAGCGATTACATCGCCCTCAGCCAGCCACGTTCCCACAGATGGCGAAGTGGTGAGTCTCGGTATTAAAAAAAAGAAGGAGTATTCAACAGGAAAAGTATTCAAAACAGAGAATACCACGAGACATCCCAAAAAGAAAAATCTAAACGTAAAATGATTCCGAACGGAAAAAACCTGAATTAAAAGAAGAGACAATGCGATAGAATGTCGCGAAGAACTGTACTCCTAAAAGACTCAAAAATGTTGCACCCGAGTGTACAACTTCATTGTTTACTCCATTCAACGTTACAAATCTAAATCGTTTGCAACAATTTACATCGGTTAATTAAAGACGCAAGATTTGTCGAAAATTCGCTCTTAAATAATGCAGCGTATAAAATCTATAAAATTACTACTTTTCGTGTGATATTTTCAATTGTTTTCTTGCAAAACAGCAGGGTATGTATAGGGCAAGACGAGTTTTGCAGTAAAAAATATTTTTCTTGAATTTTTCTGTTAAAAAGGGCTTTCGCTATTATTAATTGCACACGTACGATTTTTTTTAATGCATGCTGTTTTTTCCTCGGTTTTAGTAGTAAAGGAGAACTTAAATTACCCGAAAAATTAAACAAGGGGATTGGGGAGGGGAGGGCGAGTTGGTATATGATCGCTGTATAAACAGTGAAAAAAAGAAGTAAAGAACATCGATAATAGAGCATTTATTTAAACTTAAAAAAAAAGTTTCAAATAAAACTTAAATTGCTAATTATTCCCCACAAACTGAAGTTTTTCATTTTTTCTTATGACGTCATAATCTTGAACTGTGACGTCAACGATGATTTTTTTTTAATTATTACGATTAGATTTCTTTCCTGTAGAAATCGATACAATAGTTTTTCTTTTGTTTCTGTACGGCCATGTAAAAATTAGCTCGGCTTTTATTATAAAAAAATTAATTTATTCAAATAATATTAACCAAATGATTACAAATTGTTCGCCATTAGTTGCTTGGCAATGCCATCAATCACCGAAGTTACAACCGATAAATATGTCAGTATTATTTCTTATTGGTGAAAAAGAAAAAAGGATGGAGTTATGCTTTTTATGTTTGATGATGCAACGCCAGACGCGTTTTATTTATGACGCAGAGCCCTTCTCTTATGAAAACAATAATATCCATTTAAAAGTGCTGCAAATAGCAGTCTTGTACAGTAAAGGTAATTTTTCTTGAATTTAATTTTTTATGCAACTATAAATTTCATCCAAAAAAAAAGATTGGTATTAAAAAAAATTATAGAGTTACACAGTGCAAGTTTATGACATCAGAAGAAAATATGAAAAATGCTAATTTTGTGACAAATAATTATCCATACCTTTGTTTGAAACTTTTTTGTTGTTCCCTACTTTTTACTCACTCTTTAAGTATATCCTACCAATAAAAGAAAGAAAAAAAGATTTTTGCGATTAGTTTCTTGTAGAATCAGAATTTATTGCTCATTTAGAACCATCGACATCAAAGGTACAATATTAATTAATATTAAGTTAAGGAGGGTCGAAATAAAACAGTAAGACATATACGGGATGGTCTCGAAATTAGGTGCCAAAAAGAAATCAGTTATATGAGATGGTGAGTAAAACTCATATACAAAAAATTGTTCTAATAAAAGTCTTTTCATTTTTGAGATAAAAAAATAATTGAAAATTTGCTATAAGCTGCTAATGTTAATCGGGTTGAAAAGGTATGTATGGCAACAATATTTGCATTTTTTTTAGTAACGGTACCTGTAACATAATAATAATAATAATAATAGGTCTTTATTAGGGCGGGATTTCAGCCAAAGGCTGTTTTCATCCTACCTACAGGAGGAAATAACAATATTCAAAACTACAAAATAAGCAAGAGATGTGTAAAATGACAGAATAAAGAAAATACGATAAAATAACAAAAAATAAATACATAAGTAAGTGATACGTCTGACAAGCTCAGAAACTAAAATGTCCGATGCAGTTAATTGCTAGTAGAAATTAACAATTTTACTTTAGATTTGAAATCGGAATATTTTAATGTTTTGAAGGTATCAGGCACACCGTTATAAGCGCGAGCAGCAGCATAAGAGAAAGAACCTCTAAAAAATGTAGATTTGTGGATTGGTATATTTAAAGTATAGTCTTGACGAGTTTTAAAATTGCATAGATCTCGAAGAAAAACTAATTTATGAATTAAATAGCTCGGATCCTGTACTTCCAATATATTATGGACAAAGCAACATAGATGTAGCTGCCTACGTACCGCAATTTTTAATATTTTATGTTTCTCATAAAAAGCTGTCATATGAGATTTCCTATTAATATTACCAACAAAACGCATACAAGAATTTTGACATTTTTGAACCTTATAAACATTCTCAGATGATAAACATGGTCCGTATACAATATCACAGTAATTAAATGCAGATAGTATAAGGCATTCTACTAATAAGAGTTTTATTCTGAATGGTAAAATATGTTTATATCTGTGAATGGAACGCAACTTACCATAGGCAGATTGAATAAGTTTATTTATGTGCAATGAGAAAGTGAGATGAGAGTCAAAAGTGACTCCCAAGTTTTTGATTTGATTAACTAAAGCCAAAGGTTCATTTTATCTAAGAAAAGTGCATTATGAAGAAGATAATCAATTTTACTACATTGCCAATTTGTACCAATCAGCATGGCAACACATTTTTTAGAATTTAACATTAAGGCGTTATTTTTAGACCATGAACTGAGTGACTCTAAATCCTGATTAACTTTATTTAAGGCTGTCATATAATTGGAGGGAAAAAACGAATAAAACATCTGATTATCATCAGCATAAGCGTGAATTTTGCAATTTTTTATATTCTCATATAGATCTGCCATATATAAATTAAATAGTAAGGGTCCTAAGATAGAACCTTGTGCCACTCCAGAGTTAATATTGCAGACGGTGGAAAATTTGAAACCTACATCAGAATTTATACGTGTCAGTTGAGACCGATCAGAAAAATAGCTAACCGTCGAGGATGACAAGCCGTAATGTAAGAGCTTAGCTAAAAGGAGCCTATGGTTCAGCATATCGAAAGCTTTAGAATAATCTAGTAATATTAAAATAGAAACTTTAGAATTATCAGAAGCAGAAAGAAGCTCATCAACTATATCCGTAAGAGCTGTAGTTGTACTGTGACGTTGTCTAAATCCAGATTGACATGTAGGAATAAAATGAAATTCATCTAAACATCTAAACTCATTAACGTACAGCAAATTTTCAACAAATTTTCAATTATTTTTATCTCAAAAACGAAAAGAGTTTTATTAGAAAAATTTTTTGTATATGTTTTACTCATCATCTATAACTGATTTCTTTTTGGCACGTCATTTCGGGACCTGCCTGTATATACACAGATAAATTTTTGTTAATGTAATACCTCAAATTTCGTAACATTTTCGGCCTCTGTACTGTCACAAATTTTGTGAGGAAGAAAAATACGACAAACATATCTGGGATAACTCTATACATGCATTTTTGAGTTGTTGTATTAGTTTGAATGCAGCTTCAAACAATTCATTTTGCTTTGTTCTATGCTAACGTGTAAAGACACAAAAATAAACAAAACGGACGAATTTTTGTAACTAAATACTTAATTCGTCGTATCAGAATAGAACGAACATATTACATGTCCCGGATTTTTTTGTCGGGCGTAGTACAACAATTTTCGATTAATTTTTTGATATAAAAAGTCGAAATTAATTACTTTTTTACGAGGCATGCACTTGTTCGTCTTAATAATTTTTTTTTTGTAACGATGACTGTGTTCTCCTGACTTACCCTGTATAAGGATTGATTTGTGTATGGTTTTTAAATATATTTCGATGGCTTCAAATCAATACCACGTAAGTGTAAAAAAATGACCATTTTGGTAGGAGGCAAATAAAAGTCTTTCATTACTATCTGCAATGATATTGGTAATAATAAAGCACATCATAATAATAAAACGTCTTCAAAAAAAAAACTATCGACGTATTAATTTTTAATTGTATTCGACTCTAATTGTATACGTAGTACTGACTGCTTTTTTTGACTTACGAGGTATTGATTTGAGACCATCAATTTATTTTAGTGTAGTAACAAAATAGAAGAAAATGGACGTCCTCTGTTTTGTAAAGCGAGGAATTTAATTTACGTTCTCCTTCACTTGAACGTATTTATTCTGCTTGATTTTGTTCGCAATCGCTGTGTCCCTTTCTTGTGCTCGACTATTCATCACGTGATGTATGCATACGTAGCGATGTTTGTAGATTGTATGTAGTTAACGGTCGTCTTGTATACAAGAATCAATGGGGCAAAAAACCACAGGTTTTAATAATTTATCTCGGCGATATTTTTAAAAGAATTTAAATTTCCTTTTTCCCTGCTCACTATTAATTGCCAAAGGTATTTTGGATTTTGAAATACATAGATAAAAAATTAGTGAAAGAAGAATTTTGTTTCAATTTGAAACGAAATGCTTCACTTATGTCCCTAAGATAAATGCGATAGAAGCGGTCTGAAAGGAGAGTCCTGAGGGACATACTTTAGGGTAATTGAAATTACAAGACTTTTCGTCATCGTACTGTTTGTTAATTAATTAATTATCACATCTTGCTCTTATATCTGACGGAAGGTTTCGACAAAATTAAAACTAGGCTTTTCACTTAAATTAAATTAGATTCTTGTCCGATCAAAAATTGTAATTTTTACATTTACCTACACATTTTTTTATATTATATTTTTTGCATTTTGACTTTACTGACTTTGCATTTTTTTGAGTCACTTTCGCCTTTTATTTAAACTGTAGGTTTACAAAAATGTTTTCTCTTTCTATTTGATGCAAAATTATATTTTCTTCGCCGATTGTTTTCAGAAACTGTTTTCAGGACATTTCATTGGAGCAATCGACTTGTCATTTATTATTTAAAATTTCTTTTTTTTTTTAATAACAGACTCAAATTGTTTACCATTTTCGAGGGCCTTTTTTTAAATTAAATTTACCTTCCCTCTTAAAAGCTTTCTCGACGCAAATTATCTTTTATTCTTATTTTAATAACCAGTTCACTTGTTGTAATTTTTATACCGAACTTCAACTTCAGATTTCTTGTAATGAACGTCGACTTTACATTCTTCATAAATTTCAATTTCAAAATCTTCAAGTTTCTTACCTTCTTATCAATTGAACTTTTACTATTAAACGTCAGCTTCAAAAAGTCTTATGAATGTTAATTTCGTAGGTCCAATTGAACGTCAACTTCAAAGCTTCACATTGAACTTTTGTACTGAACATCAAGTGCCTAGACAAGTCTTAGAGAACGGTAACTTCAACTTCGTAAGTCTTATTGAACGTCAACTTCAAAATTTTTATGTACCTATTGAACCTCAGCTTCAGATTTCTTCTTACCTTCTCAACACTTGAACTTGTATGCATTCAACGTCAGCTTCACAAGTCTTTTATTGAACATCAAGTTCACAAGCCCTATTAGACGTTAACATTGTTAGTTTTATTGAACACCAATTACAATTTTTTTTAAATTTAAATAGTGAACCCCCCCTAGCTTCATATTTCTTACTCTCTCATTAATTGAACTTCTGTATGTATATTAAACGTCAACTTGAAAATGTCTAATGAATGTTAAAGTCAGAGGATCTAATTGAACGTCAACTTCAAAACCTTCATATTTAACTTTTGTAGTGAACATCAACTACTACACAAGTCTTACAAAACGTTAACTTCAAGTTCGTAAGTCTTATTGAACGTCAGCTTCAAAATTTTTATGTACAGCTGCGGAATCATAAAGCGGGACAAGTCTTATGGCATTAAACTAATATTGTTTTATTATTTCACTGTTAATTCTACACGATATGAATTTTAAATACAAACAGAATGATTGTATATTATGAACTACGAGGTTTGCTAAGTTACTATATAGTTATCAGAATTAAGAAGTAACAATTAAACTAACGACATTATACTGTCCCGCTTTTTGATTCCGCAGCTGTACCTATTGAACCTCCGTTTCAGATTTCTTCTTACCTTCCCAACCCTTGAACTTTTTTGCCTTGAACGTCTGCTTCATAAGTCTTATTGAACATCAAGTTTACAAGTCCTATTGAACGATAACTTCGTAAGTTTTATTGAACACCAATTTCAATTTTTTTTCTTATTGAACCCCAGCTTTAGGTTTTTTGCTTTCTCATCAATTGAACTTTTGTATATTAAACGTCAACTTGAAAATGTCTAATTAATGTTAAAGTCAGAGGATCTAATTGAACATCAACTTCAAAAGCTTCATACTGAACTTTTGTATTGAACATCAAGTCTTACAAAACGTTAACTTCAACTTTGTAAGTCTTATTGAACGTCAACTTCAAAATTTTTATGTATGTATCTATTGAACCTCAGCTTCAGATTTCTTCTTACCTTCTCAACTCTTATGCCTTCAAGTCTAATATTGAACATCAAGTTCACAGGTCCTATTAAAAGTTAACTTCGTTAGTTTCACCGATTGAATTTTTTTTTTTCATTTGAACCCCCGCAGCTTTAGATTTCTTATTCACTTATCAATTGAACTTTTGTGTATTAAACGCCAACTTCAAAATGTCTAATGAATGTTAATTTCATGGATCTAATTGAACGTTAACTTCATAAGTCTTATTGAACGTCAAGTTTAAAAGCTTCATATTGAACTTTTGTATTGAACATCAAGTACACAAGTCTTACAAAACATTAACTGCAACTTCGTAAGTCTTATTGAACGTCATCTTCAAAACTTTCACGTATTGAACCTCAATGACTGAACATCAAGTTCGTAAGTCCTATTAAACTTCGTAGGTTTTATTGAACACTAATTTCAATTTGTTTTTCATATCGAGCCTCAGCTTTAGATTTTTTTGCTTTCTCATCAATTGAACTTTTGTATATTAAACGTCAACTTCAAAATGTCTAATGAATGTTAAAGTCAGAGAATCTAATTGAACGTCAACTTCATAAGACTTATTGAACGTCAGTTTCAAAAGCTTTGGATTTCTTGTATTATCATCAATCATCATTTGAACTTTTGTATTGGACATCAATTCCATAAATGTCTTAATGAATATAAAGTTCACGAATCTTACTAAACATTAGCAAACATTAATTGAAACATTGAACGTCAACTTCAAAATTTTTATACTCATTTGAATTTTAGTTTTGAACGTCGACTTTATAAGTCTCCAAACATTTTTTCTTTTCTTTTCTTTTTTTCAGTTTTCTTACATTATCATCATTCAGTCTTTTGTGTATAACTTCAACTTCACCAGTCTCATGAGAAGCTAATTTCAAAAGTCTTTGTTGAACATTAGAACTTCATGGATTTTAACTTCATAAGCCTTATTGAACGTCAACTTCATAGGTTTTACTGCACGTCGACGTCATGGCCTTATTGAAGTAAACTTCATAAGCCTTATTGAACGTCAACTTCATAGGTTTTACTGCACGTCGACGTCATGGCCTTATTGAAGTAAACTTCATAAGCCTTATTGAACGTCAACTTCATAGGTTTTACTGCACGTCAACGTCATGGCCTTATTGCACGTCAACGTCATGGCCTTATTGAAGTAAACTTCACAACCCTTATTGAACGTCAACTTCATAGGTTTTATTGCACGTCAACGTCATGGTCTTATTGAAGCAAACTTCATAAGCCTCATTGAACGTCAACTTTAAAAGTTTCACATTGAACGTCAACTTCAAAAGTTTCATATTGAACTTGATCTTCAGTTTTCTTACATCAACTTCACAAATGATATTGAACGTTAACTTCATAGGCCTTGTTGAAAGTCAACTTAAAAAATACAGCCAAGATAAATTATTCGGCCCCTGATATATAGTCGTCCATGTTTTGTATCGGTTTGATGATCTTGCTACAAAAAAAAAGCGACAGTGCCACTTTTTTATAGCAAGACCATAAAACCGATACAAAACTTGGACGGCTACACATAGCTCATTTCAACTTTCGCAGGTCATGAGACTAGAGTCGTTCAAAGCGAGATGGATGGGCAGCGGCATCACGCGCCTTCCGACCGAACGTTCGCCGTCGATCGACAGCAACGACGAGGACGTCCGGATCAGGCTGGACGACCCGTCGCTCCGCCTGACCTTGAACGACTCGCCCAGCCCCCAATCCGACCTGATCGAACTCAACGATGCTTGCAACAACGCGAGGGTAGGCGGCAAGATCGAGCTCGACCCCAACATGAACGCGCACGGCCCCCCCGACGCGCGCTTCGAGCACAACGCCCCCCACGTCTGACACCACGACTGACGTTACGATTAGTTTAATAGCTAGAGAGAATTTAGGCTAATCTGATTTTTGTATACATGTATTTTTAATGTTCCATTAGACTTCTTTTTTTTGTATATTATTGATATTTATCGCGGCACTCTTAGATCTTTCTCTCAGTTAATTTTTTTTAGTAAGGACTTTGTGTAATTTTCGAAATTGTTTACGGTATTATCCCACATAATTGGGATTGCGAATCATCATTTGGCCACAAATAAAATGGGGGCCGAGAGCCTTCAAAAATCATTTTGTTACAAAGTTGATTTTGAAATTACCCGCCAGTGGATCACGTCATGATTTCTAAACCAATCGCGCTTGAGCTTGTAGCCGTATTAGTTACGCGGTTAACCTCTTATTTGATATTTGGTGGTTTGTTACAAAATTTATATTTGAATTGCGCGCCACTAGATTACGTCACGATTGATAAACCAATTCCGTTTGAGCTTGTTGCCGTGTTGATGACGTCACAACGCGGGAAAATTGTTTCGTTTAAAAAGAAATGGAAAAAAAACTTTACCCTTTTTTTTCTCTTTCCAGTCACAAAGTTGTAATTCCTGCGCTTATATTTTGCCCGATAGAGGGAGCCATTTCTACTCGACCAAGCATCTTTTCACTATTTTTTGTCCACTTTTGGCTTTCTTTCTTTTTCCAATCATGTATTTCCGTTCAACACCTTTCTATCCCCGTTATTTGCGGTTTTCCTTCAATTACTTCCTTTGCATTCTAATAGATGGCGTTGCCTTTATTTCTGTGGATTCTTTGGTTTTCCGTTAGATGGACTTGCCCTTTTTAATGGATTTTTTAAAAATTCTGTTACAATTGTCTTCTTTCTTCTTCAATAGATCCTTTTGTATTCCGATAGATGGAGTTGCATTTTTTTAAAGATTGTTTAAATTCTGGTTGACGGAATTGTCTTCTTCCTTATTCAAGGAATGGAGTTAATTTTTTAAAAATTCTAATTGATGGAATTCATTTGTATTCCGATTAGGTGAAGGTCCTTTTTTTGATGGATTTTTTTATTCTGATTGATGGAACCATTTTCTTCCTTCTTCAATTGGTTCTTCTATATACCAATAGATGGAGCTGTTTTTAGGTGAATTTTTTAAATTTCTGATTAATGGAATTGTCTTCTTCCTTTTTCAATAGATTTTTTTGTTTTCCATTAGATGGAGTTACCCTTTTTTGATAGATTTTTAAAATTCTCTTAAAATTGTCTTCTTCTTTCTTCAATAGATTCTTTTGCATTCCGATAGATGGAGTTGCCTTTTTAAATGATTTTTAAATTCTGGTTTATGGAACTGTCTTCTTCCACCTTCTTCTTTTGTTTTCCAATAGATGGAATTGCCTTTTTAATAGATTTTTAAAAAATTCTGCTAGAATTGGCTACTTCCTTCTTCAATGGATTCCTTTGTATTCCGATAGATGGAGTTGCCCTTTTTTAAATTATTTTTTCAATTCTGGTTGACGGTATTGTCTTCTTCCTTCTTCAATAGATTCTTTTGTTTTCCAACAGATGGAGTTGTCTTTTAAAAGATTTTTGTATTCTTTTTCCTTTTTCAATAGATTCTTTCGTTAACTAATAGATGGAGTGCCTCTTTTTGAATTATTTTTTAATTCTGATAGATGGAATTGGCTTCTTCCTTCTTCAACAGATTCTTTTGTTTTCCACTATATTAGAAATTTATTATTAGAACACTTTATTAATGAATTCGTATTCCTTTCTTTTCTTCGACGAATTCGGTGTATTCTAAAAGATGGCGTTGTCGTCATTTCGCTGGACTCTTTTATATTCCGATAGATGGAGTTGCCTTCTTTGATGGACTTTTTATTCTTATAGATGGAATTATCTTCATCCATCTTCAATACATTCTTCTGTATTCCATTGCAATGAATTAATATTTCTTTTTTTCCTTTTTTTTTTCTATGAATTCCCTCGTATCCTGATAGGTGAAAGTTTCTTTATTTCGAAAGATTCTTTTGTATTACGATAGATGGAGCTGACTTTTTTATTTTCATGGATTGAATTGTCTTCTTCTTCTTCTTTAATAAATTCTCGATAGATGGCGTTGTCTTTATTCCGATGAGTTCTTTTGTTTTCCAATAGATGGAACTGCCTTTTTTGCTTCTTCAATGAATTTTTTTCTACTCCGTTACATTAAAACGAATGTCTATTACTTTATTATGCTTCTTTCTTTTTGCTTTATTCTTATTATCGGTAGATTCTTTTGTGTTTCTGATAGATGGCGTTGCCTTTATTCCGACGGATTATTTTGTATTCTGTTAGATGGAGCTTTTGTTAGATGGATATTTTTTCATGGATTTTTTATTCTAGTAGATGAAATTGCCCTCTTCTTCAATAGATTCTTTTGTTTCCAACAGATGGAGCTGCTTTTTAACTGTTTTTTTTTATTCTGTTTCATGGAATTGTCTTTTCCGTTAATTAGCGGATTCTTTTGTATTCCAATGGATGGAGTTGCCTTTTTTAAAAGATTTTCTTTAATTGTTCTTCTTCCTTTCCCAGTAGTTTCTTTGTATTTCAATAGATGGAGTTGCCTTTTTTGAATGGGTTTCTTTAAAATTCTGATTTATGGAATTCTCTTGTATCCCATCCCAATTAGATGGAGTTGCCTTTTTTGAATGTATTTTTATATCCTGATTAATGAAATTGCTTCTTTAATAGATTCTTTTGTTTTCCAATAGATGGAGCTGCTTTTTTTTACTGGATTTTTTAAAATTCTATTCGATGGAATTGTCTTCTTTGTTAATCACTAGATGCTTTTGTATTTCGATAGATGGAGTTGCCTTTTTTTAAGATTCTTTTAATTGTCTTCTTCCTTTCTCAGTAGTTTCTTAGTATTCCAATAGATGGAATTGCCATTTCTTTTGTGTTGTGATACTGTTTTTTTTTTTTATTTTAATCCCTCCTGCTTTCCTCTAGCTAAATATTTTTAACTTGAAATTTATAACCTTCGATTTAATAATAAATTTATTTATTATGTAGTCAATTTTTTTTTTGTTACACTCAGTCGCTTATTAATTTGTTTCCTGAGACGAAAGTCAAAGAGTGCCCAGAAACTAACTTATACATAATATAAACTAGTCCATATGCTGTGCATTGGGCTTCGATGTATTACATAAATAGTAAATAATAGATTTTTGTATGTATGCTTACAAGAACCAACACTAATTATTTACGATCGGGGAACTTATCCTGCAAACTCGAAGTGAATTTGAAGCGAGGCAATAATGGAAGTTTGTGAGTTATTGTTATTATTTTTTTGTACTTAAATCAGTAGTATTTAAACTTTAATTTATTTTAGAGACATTGTAAAACTTTCGTGAGTAGTTTTCAAGGGACGAAGTTTAACTCACATGCATCATTTGTAAATTATTTCATAATTCAAGAATAAAATTAAATGTTAAAGAATCAGCAACAGTAATTAAAAAATTACACATGTACAGTTACAACCTAAAGAAATATCTCTCCGTTTTAAATTTTAGAGAAAATAATCGTGAGTTAATTAATCGTTCCGGAGTACTAATTGAAAGTGGCCAGCCGATAATTTCTAACTCTAATCCTGTGCAGCATTTTTGTTTTTCGTTTAACGCCAACGCGTTTTATTCTATTTTATTTTATTTTTTGCATCTGATGGATTGCTCTAAGCTCGTCCAGTTTGAAACGGACCTTCGTTACATGTAGACACTTAAGTGTTAAGTTAGCGATGACTTAAGAGATTAGTGAGAGAAATAAATGAACGTACACTAAAGTAGTTTAGACTTTTCTAATGTTTTGTCTGTGTTATTAAACGAAAACAAGAAGAAAAAAAAAACGTACGACGTGCATGGTGTAAGGGTAACTTAAAGTTGTTACTTAACAAGGGAAATTTCACTAAAATTAATGAGATGAGGCACTTTTCTCCATTGTGTTATACTTTGCGGGTTTAATTTTTAAATTTCTATTTTTTAATTGTTAATTTAGTGCAATTTGAAGTAAAATGAAACTGCCGTTGCTTTCGTTCCGTTCCAAACAAATGCAAACATGTGCAATAAAAAAATTGTATTTATAAAATGGCATTTTTATTTTAACTTAGTATTTAAAGAGACATTCCATAACGTATTTTGCGGCATGAGATGCCGCAAGGTGTGTATAAAATGTATTACTCTAGATTTACTTTCGCTTATTACCAGACTTAAGTAACTCGTACACATGATGAGTGGAAGGTAGCAGTCGGGATGGGCGGTTACGGCCTTCATACATTTTTGCGTCATGAACTACGCGTATTGGTGTGGGGGACCAATATTTTATTTCCCCTCCGAGATCGGCCACCCTACTGCCAAAGAAGGGGAACAGTTCAGTTGTCCAGTGTTTTAATGGAATTGGTTATACGCGTTACTATTAAGAACTTTAGTTGCGCCATTGGAGAAATATGTACGAGTTACTTATGTCTGCTTATTACAAACAAATACTCTTGTTTTTGTTTTTATTTTCTGTCTTTAACTCGAAAGATTTTATGTGATTCGTGTGGCTTCGTCGTATACATTTTTATTTACTCCTAAAAGTAGACTGTTGCAGCCCAGGCAATAAAGCGGTCGGATATTTTAGTGTAACTTCCAGTATTCGCTGTGAATGATAATGATGATAACGTAATAATAAATAGAAGTGATTGCTGTATTAATTTTTAGTCGATTAAAATTTTAAAAAAGAAAAAATCTTGCCTTTTATTTCCCCCTTTTTTCTTTTTATTTAATAAGCAGCTCTAAGATATTTCAAGTCTCTATCTGACACATACACAATTAACTTTTATTATTCATAAAGTTAAGCAAATGTTGTAACATTGTTTTTTCCACTCGGCGTAGTGACCGTAGCATTCGGTGTAGTGATGCTCCAAATGGGAGTCGTGGAAGTTATCGTAATAGTAGGAAGCGTTTCGGTCGTATTTAAACCAGGCGTAGTATTGTTCCCGCTGATTGTTTTGTTATTATCTGGAGTTGTAACGCTCCAAGGGGGGCCAGTGACACTCGCCACCCTTTCGGGAGTAATCGTCGAAACATTTAGTCCTTGTGGAATGTCGGCGTTAAGAGAGTTTGTGTTTAGAGGTCCTTTCAAAATTTCGGTGGCGCCTGCAATCAAACGGTCTCTTAAGTGATTATTTTATTTGTGTGAGGTTGCATATTTTTTATGGAAGAAGAAGTCAACTGAAGTGCAGCGAGTAAACAAACACCTCATCCAGACCTTATCGGTTTCTAGGGGCCGATTATCATCAAATAATCGGAGCATTTTATAATGTAGAATGGTTTCGTTTAATTTGCTATTTACAATCGAAACAACAAATTCTTTCTCTGAATAGTAAACTCGCCAATTTACTTTTCAAGATCCCATTTATAAATGGATAATAATAAGGAAAGAAAGTGCTTGGATCATGCTTCTAAAATCCAAAACATGCATAAGTCAAAGAGAATAAACATAATTTTTATTTATTTATTTATTTATTTTTTCAAAAAGTGAAAGTGTTGTACTCACCTGCATGAGAAGAAACAAATATTAAAACATATTAAAACATTAAAATAATAAAAGACACATGGTTTTATTTCCATAGGTCACTTGATTAGAAAAGATATTGATCACCTGTTAGTTAGCTAGTTAGGTTTCAACGTCGAAGATGATCAATCAGCGGTCGAAACGTTTCTCACTTCTATTGAACTGAAACGAAACAGGAACGAGTTTGACTGGTTTGAGTGGAATTTAAAAAATAAGGGTCCCTATGTCGTCAATAAATTTAAAGACATAAAGTCGTTTATGTAGAATTCCTGGAGATGATCAATTACCTGTCGAAACGTTTTTCGTTTTTTTTTTTTTTTTTTGAACGGATTAAGATAAAAAGAATTTTAATTTTTTTTTTAATTCGATTAGATTTCTGATCGCCAAAAACGCTCTTCATTTTTTATCTTTTACGCCGTTTATCAGAAATTTACTTTTTACTATTTGTTTTTTTTTTTTTAGAAAATGCGATTGTGATTTGTTTTCCTTTCTCTTTTTTTTTTCTTTGCGAATTTCGAATTACCGTTACGTCTTCAATGCTTATTATTAACATTTTTTTTTTAATTTTAATTTTTTATTACGATTCTCTATTGTTTTTCTTATTTTCTTCAGGATTCTTTCCATTTCGCTTTTGTTTCTCTGCGATCAAAGACGATTTTCATCCTTTCTTTTGTTTTGTGTCGATGCCATTTTTTCTTTGTTTCTATCTTTCCGTAAATGTTGCGATTGTCATTTGTTTCTTTTCCTTTCGAAGTTGTCGTCTTGTTTCTTTTCCATTCCGATTACATTTTAGCAAGAATCAAATGTGTTTCTCTTTTTTTTTTCTCTCTCCATTGATTAATAAACAATTGTTAAATTAGATTAAATCTGAAACTGCGTACTTGTGAATGAAGTGACTTGAAGTCGGTCGTTCTTCTCTTGTTTTTTTTTCTGACGAAAATTTCTAAAGAAATTAATTTTTGTTAAGTTTTGTTGAGTTTCGCTGTTCAATTGGTGGCTTCACCAACATTTGTAACACCAAGATGCGCCGAAGATATTCAGGAAACTACACGGCGCACGTCAATTTCAAAAGATGGCGCTGAGAATTATTAAGTGACTTGACGTCTTTTTTTTTTGAAGTAAACATTTGAACTATCTGTTACAAGCTTATTGTTCTCTTCTTCTTTCTCTCATTAGAAATAAACGTTTTAACTACTTTCCATAAGGCAAAACGTTCTTCAATTTTTTTTAGTCTGAAGTTGGCGACTGGGGTAAATAATGAAACGATTTGACGTTGATGACGCGTCCTCATCTTTTTTTTTTCCTGGAAAGAAACATTTGAACTACAGGTAAAATCACTTTAATCGCGTATTTTCTCTCTCTCTCTTTCTCTTCCTGGCAATAAACGTTTTAACTACTGCTGCATGCGAAGCGAAGTGACTTGACGTTCGCGTTGATGACGTGTTCGACTCTCCTTCTTTAATCCTAGAAATGAACGTATGAACTACTTGCTATGAATTAGGTCACTATGATGATACTTATTATCTTCTTATTGCTCTTCCTGGAGATAAATAATTTAACTACACCCTATAAACGAAGCGTTCTTCAAATTTCTTTTCTGTTAGTTTCCTAGCAACTGTTTTATTAATTGAGTTTGAAGTTGCGAATTTCTGCAAATAATGAAGTAACTTGACGTTGATGATGGTGACTGTCCTCTTCTTCTGTCTCTCTCTTTTTTTCTGGAAGTAAACTACTTGCTACACGTAAGATCACTTTGATGACTTGTTTCTATCTTATTCTTCACTTATTCTTTCTCCCACTAGTAGTTGGCCGTGAATTGTTCGTTGTTAACCTGCCTCAATCGTCTTGACGTACGATATAGCATAACCCCAAGTAAAGAGAGGTTATGTTATACGTCAATTTATTCCAATCGCTACACTGGTGTACGCTCAGTGTATTCTCATCTCATTTTAATCTCATATAATAGTAAGAGATGAAGATACACTGAGTGTACACCAGTGCTGCGATTGGAGTGAATTGACGTATATCATAACCTCACTTTTTTTGGTGTTATGCTATTGCATACGTCAGGTTGATTGAGGCGTACAATATCTTCGCCAGTCAATCGTTTCCTTAGTCACGCCTTCGATGTAATGACTGGCGTATTTATTATTTATTGTACAAAACACTTCAACTCGAGCGTAATTTGATCTGACTCTTCCGTTACTGTACATGTACCCGTGATTTCGACGCGGCGGACTGTATACAGAGTCTAAGAAAACACATCTAAACGTCGAATAGATTTGTTTATGACGTCCGTGCCACCCTGGCGCCTGCGATTACCGTGTGACTACATTTTGTACAGAACTTCGAAATACCAGATAAAGGTTTCTCTGACAGATTTACAGCTGTGTGTGTGGTCTATTATTAACCGAAGGGACTGCACGTCGCAATAGCTGCTTATCGCTTGAGAAAAAAAATACCTAGAATACGGACATGTGCTCGTTATTGAAATAGAACATGCAACCATCGTATTTGTTTTGAAAGCGACCGTTTCACAGCATTCACAGAATGTCATAGTGTGTGTGAACAAATTCCGAAAATCCGTCCGCCTCTCTGGATCTAGTACCATGGTTTGGGTGAGAAAACATTACTACTTCCTCGCGCCTGTTTTCGCCCGAGGAACGTTCACGTTCAAAATTAAAACGTGAAATTCTTTTGGGAATACAGCTAAAGATGAATCGATTCTTGTTTTAATTTAATAATTTAGTCTCCCGTTCTTTTTGTTCTTTCCGAAAAGAAACGAATAGGCCACCAACCAAACAGAGAGAAATGGTCTGTAAACGATTGCCTTTACATTTCAGCAAAGTTCTGGGATGTCCTCGAAAGCTCTCGAAAGACGAAAGTGTACCTACCGTAATTCGTTTGTTGATCTTTCTAATGCCCTCGGAGAAGTTTTTTCTTCTAATTGGGGGGAAGGGGGGCACGCACTTTATACAGTACGGCCATTGTATTAAAATAATATTGGGCGATAACTTGCCCTTGTTCTTCGCCAAGACTCGTTTGGGGGAGGGGGGGCTGTAAGGAACTAAAGGATAATGAAAAGTTCGAAGAAAGTGCTTCACTATTACTCTATTTGGCGTGGTAGATACATTACAATACTGACGTCAATTTATTAACGAAGTCCTACGAAATTCAGGATGCCCTGAATGGCCAAGGTTATGTTAAAGCTGATGTAGACCGGTACGCTCCCCCCGGGCACTGTTGTATTAGAACCAGGCCCACCGGGAACTATCGTCGTGGTGCCGTTTGTGACATTCCAGCCGGGCGTTGGAATTGTGACGTTCCATATCGGGCTTGTCGTGGTGTTCCAGCTTGGAACTGTAGTGTTCCAACTTGGAATTGTGAAGTTCCAACTTGGAATTGTGGTATTCCAACTTGGAACTGTGGTGTTCCAGCTAGGAATTGTGGTGTTCCAACTTGGAACTGTGGTGTTCCAGCTTGGAATTGTGGTGTTCCAACTCGGAATTGTGGTGTTCCAACTTGGAATTGTGGTGTTCCAACTCGGAATTGTGGTGTTCGAACTTGGAATTGTAGTGTTCCAGTTAGGCGGTGGCGTCGTGATATTCCAATTAGGCGTAGGCGTAGTGATGTTCGGAGAACTCGTGGTATTTAAATATGGGGGCCAACTGGGAATCGTGTAGTTCCAGTTTGGAGTAGTCCAACTGGGAGTCGTATTATTCCATCCTGGAGATGTGGTGGTATTCAAACTTGGCGTGGTGTTGTTCCAAATTGGTGTAGTGGTATTCCAACTCGGTGTCAGAGTGGTGGCGTTCCAAGCGGGGGTGGTATTGTTTCCGCCGGGTATTGTGGCGTTGGGCAAAGAACTGTTGAGGAGATTCGTGTCCGCGGATTCAGCCAAAAAGTCAACAGCACCTGCAAAAGAAATTATCTCGGTGTATTCTAGTTCTTTCTAGTAACTTTCTTTCTAACAAGTTGAATGGAATTTTTGGAAGAAAGTTGAAAATAATATAAAAATCAAAAAGGTTGTGCCATCCTTACGTGACCACGGAGTAATCGTTTTATAACAAAAAGTGTAAAACAAGTGAGTTAGTAAAATACGTCGTGACATTAGGGGTGGGTTTACAGAAAGCAAATCAAATATTTAATTTCGAATTAAACTAATCACGATTAAGTTGCCATAAGAATTAACATTAAAATTTGATTGCAATTAAATTTTGTGTAAACTGGCCCCTAATGTGTTTAGTTGTTCTAGAGTTTATATGTTAGCAGAGCGCATTAAAGGACTTCAAGCTTCGACAGCGCCCTCTATTGATACTTAGGTAAATCAGGAGCTGCAAGTTTAACTTAAAGAAAAAAATCATTGTTGCGTTTTCTGCTGTATAAAAAAAATATGCACTTTTAATTTTTCGTTTCAGTAAAGAGAAAACTGGTAACAATGAAAGAGACCTAGGTTCTAAGTTCCTTAAATTGGCGCCATCTAGTATCAACTAATGAAAACTAATGAAAAGAAAAAGTATTCTGCCATTTGCTTTTTTTCCTCGAAAATTGTGCACTTAAGATGATGTTATATTTTGCCAAAATACAGGATAAACAAACGGTATTGTTTTACGAGCACCATCTAGTGGAATATCGTTGCAGTTTTAAGGTCCCTTTTCACGCTCAAACAATTTGCGCAAATGTGCTTGTGCACACAAATTTGCCCATGTAAATTTGATTCAGTGAAAAATTGATAATCCATTTTCACGTTCAATTATATTTGCACAAATTTATAGATAATCCTGCACTTTAGACACTTATAAACGCGCAGCTCGTTGCGCACATTACGAGGGCAACACTGAAAATGTCTAGAATGCCATGTTTCTAAAAACAAATAAAATTAATTTTTTTTGACAGCCATTTTTTATTGTTTTGCGAATTGATTGTCGTTTAGTTTGTTCGATTTGCTCTAATAGTTTTTTAATTATCATAATTTAAAGATTTTGTGTTCACCCAAAAATGAATTTGACTAGAGAACATTTCCGGGCTATGATTATTTACGATTTTAAATCATCATAATTCTTTTTCTTTCTGCGACATTATTTACACAAAACACACAAAATAACTGTTATAAGTATAACGGTCAAGTGAGTTTCGGAAAAATAATTTACCGTTTACTATTATCTACCCACTACGCACGCGTTAAGTTGGAATGTTGTTTACACGTTCAAACATTTGCGGCAACCGCAAGCAAATTATCTGACCGGGCAGATTTTACACAAGCAAAATTTTTTAGCTTGTGCAAGCAAAAAAATTACGTTTTCATGCAACGACTTCCTTGGGCAAATTTGTGTGCACAAGCACATTTGCGCAAATTGTTTGAGCGTGAAAACGCACCATTAGAGCGTTCACCAAAAGAAAAGGATAAAGAAAGAAATCTTCGTCGCGTTTTCTGCTGTATTAAAAAAACGCATTTTTTAATTTCTCATTTCATAAAGAGAAGCGGGTATCAGTGAAAGAGATGTAAGTTCCTTAAATTGGCGGCATCCAGTGTCAACTAATCTCTGCGCTTCAAGGAGACAGTGAACAGAAAAAAAATCATATTTTGTCAAAATATAGAATAAACAAATGGTATTGTTTTACTAGCGCCATCTAGTGGATTATCGTTGCAATTTCTTAGAGTATTCACAAAAAGAAAAAGGTAAAGAAAAAATCTTCGTTACAGCGCCAGAAGTTTTAGTATGTTAGGTTTAGTATGTTGCCAATATAGAAAATTCATAGGTAAAACAGTACTCTGCATAAAACATTAGCATACAGAGAATTTAAAGCTTGAAATGCAAGGTACCTACAAGTACCGTTGGTATAATGTAGACTCTAGTGACCTGTCCATGCTGGTAGACAAAGGGTTAAAATAACTGACACAAAACTCCACGGAAAAAGCTTCTGCCTTTTCCACTCCGAAACCGACATAAACTTTGGAAAATTTTAATATTAAATCAAAAGTAAAACCGAACTTAGAACAAGAAAGAAATTAAATTAAACCAAAATTTCGATGAGAATTAACGCGGACAAAGCGTAGGGAACCCCGAACTCCTTGTTTTTCTCTAGCGGCGGCTATTTAAGCGTTCGCCACCACTCTAATCAGAGAGGGATTTTTTCAAAGTCAGCAATATTCCCGCAAAATCCGTGATTGATTCGAGCTTCTAGCGGCGAGTCGATTTTCACGAGATGGCTTACTCGTCTTGCTTTTACCGTTTTTATCCACGTGTCGCGCGTTCAAAGACAGAGATGCTAGCCAAACGGCGTATTCATCTACGAATGCTGAATCAGTGGGAATGAGAAAATTTATCATCGCAACGTAATATCGCCTCTGGTTTGAAAGCACGTTCTAGTCTCATAACGCGATACGTGTTTCCTGCTCTCCGGTTTCTTTCAGGAATAACAGATGTAGCTTAAAAAAGAAAATAATTTCGAAATTTCGTCCTTTCCGCATTCTTCGGGTCCTTACATCTTCTTAAGACTGCTGCTATATTTTAGTTTATTTTGTTTGGGAGGTAGTGCATTACAAGTTGTGAAAACAAAAAATAAAAGAAAGCCTTCAAATATAAAAAAGGAATTTCCCTATGTATTTTAAGGCAGACACACAAAAATTAGGAAAAAAGAAAACAAATGAAAAACAAAAACAAAAAATGAAAAGCAAAAGGCAAATAAAAAATGAAAAAGAATTAACCAAAAATGAAAGCAAATTGAAAGAAAAACAGAATAGAAGAAAATAAATCAAAAACCAAAACAGAAAACAAATAAAGAATGAAACGAGATTAAAATGAAAAAATCAAATGAAAGACCAAAGGGAAATGAAAAACTAACAGTAAAGGAAAATTAGAAAGAAAGAAAAAACAAATGAAAAACGAAAACAAAAAATGATAAGAAAAATAAAAATCAAATCTTAAATGAAAAGAGAGACATGTGAAAAACAAGGAGAAAATTAAAATGAAATGCCAAAAGCAAATGAAAAGTTCAATGGAAACGAAAAATTTGAAGAAAAAAAAACAAAAAAAAAACCGAAATTAGAACAAAAAATGAAAAACAAAAGGCAAACAAAATTTCAAATAGAAAATAACACAAATGAAAAAGGAAAGTAAATAATGAGTAGAAATGGAAAACGAAAAACAATTGAAAAAGAAACAAACACGAAGCAAATAAAAATGAAAAGAGACTAATACTGATGTCTTTTTTTAAAATAAATATTATAATAACAAGGTAAAATTTGATTGAAAAAAAAATCAAATGAAATACCAAAGGCAAAAGAAAAACGAAAAATTAGGGGAAGAACGAATAAAAAACAAAAATCAAAAGTTGAAGTAAAAAAATTAAAAATTTCCAACCAATTTTTAAATTTCGGAAATAAATAGGTACAGTCGCGAGCAAGAAAAACGGATCATGACCTGAGGCTAAAATGCTCAATGTCTGGCTATGTGGTCATATTTTTCGAATTCAGAAAAATGTAATCATTATTGAAATGTCATTATAATATTTTGACATTATAACCTAAGCTCTAAGATGTACAATATTTAGAACTGTCGTTTAAAGCTGGGTACTATAAAGTAGTGTCCCGATTTCTGCGCTCGCGACTGTACACAAATAATAAAAAATTAAAAATATCAAAAACAAGTAAATGAAACCAAATATAATAAATTTAAACATGTAATTTCCGATTTTTGGTCGATAGTGTACTTTTGTTTCCATGGATGACTAGAGACCGAATTTTGTTGAATGTTCATTTTGATAAGGGGGTAGCCCAAATTAGGTGCCAGTCGCCAAGTGTGCCTAAAATGTAGCCCAAAATGGCGGAATTTCGCCTAATGAAACCGTGAAGACGATTCGCAATTTAATTGTCAACGTACGAGGTCGCTGCTGACTGCAACATGGCCGATGCGATAAAAGGGTGAACAACAGTGCATAATCTACAGGGATATCCACATAAACCGTTGGTTAAAAGTTTTCAAGGTTGCAGTTCCCGTAGATATTTGAAATTTAAGGAGCAAGGGTTTTCCGTAGAGATCTCTTTAAATGAAATAAAATTGTCTTTGTACCACTTCTGGTTGTACCGGAAGTCGCTATCAACTCGCTTATTTTAAATAGAATACTATATTTTTTATCACGTTTTTGAATTCTACATGTAAAAATATGTTAAATTGCAATACATTTCCCTATCTCTAAAATGCATCATTTTTGAGATATTTTGAATTTTCTTAAAAATTTGGATTCTGCAATCTGGTTTTCAAAAAATTATAACACTGCTGTTATTAAAGCAATTTTATTTGTAATAGCTAATATTGTAGTTGAAGCTTTAAGGTTCTTAAAAATTCCATCAGCATAATCTATTAAGCTACAGGGTGTCTAAAACGCACCGCTCCACTCGAAGATATTCAAACACAGAAAAATACTTTTTTTCAAATGGAATGATCGATATTTTAATGCACCATCGTATGTGGAATCAAATGCTGCGTCGAACTGTACTAGCATTCCCTATACCTAACTTTAACAGTTTTTGAGTTATGAAACATTTTCGATTAATTCAAAGAAAATTACAATTTTAATAGGTCAAATATTTTTAATTTTATTAAGATAGCATGGAAATTATAACAACGATTACTGTTACTACAAATTTTGAAGTTTAAGAAAAGTTAAATAGCTATCTCCTTTTAACTTTCGTGAAACAGCTTTACGGAGGTTATGATGTATTCTTAACTCAGATTGATCCAATCGGCATATAATAAAAAAAAAACTACTTGTGCAAAGTGTCCCAGCCAAGACTTTCACCCCTACAAGACTTTCACCCCTAATATCTTTGTTATTTATTGATGAATTTTGCTAAAATTTGGCAGGTACCTACCTTTATTAAAAACTAAGCATTCATTCTGTATTTATGTATTTATTTATAACAATAATAATGTATTCATAGAGTATTATATATGGTATTATTATTCATAATTAGAGTAGATTACAGTATGTATTTACATTGTACTTCACATATTTTTCTTTGAATAAAAATTATTTTTGAGACATTGATGATTTTATTTTTTTCTTTGTTAATTTGTGGGAAAACATATAAAATATTATTTATTGACTAACATAAGTAGATACTTTGAATTTGTATTTTCCATCGGTGAGAATTTTTCACGCATGCGTAAATCACCAAGTCCGGTGTTACTTTTAGTGTCGCCTAATGGAATTGTATCAGTTCAGGATCAATTCAAGATCAGATCACTTATGAAACTTGTGAATCACTTATGAAACGAAAACGCCTATTGTTTACTAGCACCACCTAGTGGATTGCCGCTGCAGTTTTGGAGGGTTCACAAAAAGAAAAAAACTTGCGTTTCCTGGTAGATTAAAGGATGTACGCATTTTTAAATTTTTCATTTCATTAAGGAGAAACTGGTAAAAATTTCAAAATGAACCTGGCGCCATCTAGTATCAACTAATCGAACTATTATCCTTGCCATTCAAGGAGAAGTTGAAAAGAGATTTTCCTTCCTATTCTGTAACTCATAACGACATCGTTAGGTACCGATAATCGTTAAGTCTAACGAAGTTAACGTCTAATAGGGCTTGTGAACTTGATGTTCAATAAAAGACTTGTGAAGCTGACGTTGAATTCATACAAGTTCAAGTGTTGAGAAAGTAAGAAGAAATCTGAAGCTGAGGTTCAATAGGTACATAAAAATTTTGAAGTTGACGTTCAATAAGACTTACGAAGTTGAAGTTACCGTTCTCTAAGACTTGTGTAGGTACTTGATGTTCAGTACAAAAGTTCAATGTGAAGCTTTTAAGTTGACGTTCAATTGGACCTACGAAATTAACATTCAGACTTTTTGAAGCTGACGTTTAATAGTAAAAGTTCAATTGATAAGAAGGTAAGAAACTTGAAGATTTTGAATTTATGAAGAATGTACGACGTTCATTACAAGAAATCTGAAGTTGAAGTTCGGTATAAAAATTACAACAAGTGAACTGGTTATTAAAATAAGAATAAAAGATAATTTGCGTCGAGAAAGCTTTTAAGAAGGAAGGTAAATTTAATTTTAAAAAAAGGCCCTTGAAAATGGTAAACAATTTGACAGTCTGTTATTAAAAAAAAAGAAATTTTAAATAATAAATGACAAGTCGATTGCTCCAATGAAATGTCCTGAAAACAGTTTCTGAAAACAATTGGCGAAGAAAATATAATTTTGCATCAAATAGAAAGAGAAAACATTTTTGTAAACCTACAGTTTCAATAAAAGGCGAAAGTGACTCAAAAAATGCAGTCAGTAAAGTCTGTAAAAAAATGCAAAAAATATAATATAAAAAAAGTGTAAGTAAATGTAAAAATTACAATTTTTGATCGGACAAGAATCTAATTTAATTTAAGTGAAAAGCCTAGTTTTAATTTTGTCGAAACCTTCTGTCAGATATAAGAGCAAGATGTGATAATTAATTAACAAACAGTACGATGACGAAAAGTCTTGTAATTTCAATTACCCTAAAGTATGTCCCTCAGGACTCTCCTTTCAGACCGCTTCTATCGCATTTATCTTAGGGACATATCATTTCAAATTGAAACAAATTTTTTCTTTCACTAATTTTTTATTTATGTATTTCAAAATCCAAAATACCTTTGGCAATTAATAGTGAGCAGGGAAAAAGGAAATTTAAATTCTTTTAAAAATATCGCCGAGATAAATTATTAAAACCTGTGGTTTTTTTGCCCCATTGATTCTTGTATACAAGACGACCGTTAACTACATACAATCTACAAACATCGCTACGTATGCATACATCACGTGATGAATAGTCGAGCACAAGAAATGGACACAGCGATTGCGAACAAAATCAAGCAGAATAAATACGTTCAAGTGAAGGAGAACGTAAATTAAATTCCTCGCTTTACAAAACAGAGGACGTCCATTTTGTTACTACACTAAAATAAATTGATGGTCTCAAATCAATACCTCGTAAGTCAAAAAAAGCAATCAGTACTAAGTATACAATTAAAGTCGAATACAATTAAAAATTAAGAAGTTTTTTGAAAAATACGTCGATAGAAGTTTTTTTTTCTTGAAGATGTTTTCTTATTATTATGTGCTTTATTATTACCAATATCATTGCAGATAGTAATGAAACACTTTTATTCGCCTCCTCTAAAATGGTCATTTTTTTACACTTACGTGGTATTGATTTGAAGCCATCGAAATATATTTAAAAAAAAAAAACACACACACAAATCAATCCTTATACAGGGTAAGTCAGGAGAACACAGTCATCGTTACAAAAAAAAAATTATTAAGACGAACAAGTGCATGCCTCGTAATTTTGTCGTATTTTTCTTCCTCACAAAATTTGTGACAGTACAGAGGCCGAAAATGTTACGAAATTTGAGGTATTACATTCACAAAAATTTATCTGTGTATATACAGGCAGGTCCCGAAATGACGTGCCAAAAAGAAATCAGTTATAGATGATGACCATATTTTGACCAATCAGTACGTAGAAATGCTTTGTATCTAAGTATTGATTGGTCGAAATAACCCATCTAACGTACAGGGAGAGCAAAAATGGCTGACGTGTGCCGTTCCATACCAATAGGGTATTTGCCGCATACTATGTATTTACATTAACCATAACTACATTCAGTGGCGTTCTTAAAAATTTTTACGTCATCTTTTGACTTGTGATTTGTCAAAACGACCAAATTCAATGAATAAAGTGGAATTAAATTAAAATTAATATTGTTATTAATTGAAAATGTCTATGGATTCCTTATTGCATTTAAATTAAATCAAAGTTCCAAATTTATTTCATAAAATATTCTGTACATGCGCTACTGAAAGGTCAATGACACTTACGTTTGACAGCGTTTGACATGCATGGAAGTAAATATTGATAAGTGGAACACATTTTCGATATAAGGTTGGAACAACTGCAACTTCACACGTGTCAATCATTGTTGCTCTCATTGTATATCAGTACCTACTTAACGATGTCGTTATGAGTAACAGAATAGGGGAGTATTTGTCAGTTACGATTCCTTTTTTTTTTCTCTCTCAAGAAATCTGCACTTCAGATAACGTATTTTGCCAAAACACAAAATAAACAAAAAATAGATGCGAATTATTAACTATAAAATTTGTATTAAACATCAGAATTACTAGTGACATTTTGTATATGATCTAAACGTCAAAAATACGTATTAGATTTGTTCCAGCAACAGTTCGTAAGTATACTCTATTCAAGATAAGAAGGTACGCGCCAAATTTTAAAAAGGAGTTAAATGAACGTTCGTTTAATTCCTTTTTAAAATTTGGCGCGTTTTATATTGTTTGTTGTGTGTATTTTCTTTCGAACACAGCGACGTCTACTACCTTCTTATCTTGAATAGAGCATAGTTCGAGACTGTCAAAAGCATGTACTCATCAAAATAGTACATTTGTCGGCGCTGTTAAAATCGCTTATTACTTCGGTGGGCGACTGTTTATAACGATTCCGAACCAGTCAGAAACTGTTGCTGAAACAAACCTGTTAAACTAATAGCGTTTTCGATTCATCTGCACTGGTTGCACTCAGCGTATTTGCATCTTCTTTTAACCTCATGTAATAACACGAGATGAAGATATTCTGTGTGCGCATTAGTGCGGTCAATCGAAAACGCTATATGTAAGGTTTACTTTGCGCAAATGACGTGCCCAGATTTTATTGTCCGCTCTGTACATCCGGGAAGTTTTAATTTTTAGATTAGGATTACAGTCAAAGTTAGAAACAAATGGACAAAGTAAAATTTCTAGAATTTATTGAAAACGAACGGTGTACGCTCCCCCACCCCACGATGAAACATTACCAATAGGATATTTGTTAGTTGGGACCATAACCTATTAGAGGAATACTAATCTCGTTTCGAAAGGTACGGTTTCCAAAGTACATATACCACTTTATTTATTGAAAAAAAAATTGTAATTCAAGGAGATGAAACTCCTTGACATTGTATACAAACAACATCTACAGTACATTGGCGACGCGACGCGAAATAAGGGCGGAAAATGGAACGTTCCCTACAACAAACTTGTACACGTGCAATTTTTGGGGTAAGAGGTTATGTTGGCCACCCTAACCCCCTCCATCAGTTGTATTTCGAGCTCGCTCCTGAATTGATGTGATTTAAAAATTAGTAAAAAATTACGGAAAATAATTTTTAAAAAATTTGACTCTAAAATTTCAACAAAATACAAACATCGTAACTGCTGGAAATAATTTCAAATTGAGGGTCTAGCGTCGGACTAGCCATTCGATCTAGACCACCTTAGGCCTAGGGCCCAAGGTGCGCAAGCCAAAGGTCTTCAAAGTTTGCAGTGTTCATCACAGTTTTATCTCATTCTTAATAAAAAAAAAGACAAAGCCCTTGACAGTATAATCTGTTTATTTTATGTAACTCATCGAAACTGACACGAGGTACTTAACGACTTATCTCCGCGGACAAGAGCTAAACGCGTTCCAATGAATTCGCTGTTTACAAAACGAGCTGAAGTGATTCGCTGGAATTAGATTAATCCCCCGTGAGAGTGTGCAATAAAGATACCTACGTCTCATAAGTATGATTCATTCGCATATTTTTTTGACCACCATAAAAGGATTATTTATTTATTTTTATTTTTTGGAAATTACGTTCACCGGAGAGGGGCACAATTTTAAAGCCAAACGGCAGTCGAGACAAAAACAGTGAAAAAGAAAAATGAATTAAATAAATTAAAGAAAAAAAAAAAAAAGGCGCGTACTCACCTGCGAAGGAGAAGGCCAAGACGGCAATGCAGCAGATCACCACGCCTAGAAGCATTCATTGTAGGTATGTCAGTTTTAGAATCGAGTAAAAAAAATTGTATTTACTTACGTTCCATTGTAGGTATGTGTTTATGTACTGACTGTGGAGGACTGGTTGTATTCGATTGCCAAAAAAAAACTACTGACTTCCTTGAGGCGAGCTCTGAATTTATACTATTCAGCCTCGCGTTATCTACTATTTATCTATGTATCACTTGAGTCAATCAAAGGGATACAGGGATTCCGCTCGGCTTATTAATGACTTATTAATGAGTGATACCGATAAGTGGTCGTAAGACTTTTGTGTATCACCTCAGGCTTTATTGTTTCGCTGGTATGTACGTATCTACTCACACCTATACGTGGCGTGAGTAAATTTTTCCATTTTAATAACAGCTTCGCGAGAGAGTCAGATTAGAACCGGAAAAAACATCGGATCAAGTGGTATTATCGCAAGGAAGAAAAACATCCGACTTGACTTGACGGCCTAAATCCGGTAGTCATCTCCGTATGAGTAACTATTTTTTTTTTTAAGTGAAGAAACGAAATGAATCAAATATTCAGAAAAGTTTAAGTTCTGTTCCAATTAATTTTATATATAGATAGATCGAAGTGACGTCGATTTGTAGGTAGAGAACTCGCAACGTGAGAAGAACAAGTGGGCTCATGTTGCTTATGTAGCGCAAGTCACGTGACTGGTTCTTCTCAAGTTGTGAGACCTCTACCTTTTTTTTTTTAAATACAATATATAAAGCCACCCTTTTATCTGAGAATTTGGGATCACATATTACATGATGTTTTATTACTTCAAATATGTACTTTCGTTTATTTGTTCCACGTTCAGAGATAAAGTTATCTTCTTTCTAGAACTTGTTTATTTTTATTATTATCATTATCGTTAAGACTGTTCAAGCATAAATTCAAATTGTTTGGGCGTGAACCCAGTCTATATATTTCTCAACACAAAATGTGTCTACATATTGTTACAAATTCGGGGTTCACAAATTGTAATCGTTGTTTATTTTAAAAACACTTTTATGTCTACGATCACTTAACACAATGAAAGCACAATAATATCGAGCTGTAGGTACACTTGTCTAATGAAGTAACGCTTCTCTAACTTAATCGTTATATTAATTCGCTAGTAACGATGAAATCCGATTTTCATTTTTTAAATCTCGTTCTGTTATTACTTGTTGATTTTGCTTTTTTCTACGTCTTCTTAGCCAAAAGGCACAATTTGCGTATCCGGTTAACAAGCAAACATTTGGAATTTTTTCATTTATTCTGCAGAAAAAAAAGAAAATAGCTAGACACATAACCAAATAGCCAGGATCACAACCATTAAGCTCGACCATGTTTGCGCATGCGTCATTAACTTGGCGACAAGAAGACTACAAGATGACATCAAGGAAGATCTTCTAAAATAAAATGTAATACTTATTGTAAGTTTTATTTAACACAATTTATCTCACACATCAAAATATACTTTGCATCAAGCCATTCTGACCCAAGTGCTGCCATCTCTTAAAATACTTTCGAATTATTTTTTAAAATCACATGTTTCAGTTTTAGTCTTTAAGGTACCACTACCACGAATTGGAGAAACCTGCAAATGGAGAAAAAAAAACAATGGACTTAGACTACCCACACACTCGTAATTTATTTGACACTTACTGTTTGATTTAGAGAAGGAAGAAGAGCCTGCTCCTCCTCCCCCCCTGCGCGTTACTCGCTGCGCTGCTTTCTGCTTTTGAACCCGAATAAGCTGCGCCTCCGAACGAGTTGGCCGAATTGGAGGAGAACGAGGAAGCTGCGCTATTGCTTAAGCCCGCACCGAAACCTCCACTTCCACTGTGGCCGAATGAACCATCGCAAGGGGCCTTTCCACAATCTCCGGGCAGAAAGTTGTAACCGGTCCCAAATCCACTTCCAGGTGGGAAGTGATCACCGAAGTGACCACCAAAGTAACCACCGAAATGACCGGGAGCTGGGTGGCTTCCTGGACCGTAGGACGAGGCACCTCCGTGACCAAAGGCTGAACTACTACCTAAATGTGTACCCGATCCGGCACTTCCGAATGAACCACTTCCAGATCCGGACGTTCCTGATGAACCCCCAAAAGATAGGTCACCGCCGAAGCCTGAACCCGATCCGGCACTTCCGGACGAACCACTTCCAGATCCGGACGTTCCAAATGCATTTCCTTGGCCACTGCTCGAACTTGAACCCGATTCGAATTTTCCGGCGCTTCCAAATCCTAAGGACGAACCACCTCCAGATGCGGGCGTTCCTAAGTCACCTTGACTCTGATCCGGCCCGGCACTTCCGGACGAACTACTTCCAGATCCGGACGTTCCAAATGCACTTCCGGAGCCACCGCCTGAACTTAAACCCGATCCGAATTTTCCGGTACTTCCAGATCCAGATGTTCCTAATCCACTTCCCAGGCCAAAGGATAGCCCACCGCTTGAACCCGATCCGGCACTTCCGAGGGAACTACTTCCAGATTCTCATACCAAATGCACCGCTGGAACCACCGCCTGAACTTAAACCCGATCCGGCACTTCCGGACGCTCTAAATGTACCTCCAGTGCCGCTGCCTGAGCTTAAATCCGATCCGAATTTTCCAGCGCTTCCAGATCCAGACGTTGTACCTCCCAGGCCAAATACACCTCCTCCTCCAAGGGAAGTACCACTTCCCACACAACCACCAGAGCTTGAACTACTTCCACTACCAAATCCAATTTGACCTCCTAAGGAACTACTACTGCCGCTTCCACCTGACGAAACTGATTCTGAAAATTCAGGCTTTGAAACGTATAGTTTTCCTCCTGTTGTTGAAGCTCCATCACTGGCGGGTTTGCTATCGAAGATGCTATCCGATGGGCCGGGGAATGGGCCGGTGTAATGCAATTCAGGGACAGGTACAGAAAAACCACCTACTGGGACAGTTGATCCAGAAAGTGATGGTTTGCTGGTAAAGATGTTACCAGAAGGACCCGGGAATGATGTTGTGCCAGATCCGGCACCCGACCCTGAGTTTGAAATTCCAGCTCCTCCATTGGTTAATATAGTAGAGGGTTTGCTGACATTAATTGATCCAGATGGACCTGGAAATGTTCCGCCAGAAGAGGCGGTTGCGCCAGATCCGGCGAATGCATTGGACCCTGAACTTGCTGTTCCACTACCAGCTCCTCCAATAGTAGGTTTGCTGTCATAAATGCTTCCAGATGGGCCTGGGAATGGTCCGGTATAAGAACCGGAACCGCCTTTTGAACCAGAAGACGTAGTTGCACCAGATCCTGCGAATGCATTGGCGTTGGACCCTGAACTTGCTGTTCCACTACCAGCTCCTCCAATAGCAGGTTTGCTGTCAAGAATGCTTCCAGATGGGCCTGGAAATGGTCCAGTAAAAGAACCGGAACCGCCTATTAAACCAGAAGACGTAGTTGCGCCAGATCCTGCGAATGCGTTGGCGTTGGATCCTGAACTTGCTGTCCCACTATCAGCTCCTCTAATAGCAGGTTTGCTGTCTAAAATGGTTCCTGACGGACCGGAAAAGGTCCATTGTAAGAACCGGAAGAGATTCGTGTTCCAGAAGGAGTACCTGAGGGAACAACAATTAAAGGTGTTTCTATTTCAGATCCAGGGAATGCGCTCGTACCCGAACCCGTCTGAGAGGAAGTTCCACTTCCACAATGAAGTAACGCTTCTCTAACTTAATCGTTATATTAATTCGCTAGCTACACGCATCGCTTTCTAAATAGAAACTGATTTAAATACCCCGCTCCCTTGGCTTATACATAGGTACAGCAATTAACGCTATTCTACAATAGCAATGAACAAACATAGAAAATTCCAGCAAATTCTATTGTGAGGGACGGGAGGTTAAAAAAAATGATAACAGAACTTTCAACTTTATCAATGATTACAAGGCCACGTCGAACCACTATATTCTTGTAGATGTCGCGATGAGAGTAAGAGAGAAGTTCTACTGTTACGCCCAAACTAGATCTTAATTACCAAAATTAACTACACCACAATGCTTGACAATTTCCACTTCTTCTCTTTACTCTTTTACTGATGTTTTAATCAGATCATAAAGGATCCAAGTAGCAATTTCTTTATTTGTAGGTATCTGATTTGAGATTTTTAGCCAGATATTGCTGTTGAGATTTCATTTACTTTTAAACAATTTAGCATGAAGCGAGATTCTAAACAGTAGACCAGGGCCGGGCATGGTAGGAGAACAGTACCACCACCCCTTATACTTGAAACGGTCGCGAATTTGTTTATAAAACAAAAAGCATGTTCTTGCATGTAACTTTAATTTTAAATGACCAAACCAATGTACATATTCTAGGAATTGTAACTTGCGAAGCGGAAGCAATATCGCCAGGCCTACCGGGGCCGTTAATTACAGATATGTTCGTTATAAAGCAAGCAGAACTTTTTTCCTTTACCATTTTTATGTAAAATTGAAAATAAAATTCTTTTCCCACTTGTAAACTCAATCCGGGGACATACGGTAGATTGGGTTCACTCCCTCTAATTCCGTACAATTTGCAATTACGCTTAAAAAAGCGTTAACGATAAGTAATGATAACAATCAAAATAAATAAATTCTAGCAATTCTAGAAAGAAAACAATTTTATCTGAACAAATAAACGAAAGTACATTTCTGAAGCAATAAAACAGCATTTAATATATGATCCCAAATTCTTAGATAAAAGGGTGGATTAATGTTAAAAAAAACAGATAGCTTTGATTAATACAGTACAAGTTTTTGTTTCTGATCGTTTCTTGTTTTCCGTAAGTGTCACGATTGTCATTTGTCTTCTTTTTCATTATTTGTAAATTTCATTTACATTTACATTAAAATGTTTATTATCAATTACTTTTTTATTACGATCGTCATTTGTTTAATTTTTTTTCTATTCGATTGTGTTTCTCGATCGTCAAAAATGTTTTTCATCTTTTTTTTTATTTTTGATTGTTTCCATTATTCTTTCTTCTTTCTTCTTTACCATAAATGTTGTCTTGTTTGTTTTTGTTATCGGCATTTGTCTTTCTTATTTTTGCAATTTTGTTTGCTTTTGGTTTTGATTGTTTCCATTTTCCTTCCTTTGTTTCTTTCTTCCGCAAACGTTGCGAGTGCCATTTGTTTTCCTTCGTTTTATTTGTGAATTTCATTTTGAATATTTATTATTAATTTTCTTTTTGAGAAATCATTGTAATTTTTGCTTTGTTAATTCAGCTACCTATGAAATTAACTTAACTGGTGGAGGTGTTGAATTTCGGATACACATTAAAACAAAACAAAACAAGAATGCTTCACTATTTATTCTACTTTTATCGTCAAGGATAATTATTCACATACAAATGCGCACAGGCCGTCGTCAATTTAAGCCAATCCAACAAGGTCCAGGAAACCTTGAATGACCAAGGTCAGGTTGAATTTAGAGTTGGAATCGGTCAGGGTGACATTCCAGTTAGGCTGCGTGCCGTTCGGAGCCGTACCGTTCCAGTCAGGCGTTGAAGTTGTGACGTTCCAAATCGGAGTTGCGGTGGTATTTAAGCTGGGAGTGGTGTTGTTCCAGTTCGGAGTTGTGGTATTCCCATCAGGCGTTGTGACGTTCCCGATTGGACTCGTGGCGTTCAAGCTTGGTGTGGTAGTAAAGGTGGGCGTCGTATTGGTAAGGTCAGGCAAGGGCGTTGTGTTGTTTGAAGCTGGCGTAGTCGTTGTGATGTTCCAGGTTGGAGTCGTGGTGGTATTCAAATCTGGAGTTGCGGTGGTATTCAAACTTGGCGTGGTGTTATTCAAATCAGGTGGAAGTGTTGTGACGTTCCAGGACGGTGTAGTATCATTGCCAGTAGGAACAGTGGTATTGAAGTCTGGAGTCGCGGTGGTATTCAAATCAGGTATAGTTGTCGTGATGTTCCAGGATGGTGTAGTGTCATTGCCAGAGGGAATAGTGGTATTCAAGTCTGGAGTCGCGGTGGTATTCAAATCAGGTGTAGATGTTGTGACGTTCCAGGATGGTGTAGTATCATTGCCAGTAGGAACAGTGGTATTGAAGTCTGGAGTCGCGGTGGTATTCAAATCAGGTATAGTTGTCGTGATGTTCCAGGATGGTGTAGTGTCATTGCCAGAGGGAATAGTGGTATTGAAGTCTGGAGTCGCGGTGGTATTCAAATCAGGTATAGATGTTGTGACGTTCCAGGATGGTGTAGTATCATTGCCAGTAGGAACAGTGGTATTCAAATCTGGAGTCGCGGTGATATTCAAGTCAGGCGTAGAAGTTGTGACGTTCCAGCTTGGTGTAGTGTCGTTTCCAGTAGGAGCAGTGGTATTGAAGTCTGGAGTAGCGGTGGTATTCAAATCAGGTATAGATGTTGTGACGTTCCAGGATGGTGTAGTGTCATTGCCAGTAGGAACAGTGGTATTCAAATCTGGAGTCGCGGTGATATTCAAGTCAGGCGTAGAAGTTGTGACGTTCCAGCTTGGTGTAGTGTCGTTTCCAGTAGGAGCAGTGGTATTGAAGTCTGGAGTCGCGGTGGTATTCAAATCAGGTATAGATGTTGTGACGTTCCAGGATGGTGTAGTATCATTGCCAGTAGGAACAGTGGTATTCAAATCTGGAGTCGCGGTGATATTCAAGTCAGGCGTAGAAGTTGTGACGTTCCAGCTTGGTGTAGTGTCGTTTCCAGTAGGAGCAGTGGTATTGAAGTCTGGAGTCGCGGTGGTATTCAAATCAGGTATAGATGTTGTGACGTTCCAGGATGGTGTAGTATCATTGCCAGTAGGAACAGTGGTATTCAAATCTGGAGTCGCGGTGATATTCAAGTCAGGCGTAGAAGTTGTGACGTTCCAGCTTGGTGTAGTGTCGTTTCCAGTAGGAGCAGTGGTATTGAAGTCTGGAGTCGCGGTGGTATTCAAATCAGGTATAGATGTTGTGACGTTCCAGGATGGTGTAGTGTCATTGCCAGTAGGAACAGTGGTATTCAAATCTGGAGTCGCGGTGATATTCAAGTCAGGCGTAGAAGTTGTGACGTTCCAGCTTGGTGTAGTGTCGTTTCCAGTAGGAGCAGTGGTATTCAATTCTGGAGGCGCGGTGGTATTCAAACTTGGCGTAGTGTTATTACTTTCATCGGGTACTGTAGTGTTGGGCAAAGTATTGTTAAGGAAATTCGTGTCTAGGGATGCAGCCAGGACATCTGCAAGAAAAAATTACCAGCAAAACAAAAGAAAACAACTTTTATGAAGTGTGTATTCCAGAAACTGAGATGACTTATCCACGTTCTGCGGACATAAGCAAACAAGTTCCAGTAAATTTGTTATTTTCAAGTACGAGCTGAAATGATTCATTGGAGATGATTTGATCCCAATGAGAAAGAGTGCAATAAATATTAACGCCTTCAGAAAAAGATTATGATAACGCGGAGTTATTTTGGAACATACACTTTTGAATCTAATTTTTGGAACAATTGGACAAATCCTTGTGGAAGTTTTTTTGCAAAATTTTTGACTTACCAGCGAAAGAGAAGGCCAAAAGAGCGACGCAGCAAATCATCAAACCTGAAAACATTAAAATTCAATATACTATTAAGAACCAAGTGAAAATTTGTATTGACTTACGTTCCATTGTGGGAGACTACTACTTCTTTCCACTTGCCAAAAGACTTTGCTACTGACTTCCCCAAGGCAAGGACCTTCGCTTTTATACGATTTGGCATGGCGTTATCTGCTACTTAGTTTAATTCAATCAAAGGGATTGAGGGATCCCGCTCAGCCTATTATTAATTAATTAAGGAGGAAGTCGATAAGAGGTTTTGTGATTTATTTTTTTTTGGCGTATCATCGTAGTAATAGTTGCGCGTGAGTTAATTTTTTGACTTAATTACCGTGTGAGAGGGCGAGATTAGGACCGGATAGAGATACATTAGATAAAGCGGCGTTAGCCCAGGAGACAAACATCCGCTTTGGCTTGTTTGATGTTTTTAATCTGGATTGATGATGATTAAAAGTTATTGTCAAGATCTTTCGAGTGACCAAAAAATTGTTGCGTGGAAAATGTTTCGTTTATCCTGATCGTCGAACGTACGTAATGTTATTATGTTTTGAGGATAATGTGAGTCTTTCAAAAAACCATCGCTCTGAGAAAAAAGGGAAATGATTACACTGACCAAGAGTGATTGAAGTAGAAGAGGAAAACGACGAAGAAGGAAATGGCCATCACCGTGGACTAGACTACATAAGCTCATGTATCCAAATTTCTTTCTTTAAGAACCGTATAGGTACAGTTATATTATGCAGAGTACCTATGTCTATATGATTGATGAGTGTTATTGGTCAAAAAGGAAGGAAGTTTCTCAATATTAAATAAAAATACAGTTTGAATAGAAAAGTGGGATCTTGATAATCCGGTCATGGAACAATCGAATAATTCCAATATCTTCCAGGCGCTTCTGATACGGGTTCTGGAAAACACTCCACTTTTCCGGGATCAAACTATTAAAACCAAGGGACAATCTCGTTAATCCGGCCCGTAATAATCGTAGTAAAGTTGAAGAACAAGTTTCCGCAGTGTTATAAAATCAAGTGCAAATCGAATTGAATAGCGCGATGTCGATAATCTGGTATTGTGAATGAAATCAGATACAATCTCTATAATCCGGAATAATCACGAAAATACTGTATTCAATATTGAACACACTAGGTTGAAGGAAACGTGTCTGTAGCGTTATGAAATTAAGTTTAAATCGAACTGAATAGGGCGATTTCGATAATCCGACCCTGTGGTGATCGAATAAATCTAGAGCATTTTTTCAGGCATTTATGTAAGATCAATTATCCTAGTCCTGTGAAATATTATAATTAAACTAAAACTGCTCCCAAGATGAGAAACAATCCCGTTAATCCGCCCATTCGCTAATTGGGAAAAATCGCGAAAATACGTCTCTTTATATTGAACTTTTTAGGTTGAAGGAAACGTGTCTGTAGCGTTACGAAATTAAGTGTAAACCGAAATGAACGAGGCGATTTCGATAATCCGACCCTGAGGTGGTCGAGTAGATCTAAAGCATTTTCAGGCACTTATGTAAGAACAATTATCCTTGTTCTGGAAAATATTCCAATTAAAATGAAACTACCCCTGGAGTAAGTGATTCAAAATGGGAAACGATCTCGTTTAATCCGACCATTCTCTAATCGGGAATAATCGCGAAAATACGTCTCTTTATATTGAACGTACTGGCTTGAAGGAAACGTGTCATGAAATTAAGTATAAATCAAATAGAGTAGTGCGGTCTCGATAATCCGACCAAGTGGTGATCGAGTAAATCTAGGCGCTTATTTAAGAACAATCATCCTCGTTCTGGTAAACATTCCAATGAAATGGAAGCTACTTCTAGAGTAAATGACGCAAAATGAGAAACAGTCTCGTTAATCCGACCACACGCTAGTCCGGTATAATCTCGAGAAAAATATGACCTTTAATACTGGGTTTTCTAAGTGGAAGGAAACATTTCTTTAGCGTTATAAAATTGAATCGATTCGAATAGCGCGTTCTCGATAATCCGACTCTACGATAAAAGAGCCATTCCAATATTTTCAAGGCGTTGACATAAAGCAATAATTATCCTCCTACTTAATCACGTTCTGGAAAATATTCCAACACTCTTAGATTAAATGATTTAAATTTCCTTAATCCGATCATTCCCTAAATCGAAACAACAATTGAAAACGGAAATGAAAATTTAATATTAAAATAAAACAACTGAAAATCGCAATTTATGTTCATATTTGATGTTATTTTTCAAGCCGAAACAATTGAAAATTTATAATCTTATTTAAAAGGAAAAAAGAATGAAAATTCCCACCATTTGGCAACATTGCCTAAAACTGTCAAATGCGATGGATCAAGGCATAGCCAAAGATAATTTCTTTTTATTTAAAAAGAAATTCAAGTTTAATATTTTGTGTACATTTGAAAAATTCTATTTTTTTTTTTTAATTTCTTCTTCCTTCATTCCCCGCATCAAATTTTTGACAATTATTGGACAATCTTTCTGTAATTAACAAATTATCGAAACATTCAATTTTTGAAATAATCTAATTTGAAGGTTCCTAAATTTCTGACATATTTTCTTATATTTATTCAAGGCATACCATGCACTCTCGCAACCTAGTCACCTGTTTTTGGGACACCTGTATTTATTTTCAAAAATTACAGCATTTTACAAATTACAATGTTTTTTTTAACACAGTGTATTAAAAAAAAGTAACTTAATTGTTCTTATCAAGGATTCAAATGTCTGCTCACCAAATTTGAAACCTTCAAAAGACCAATGGAGTTTGAAGAAGATCTGGGGACGAGGTTGGTTCTTATATTTGGGCTTGATTCGGACAGATCTTGTTCAGTTTTTGACCGAAGAAGAAAATAGCATAAAGCATGTGTACTTTGGAATGTTATAACATAAGTGTATGAACGCCTTTTTTTTTCAGTTTTCTTCTCTTTTTGTCTTTCTGCAAATTTTCGATTTTTTTCCCACGAAATGGGAAGTCTCCCACGAATTGGCAACACCAGGCGAAAGAAAGATCAACGCTTCTTTCCCGACGGAGAATTAAAGAACTACAAACGAACAAAAATAAAACTACACGTGAAACAAATGCGAAACGCATCAAGAAACAAGAGCGAACCGAAAAACAACAACGAAATACAAAATTGCTTCTTACAGGTAAACAAAAACAAAAGTAGACGTGAAACAAATGCGAATCGCGTCAAGAAACGAGCGACCCGAAAAACAAGAAACGAAATACAAAATTGCTTCTTTTCTGGCGGAGTATTAAAGGACTAAAAGTGAACAAAAACAAAAGTAGATATGAAACAAATGCGAAACGCATCAAAAAACAAAAGCGAACCGAAAAACAACAACAAAATACAGAATTACTTCAACACAGAAAGAAAAATGGTCGCCAAAGAATGAACGGAAACAAAACAATCACAAAGAATAATTCCCTGGGGAAAAGAAAAACGAAAAAAATTAAAACAAACGACGTCGACATGCTAAGAATGACTGAAAACAAATGGACGTCGACTGTTGTAGAGAGGAATGTTGAAAAAGAAAAACAAATGACTAACGACCATTTTGTTTCGTTTAGTCTTCTCCTGGTCATTTTTATTTTCACTCAAAAACTCAAATAGAATTATTCGATAAAAAAAAGAATTAAAAATTAAATTGTAACAAACGTCATCGAAATGTTAAATCATGGGAGAAAAACAAAAGAAAATAGAAAACAAGTGCGTTATTTATAAATCATCAATAATGTCGGATCTAAAGTCAATTTTTTATTGAAAACAATTGGATTTTTTTTTTAATAAAAAATGTGAAGTAACTTGCAAAAGAATATACGATGCTGTGCTCTAAGAAAATTAAATTTGGAACTGACCAATTTTTTTTTGTTGAAATTTAAAGTTTTTCGTAAAAGGGATTATAAGGTCACAGTCTGATCTCAGAATTGCTCTGATTGTTATTTAAGCGTACCTCAGACTGTGACGTTTCCGGAGCAAACATTTTCGAAGACGTTTTCATCCATACTTTCCAATGTCACTGCAGATTTAAATCTCAATTAACATCAAATAGCAACGGGGTACAAAGAATAAAAAAATAATAATAAAATAAGAATTAAAAAAATAGGATTTTCTTTAATTAAAAACCAAAAGCGATTTTATGCAAAAGAATTTACGCTGTACCGTTCAAAAACGACGTGTTTCTCGATTGTTTTTTTCGAATTCGCCACGATTTTTCTAAGTCAAAAAATAAGAGAGATGGAGAAAGAAGCGATCACTGTCGTACACATTAGATTAGAAGTTCTTCGAGATCAATGATTCAGAAACAGTTCATTGTTAATTAGTCTAGAGAGAATATGAATGAATTCATGGCTGCGTTTGATTGTTTTTTTTTTGTCGTAAATATCTTATTATTATTTCCAGGTAATTTCCATATTATAAAACGGACGAGTCACAGGTTGAAGTTATTTGTTTAAACTGCGCTTTTCATCGTTATCTACGCAAATAAACGAAACGGTTGTATAATCACTCATTGACTATTTCAGTTATGCAACCCTGAGTATTTTTTTTTCTATTTGTAGACTAGATAATTTATAAATATTACTTACTGCTAAAGTCGTGTCAAATATAAGAAAATGAGTAAATAAAAAATGATGTTAGCAGGACACTCAATTGAATACTGAAGCGTCCTGTTTATTATCCTCAGGCTCAACCGCCCAGATCTGGCTCTAAAAAAGTATTTTAAAAATGTATTATTGTATTCAAGGAAATGAAACAATTATTACGACCCTGTTATATTTTCTCAGAAGGAATAAATCTTTGTTTGTGATTCAAAACCCTCTTTCGGCACGATTGTAAATGTAGGTAGTTAATACAGAATTTTTAAAAACTGTGGTATACAGAAAGGTATTAAATAAATTAATTTTGTTTTCCTCTAACCAAGTATCAGTGGAAAAAAAACGCCAGAAAGACTTTGGTGAAACCAACTAAAATACTTTAAAGATTATGATACTTTAAAAATTATGATTCTGAAGAACTGAAGATGACAGTTTATTGTCGAAATGCGTTTTATTGCAGTAAGAAACATTTAATTATATAATTAGACAACATAGCTGAAGGTTGCGTTAATAAATGCGAAAAAAATATCCGCATTTTCATGATAATATAATTGTAGGTAAGTATAACGAGGTAAGGGTTCCAAATCGTTACAAGGATACGTCAGTAAATTACTGACTCTCTATTATAATAAGTGTCTAAAGAAAACAAAAAAAAAGTTGAAATATTTAACAATGAAAACGATGACTAAAAACAGCGTTCGTGTCTAGATAAGAAAAAAATGCGCCCTAGAAATTTTCCAGGCGTTCCTCTTTGCGATAAACGAAGAGACTGTTATAAATATCACCGAAGAAACGTACTTGCTCATTTGTGAGTGAAAATATCGTCAGTGCTTGCAACATGAAAGGTAAAACCTTATTCACTTACGATAAACTTTTTGAAAGAACTTCTTTTGCTATAATAAAGGAAGTGACTGTCTGCCACCATCCTCTTCTACATTAATCGATTTTGGGGAAGCCACTTTGCGTTGGTTCGTCATTTTTGGACCTTAAATTATCCTTCTGAAAAGAGAAAACAAGCTTTTTTTCTCATGCTTCCTTATCATGCTCTTGTCTATGGCTTCGGATTTGGTTCCATTCTTCTTTCTAAGGAAAGAAGATTTAGTTTCGTTCTTGTTTCCTTAGAAAGAAGAACGGAACCAAATCTCTTCTTCTAATTACCTCGGTTACTTGCTGTCTCCATTTCATCATCAGCCTTTTCTGTTCTTTCCAAGTCTTCCATTTCACCGGTTTTTTCTGCTCCTGTCTCGCCTTGGACGTTTTTTTTCCCTAGCCTGCTTGGTTTCATTTCTCTTTTTTTTTCTTGGTTCCATTCTTCTTTCCTTGACCCTTCCTCTATTTATCAGTTTCGGTTTCTTGCTATTGTCTTCATTCCATCAGTCTCTTCTGCTCTCTTTGAGCCTTTTCTCGCGTTGTTCTGCTTAGTTCTATTACTTTCTCCTTTTATCATTTCTTATCCTGCTGACATCTGCGGCCTCGGATTTCGTTTTATTCTTTTTTTATCTCTCTTCCTCTATTTGTCTCGGTTTCTTGCTGATGATTCCAAATCACCATTCTCGAATATTTTCTCGCATTGAATAATTTTCTTTCACTTGTCTTGCTACCTACCTGTGTAGATAAGTAGTAGTTTAACACCAGAGCGGAATTAATCCGGTGTCGCCAGCAGCTTCAGCGGGACGGGGGGGGGGGTTCTTATTCCATAACGCGAAGGCCAAACCAAAAATAGGCGCCACTTAATTTTTTTTAAAGGGAATCGCGTAAAAATTAAGAAAAACACGATACGTCCAAAGCACGAAAATTTATTAAATAAATAAACGCAAACAGTCAAAATTAGTCAACAAGTACGTAATACAAAAAAGAAAATTGCAGCAAAAATTCCTAATTATTCGGATCCGAAATCATTACAAAGTTAATTCAACATAGAAGGACAACATCCGCTTATACTAACGCCGAAGAACTCATTCACCGAGTTGCGTTAAATAAATTAACTCAAGATACTATACAAGTTCCTCCGAAAGGGAGTTTACGTCGCGAACAATACGCAAAATCACGTGCACAATCGCGGCTACATCAAAGTCACCGTAAGCGCATCAATAAAAAAAAGTCCGACCTGGTTACGCAGCGTCCATGCGTCTGTCGGCGGCGTCAGAGATGGCCAGCAGTAAGGCACTTCCGTGGATGGCCAGCCTTCTCGGCGTATATGCGGGACAACTCGTAGTCGCGAGTGGCAGAGGGATACCCAACGGCATAAATCAGAGAGGTCACAAAAGAACCAGAACCAAGAACGACAGCTAACGCTAAAACCTATAAGCGAGAAGAAAAAAAAGAGCGAACATAAGGGCCAGATCGAGAGAAACAGCACGTAAAACTTATCTAGTCGCGTCGGGCTAGGCTGGCACAAACCGCAAAAGAAACGCAGCTTTTTCGCCCCCAAATGAGCCAATCAAATTCGGCACACAGCCGTACAAATTCACTCTCACCCCCTAGGTAAAGTGGGCACACAACACAAAATTTTCCGCGAAGAAAACGTGCGGCTCACGGGACGAACAGAAAATTAATGAAACAATGGCGTGTCTCTCGGTCGGCGAAAAATAATAAAATATCAAACAAGAGAGACACATTCGAATTTACCAATAGCTGATTTTCGTGACATCAGCGGAAACCAACCAAAGTAAAGGGCAAGGGTTACAGACATACGCATCGGTTTCAAGTGCGAGCGTTTTTCGTAAAGCCAGGAACTCGATCATCCGTGTCCATCCGCGGCGCAAAGTAGGACCCTTTTTAATTGGACAAATAAACATCGTGTAAACACAATTCCAACCCTAAGCAAGGATGGGGCTAATTTGTAAAATGAGCTTGTTCGTTCGATCGGAAACTTTTAGTGAAAATATGTTAAAAAGAAAGTTTTGGGTGAATTACGCAGACGAGGAATTGTACGTTCCTACGCCTAATGGGGAAACAAAACGAAGCGTGTTAAAAATAGATCGGAACGTTGAAATGTGTACTATACAGGGTGTGTTTGTACACAGGCGGAAAATAAACTGTAACAGTCTATTCACTTCTCTTTCTTTTTTTAGGTTTCATTCTTTTTTCCTTATCTTGCTGCTGTCTCCATTTCAGCAGGTTTTCTGCCATTTTCAAGTGACTATTAACCACCATCCCCTTCGACGGTTTACTTTCTACATCTACATTGAAGTGATTACATCGATTTTGGGGAAGTCACTTTGCGTTATTACGTCATTTTTGGACTTTAAATTAACCTTCTGAAAAAAAGAAAACAATCTCTGTTCCGTTTTGCTCATTCTCCCTTTTCCTGCTGTTATCTATGGCTTCGGATTTGGTTTCTGGGGAAAAGAAGAACGAAACCAAAACTCTTCCTCTAACTATATCGGTTATTTGCCGTCTCTATTTCATCATTAGTCTTTTCTGCTCTTTCAAAGTCTTCCATTTCACCAGACTTTCCTGCTCCCGTCAAGCTTGTTCTCGCCTTGGACGTGTTTTTTTTTCTCACTATCCTGCTTGGTTTCATTTCTTTTTTCTTTCTTGATTCTATTCTTTTCTTATCCCTTCTTCTATTGATCAGTTTTGGTTTCTTGCTGTTGTCTTCATTTCTAAAAAAAAGTAACCCCAATTTCGGGAGAGTAAAAATTTTCGATGTGTCTACTTTTCATTCTAAATGGTCTCGACCGAGGCGTCCGACTGAGGTCTTCAATTCTTATATCTCAGAGTGGGGTAGAAAAGTGAAAAGCGAGACAAGAAGCTAAAAGAAAGTCAAGGAAAGAAAAGCAAGTATTATGGGAAAAATTTGGAGAGGTAGAAAAAGGAGAAGGCAATAGGAAAGAGCTCCAAAAGAAGAAAAAGCAATAGAAGTACAGTGGATGAGGAATAAAGAGAGAAATGGTCGAATGAAAAATACAAGAAGATAAAAGTGGAATGCTCGTTCGGAATGTGCGAAGACATAGAGGAGAACTTAAGGATTCAGAAATCGACAATCTACATGGCTGGCGAACAAGGAAGTTTCAATCACGTTTCATTAAGAAGAAGGAGGTTAGAAAGAGGACGACAATTAAAAAAAAGAAGGCAATCAACATTCTGGATTTTCAGCTTCTCATGACCCTATGGAATGACATTTCCTTGAAAGAATTTAGGTGTTACGAAATTGGACGAACTAAGGATTAAAGAAGCAACCTCCAATTACGAAGAAGGAGGTTAGAAAGAGGACGACAATTAAAGCAATGAAGGCAATCAACATTCTGGATTTTCAGCTTCTCATGACCCTATGAAATGACATTTCCTTGAAATAATTTAGGTGTTACGAAATTGGACGAACTAAGGAACATAGCCATTAAAGAAGCAACCTCCAATTACGAAAAAGAAACTGTTGGCATGATGGAGACATATGGTGAGGCGTTTGAAGTAAGACAGGGGTCAAGGGAATATGGGAAATCAAAATTGAGAGAGAGAAAAAGAGAGAAAGGGCCAGACAAAGAGATCAGGGAATGAACAAGAGCCCAATAGCATTTTAGATTCACCACTTGAGAACATTTTCATCCCCTATCAATTACGAAAAAAAAAATAAGAAAATCTGTTGCGATGGTGGAGGCATATGGTGAAGTGTTTGAAGTAAGACAGGGATCAAGGGACTATAAGAAATCAAAATAGAGAGAGAGAAAGAGAAGAATGGAACACAGAGAGAGAGAGAGAGAGAGAGAGAGACATGAGTCTAAGACAAGTTGAGTGCTTTAGAGCAGTAAATCGAAAACGCCAGTTGATGAAAATAGTAGTGGAGAAGTGCAGTGGAGACGGCAAAAAAATAAAAGTGTCAAGTTCAGCTTAAATCCTCTACAATGAAAATTAGAAGATGATGAAGGGAAAAGGAAAATGGAAGGATTCCATCGAAAGTATGCCAAGTTCAGCTTAAGCCCTCTACAATGAAAAGTAGAGAAGGAAAGCAGCTAAAGTGAAGAAGGTAAAAGAAAAAGAACTAAAGCTTAAGCCACCTACAATAAAAACAGAAGACAGACTTAAAGAGGAGAGTTAAAATGATGGAGGCACAACGTGAGGATGTTTGAGAAACAAGGGAAAGCGAAAAGAGGGAGAATAAGACGGACAAAGAGATCACGAGGTCTTTAGGTCAAAGACCCGACGCATTCAAAAGGACCGACCAGATCTCCACAGAATCGCTGCTTTCTGGACGACTCTTTACTCCGAGGCCGAAGACATTTCCATGACTTCACTGGATCTACGCAATCCCCAAGACGTTCATTGAGGTCCACGTATCCGCACTGTTGCTGCTGATATCTCCCGACTCGGCAGGATCCACAATGTGTTCCACGTTTCTCTTGTGTTGGCCATGATTTACTTACTCCTAACGTCGTTGAGATTGTTGCCTTCCAACCCAATTCTTTCCCAATGACGTCTTTTTCTTAGACCTGCAACTTCTGTGTGCTGTACTCAAGGTGATCGGAAAAGAGGAGACGTGGAGAAGCAACCGAATCGATGGTTCGGTTTCGTCTGCACTCGTATTGTAAAAGGTAAAGATTTGGGCCATCTCAATGGTAAGGGTAACGAGCTGCGGTGATGGTGATGGCAAAATCTCGTCCAATCCATCGGCAAGGGGAGTTATTATTTAAATAATTCGTACAGCACAGTTAAAATGAGCAAGGATTTTCCTTACCTGTGTTCAAAAATACATCCTCATCAAAAGACCGTCAAAAGGCGTCTGGTACAAACGGGCCAAGTACTTAACAAATTGTTCATCTGACCTCAAATTAATTGTTGGTCTTTCCTTTGGTAATCTTTTACCAATGGACCAAGTACCAGATGGTTGATCTGACCTATAAATAGATGTTTGGTGTTTCATCTGATCATCTAGCCGTGACCATCAGCCATTTTCGTGGACGAAATGGAAATACAAACGGGATTGTAGAAGTACTATGAATTTTCTGAACGTGTGAAAATTCGTTTTTTTTTTCTTTATCACCTCGAGGGGGTGTGCCAATGGAAGCAAATAAATATTAGGGCCTTCTCTCCCCATGCTGCAGATTCCAACTAACTTGGCCCGAATGCTACTTCTTTCACTTTCTCTAGTTACTCCCGATTACCTCTTTAACATTGCTTCCAATAAAGTAAGTTAAAGTAAAAGGGGATTAGGTCGAAGGTGATGGGAGGCAGCAAAATTAAATCGGTTTTCTGTTTCAGATTTCTCAAAAATTTGCTTCGTCATCGGCGTTTGTCTGGCCAGCGTGATCGCCGGAGGTAAGTACCGTCTAAAAAAAGAAAAAAAACAAAAGACCTGATCGTATCTAACGAAATACGAGATCACGTAAGTGCGTTGTTGAGTCAACGGAAGCAGACGCGTCGGTAAGATCTAGCCGGAAACGGGAAACATTAAAAATCATTTGATGATGACATCGCTTAGATTCCTATCGAGGACTTAGAGCGACACGCTTAAACCCATTTCCTTATCGGACCGATAAGTTTTTTTTTCTCTCTCTTTTTATTTAGAGTCTTGGTCGGTTTTGCTGCACTCGCATTCGGCTTACAGCAGGAGGAACCTCACGTACAATTCCAGTAGCACGACGGACCCAACCACCGGAAGTACTTCCAATCTCACGGAATCCACAGAAGGTAGCTCAAGCACGGGTACTCCTGAACCAACCAACGCTACGATCGTTGAAATCGTAAGAAATTCCAACGATACGCTTCAGCAAAACACGACGGCGAGTAGTACCAGCGGCGCAGAGCTTGGGATATCCACCTCCACCGGTTCCGATGGGCTTTGGAGAGTCTTCAAGAGGAGAAATAGCTCCAGGCCGTCGTTGGATAGGGATTGGAAAGTGGTTGTTAGTAGGGAAGTAACAACTCAGAGCAGCATTGGAGCTGAGTCCAGTACATCAGCACCAATCAATTTGAAACTTCCAACCCTATCTGCAGGCAACGCCAGTTCCATTGGAAGTGGAACCAGCGAGAGTACCCCAGCTGACAATTCAACCAAAACAGTGGTTGATTCTTCAGCCAAGACACTCAGCTTAGATTAGCGTCTGACAATATAATTTGTACGCCCATTATTATTATTATTTTAGTTTTGAGACTTGGGTTTAATATTATGCATTAAGGAACACATGAGTACCTACTTAAGTTCATGACGTAATAAAATTTTGCAAAAGGAGATTTTTTTTTTAGAAACTCTTCCTTACGTTCCTTAATGATCGCTTTTTTTTCTGGAAGGAATTTCTCTAGCAAATGAAAATCAAGCAATAAAAATTGAGCACAATTTGACATTTACAGTGTAGGGTCCAAGAAGGAAAGGTAGAGATGATTTCTCCACACCTCCAAATTTGCGGTATTCGCATAAAAGGAAGAAGAGGGGAGACCCAATTTTATTTTTTTTAATTTAGAAGAATTTAGTTTAAACCGAAATTGCATCGGTATATTTATTTTACAGTACAGAGCGAAAATGGCTGGAAGACGGTTTGAATTTCCCGCGTCTCCGTCCGGTGATTTTTATTCTGTGTGTGTGGCTTTTATGAAAGAGGATGTTTTAAAGGAATTCTATTGTACAAAAGGATGACTTTTAGTGGAAGCAGGAAACTCTTGATTTAAAAAGGGAATTTTTGGGAGAATTTTCATTTCAGTGGGTTGGCAACACTGGTAGCTTCTGTTTAAGACAATCATTGAAGTTGAAGGGGATTAGAACCATAACTCAAAAGGATCTAAGTGCTAAATGGGGAGATGAAATACTAATTTTATTAATTCGATGACACAACGAAACGATTGAAATATTAAATATTTCAGTTGATTCTGTCATTTTGTGGTGACATCTGTCATGAAATAATTAGCAATGAACAATGGAAAATCATTGTTTTTGGCAATTTGTGGAAATTCTTTGGTCAAAAAGAACAATCATCGATCCATTTTGTTTCTTTATTTACCTCTTTGTCTTTTCGAGGAAAAGAAAACACGGTTATTTTGAATTTATTTCACAAGTTTGTTTGTTTTTATTTATGAAGAAAAAGTCGAAATTCCATTGGAATTCCAACGTCCTTTGTCAACGCTTCTACTTTCAATAAAAAAAGAAAAGAAAATGTTTGTCTCTTACACTAAACATAACAAACAAAAATTCCAATCGAATTTCGACTTTTACCTTCATAAAAAAATAACAAAACAAAAGCCGATCGATAGTTAAACCAAATTTGTTAATTTGGTTTGTTATTTTTTCATCTTCGTGAAGATAATAACAAAACGAAAGACGGTCGATACTTTAAGAAAATTTGTTAATTTAACAAAAGACGATCGATAATTTAACTAATTTTCTTAATAAAATAACAAAACAAAGGACGATCGATAGTTTAACAAAATTTGTTAATTTGGTTTTGTTATTTTTTTCATTTTCATAAAAAATAGTAAAACAAAAGACGATAGTTTGACAAAATTTGTTAATTTAATAAAAGACGATCGATAGTTTAACACAATTTGTTGACAAAATACCAAAACGAAAGCGATCGATAGTTTAACAAAATTTTGTCGATTGTTCATCTTCGTAAAAATAATAACAAAACAAAAGACGAGCGATAGTTTACCAAAATTTGTTAATTTGTTTTATTGTTTTCATCTTCATAAAAATAATAACAAAACAAAAGACGATTGATAGTTTAACAACATTTGTTAAAAATAACAAAACAAAAACAACTTTTATACAATTTTGTAAAACAAAACAAATTAACTAATTTTGGTAAACTATCGATCGTCTTTTGTTTTGTTATTTTTTTCATCTTCATAAAAACAATAACACAACAAAAGACGATCGATAGTTTAACAACATTTGTTAATTTGTTTTGTTATTTTTTCATCTTCATAAAAATAATAATACAACAAAAGACGATCGGTAGTGTAACAGCATTTGTTAAAAATAACAAAACAAAAGACGATCGGATTGTATAACAAAATTTTATACAATTTTGTTTTGTTATTTTTAACAAATGTTAAACTATCGATCGTCGTTTGTTGTGTTATTGTTTTTACGAAGATGAAAAAATAACAAAACAAATTAACAAATTTTGGTAAACTATCGATCGTCCTTTGTTTTGTTATTTTTAACAAATGTTGTTAGACTATCGATCGTCTTTTGTTGTGTTATTATTTTTATGAAGATGAAAAAAAAACAAAACAAAAGACGATCGATAGTTTAACAAAATTTGTTAATTTGTTTTGTTATTTTTTTCATCTTCATAAAAATAATAACACAACAAAAGACGATCGATAGTTTAACAACATTTGTTAAAAATAACAAAACAAAAGACGATCGGATTGTATAACAAAATTTTATACAATTTTGTTTTGTTATTTTTAACAAATGTTAAACTATCGATCGTCGTTTGTTGTGTTATTGTTTTTACGAAGATGAAAAAATAACAAAACAAATTAACAAATTTTGGTAAACTATCGATCGTCCTTTGTTTTCTTATTTTTAACAAATGTTGTTAGACTATCGATCGTCTTTTGTTGTGTTATTATTTTTATGAAGATGAAAAAAAAAAAAACAAAAGACGATCGATAGTTTAACAAAATTTGTTAATTTGTTTTGTTATTTTTTTTATCTTCATAAAAATAATAACAAAACAAAAGACGATCGATAGTTTAACAACATTTGTTAAAAATAACAAAACAAAAGACGATCGAATTGTATAACAAAATTTTATACAATTTTGTTTTGTTATTTTCAACAAATTTTGTTAAACTATCGATCGTCTTTTGTTTTGTTATTATTTTTATGAAAATGAAAATAATAACAAGACAAATTAACAAATTTTGGTAAACTATCGATCGTCTTTTGTTTTGTTATTTTTTTATGAAGATAAAACTCGAAATTCGATTGGAATTCTTTTGTCATCGGCTCTTAATTCATTTTCTAACAGAAAAGTAAAAACGAAAGTTTTTTTTATTTTAATATCCAAACCGTCAAACATTTTTTTTGTTGCACGCATTTGTTAAACGATCGCACGTCTTTTGTTTGCGTTTTTAACAAAAACCATCGACTCGCGTTTTCTTTTGGAATTTTATGCTTAGCTCAGTGTTGCCAATTCTAATACGCTTAAGAGTCAATGTACATATTTGAAAGAAGGCCCATTCACATCAATAAGTTCTTCTGGGTTTCTCCAGGGAGAAAACATCAGGTACGCTGGGTCACAGCCGCAATGTGACGTAATAACAAAGAAAACATGTCATAGTAAATTAGAAACGATATGGCTAAACGTCCGCCGGCGGAACCTATACATTGTATTTCGAAATTCCGCCGTCCGGTGGATTTAAATAATCTTAGCCCACAATTCCGCCGAAAATTTAACTGATTTGCACATGTACGGCGGAACACTACTCTAAAAAGTAATAATACCGCCGAACGGCGGACTTTATCGAATAGAATGCTTAATCCGCCGTTCTGTTACTGTGATGTTAAAGTAGTTTACTATTCTAACAATTACAGATACGTTGACGATATTTTTTTAAATTTTATCTCATGATACAGTAAATTATACGTCCAAAGGAATTTTACGTTCAAAAGAAATTAATAATTCCATCAATTTTTTAGACATAACTATTACCAAACTTTATAATTCACTTATTATATTGGACAAACTGGTAGGAACCTAAAAATTCGTATTAACGAACATCTAAGATCGTTGAGATTAAATAAATCGGATTCGAGTTTTGCTAATCATCTACTAAACACATCCCCACACATTTTATTATTCTTCCAATATCAAATTATTACATGATCTTCCAAAATGAAGCAAACTTAATATAGCCGAGAATGTAGAAATATTTCTACATTGTAATTTTTTTTCTTAATACTGTTCTCAATGAACAAACATTTTTTATATTAATATAATTTCTTTAATTCTATAAATTGAAAATTGTGTATCTGATTTCTTAACATTCATTCAATTTGTAGTACAGTACATATAAAACTGAATTCAATTTTTTCTGCTAACAAATTGTTTATTTATTTATTTACATTTTCAGTCATTTACAGAAATATTTTATACACATTTGCAAATATAATTACCAGAATTTAGAAGATAACGTAAGTTTTCACTATTTTTAAGTACATATTACGAGCCCTGCGCCAAAAGTATTCGCCTACCTGTCTTGGGTAAAGAAAGAGACAGTTAATTACACTCAGTGGTAGATTATTTTTCGAGAATAATAATAATAAATAAATATAAATTTATATAATTTTAAATAAAATTTTGATATTTCAATTCTAATAATGATTTTAGGTCTGTTCGATAGCTCTACACTTTTAACACCTTTACTCTATTTTTCTCACTCCTACTCGCATTAATTATATACATCTCACTCTCTCAGGAGCGGTTGGTGCAAAAGTGTAGAAAAGTACAGAGCTATCGAACAGGCCTTTTATTTTCAAAACAGCTACACTAACTAGGCGAATACTTTTGGCGCAGGGCTCGTATAATGTATTTTCTTCAATTTTTGCTTGAAGGTTAACTAGTTATAAAATGTTCTAGTGAGGATGCCGACTAGGCGAAACCGGTTTAGAAAGAAATAATTAAAGATTTTGTAGTTAAAAGACTTCTCGTTTGTCAAATTTAAAACTTGAAATATTTCACTTCTAAATTCAGCAGAAAGAACTGCCAGCCACTAACAATGTGCGTAGTTTTCAGGTTTGTTTAATATAGTGTTACTTGCTTAAAGCATGTGTAATTACACGCTAATAAATATTATTGGAGACTCTTCAATTAAGCAAATTAAAAGAAATTTAATAAGGGCCCCTGCATTTAAGATGTTTCTTCGTTGACGGCATTTATACTAAGGTTTAGATATAGAAATATGTTAATAAAAATTTTCCAAATTGATGCATCTATCAAAATGTGTAATAATATATAGGGCATTCCGTTTGAAATATTAAAGGTACTTGCTGACACTTGTAAAATGAACATCCCGTGTAATTACAAATAAATTTAACGTGTAGTTTTTTTTTAATAAACTATTGTTTGAATTTTTTTCTATATTAAATGGTTTAAACGCCACAAAAGGAAACCACATTCGGTGGACATGTAGTATATTTGATTTTTTTGTGAGTTTGGTAGCATTTACATTTTATTAGATGTTTTACATAATTATTTATTACAGACTCAATAAGTTTTTTAGGACATGAATTTTTAGCAAAAATATCTTTACCTAATTAAATTTATATTTTTGACAATGAATAAATTATCCGAAAGTAATACTGCACGATCGGGCAAACTAATAATATTAGTTGAAATATTATGACTTTTGGTGAGTTATAGTTAATATATCTATCTGACCAATTTGTTATTAAATTAGGTACCATTTTGTCTAATAATATTTACATCACAAAATCTTTTAACCGGACACTAAATCGCGCACTCTACACTCAACGTTTCACCGTCGTTCGACAGCTTCGTCTTATTACTTTTTAGAGTCGTGTTCCGCCGTACGTGCGCAAATCAGTTGAAATTTCGGCGGAATTGTGGACTAAAATTATTTAAATCCGCCGGACGGCGGAATTTCGAAATACAAGGCATGGTTCCGCCGGCGGACGTTTAGCCACTGCCAATTAGAAAACTAAAAGAGCGACGTAATAGAGGAAGGTAACAAAAAATTTAATGAAAAGCTGCGTAAGGAAACGGCTGACGAAATAATTATTAAAATTAAAATTAATCATTAATGTCGAAACGAATAATTTTCTCCGCTTCTTAGTGATTACTTAAGCTCAATGTTCAGGCTTTTTGCGAACACCTATTCAATAATAGGTGTTGCCAATGCAACACTTCAAACGACGTAAATTTTCTTCTGTTTTTAGACTGTTTGCGGTTAAGCCATAATCATAATAATAATAGTTTATTGACCAAACGATACATAAAGTATGTACAGGGTGGATCAATTTCGATGTCTCTTATGGGCATCTCTGTAACTATAAGAAATAGAAAAAAACGAGTGGCCAAGTCTCTATCTCTTCTTTAGAGATAAAGTCAATAGTGTAAACAAAAATTGGCTATCTCCTTTTGTTTTCGAGTTATAAGCCAAAATTGAGATTTTCGATTTTTCGTCAATCAGTCATATCTCGTTTATTTTTGCAGATATTAAAAAACTGTTTGGACATTACTAGGACACTTTTTGGAATACAATTCAGTGGTCTAGTTGGTTTTTTGAAATTTAATTAAATTTTCGAGTTATACCATAAAGTTATATTTTTTAAATGGAAATCATAGTAGGCAATGTCATCATTAAATAGAGATTTTTTTTCTGTTTTCAAAAATATATATCTTGTTGGATTTATTTCTTACAGTTCATAGAATAAGACGCTTTTTTATTAGTTTTAGTGCATTCTTTTCTTAGTAGGCTAGTTTCAACAAAAGCCGACAATTTTCTTTTGTTTTTATTAAATATTAACAAAGATTTGATGATTGGGTAGCACAAGAATGAGAGGTATTGCGATGAACATAAGAAATAGAAAGCTAGCGCCGATAGAGCTGGGTTGGGTTACAACATGAGTTGGCTGCGTATTTTAGCGCGGCAGTGTTTAAATTGTGATTTTATTTATTTTCTGGAATTTTCAGAAAAGTATTTAGTTTCGTCATTAATTAAATTACTTTTTGAATTCATAAATGGTGACATTAAATGATTTGTTCATGCTGGAGATCAACCACTTGTATGTTTTGTCGATTTTCTTCATTGGCGAGACACAGGCGTGCACGGCGAAGAAGTGACTCGCATTAGCATAAACAGGTACCATCGGCGGGCGGCGCGGCGGTATGAATACTCACTGTCAAGTGAATTAACTGCTTTATGTAGGCATTGTATTGGCCGAGCGTTGACCGATTTAGTCCATTCCATTCAGATCTCCAATCTAGACAACTTTAAGATAACCACGTAATCCACTTGTTGTTAGAACGTACGTCCGATAAGACAGCTCATCAATCTCACTGCGCTTCTGATTATGATCACATAATAATCAAAAACACGAACTTTGTGAATGATAGCGTATCTCTGTACTTGTAGGCGCCTCCTCTTATCGTTAGACAACAGGAAGTTGTTAACAATTGACAACAAGAAACTTTATTTATTTCCCTTCAATCAATTTATCTGTGCGTATAGCTAGGGCTTTTTAAATAAATGCAGAAATTTTTGACCTCACGTCCCATGTCGATTCACGCAGCTTGTAAAAACTTAATTGCAGTGCGTCTTCTTTATTCCAACCGTTGCTTTACCAATACGACTGTCGTAATATGTACTCGACCTATTTCAATTTCTTGTACGATTTTCAACAGTGTTTCCGTCAGGTAGAAATTCGAATTGCTTCCGGAAAATTTACCCCCCTTGTGCGAATGCCCCAAACAGAAAAATGAGTACCACTGGGGCGCACTCCGAGCCCCATGCTATTCACTAAACGACTAAACGATTAGCCGCAGCTAAGATTGTACATAAACATTTTTATTTATGACTTAAAAGATTTATTGAAACAAATCATATTTTATTCTTTCCAAAGAAAGCATCATAACGCTAAGGATAATTTTTGCTACCCGCGTTACAGCCTGGCACGTTCACGGGGTGGTCGCAAACGTTCACTTGCGGATTGAAAACTGTTTCCGGCGGACACACCAGCTTGATGGGTTTTCCATTTGAACACTGGTAGTAAACCGTACAATCATCTGGATCTGGATGGAAGGTGGGCACTTCTTCCTTCGGGGGACAATGCACGTCTAAAACCAAAACGTACGAGTGAGAGAGAAAGGGTCCGTTACATTCGTCAGGATTTCGAGTTTTGAACCGTTCAAAATCTTACTGAGCATGAGCAGTGCACAAAATTTGATATAAATTTCATCTGCGCATGATTTGAACGCTTCAGTACTTGAAATTCTATGAAATGGAACAGACCTAAACACTCACCTATGGCATAAACGACGGTCACCAGCAAAACGCATGCGCAAAGTTGAACTGAAATATTTTTTTACCAATCAAACGCATTCAAATCAAATGAATCAAACTTACCTTTCATTTTTAATCAATTAACACAACTCGTCTTATGGGTGGATGGATGATATTAACTGAAGCTCACTTTTCTCTTGTGGGTAGAATATATACCCTCTCGTTCTTATCTATTAGGAGCATTTCTTTCTGTATGTACTCGATTGGTTAACGACATGTTGAAATTTTCCCTGAAATCGCACTCTTCGTTATCTGATTGCGTTGGAAGAACCTGCTTTTCCCTCCAAACCCCGTCGACTTTCTTTACTGATAAAGGTTCATGATGATTGATAGTTGTTGTTTATTTTGCGCTGGAAAGTGTGTGGAAATTCTGTGTAAATAAAATCGTTTTTTGTTTGTTTTTATTGAAGTTTCAACACAGCTAGCTCGGGGAATTTATATCGAGCGTAGAAAATGATTTTACTTAAATGAATGGGTACAGTGAGATCCATTTACAATGGAAACGCCCCTGTAAAAAAATTATTTTATCATCTATGTATTAAGATTAAAATTGTATTTACTTGTTTCCGTCATTCGTTCTCTTTAGAAAAAAGATCGGTTTGAATAGGATAATAAATACGTTCTTACACTTTTTAAATGGGTCACACCGTATAAATGGTACAAATGCAGTTGAGTCAGAAAATAGTCGAAAGCTGCATGTCGTTTCGTGGTCGTTTCTTATAGCGTTTTCGATTGACTGCCTCTAGAATCTAGAGCACTCTCAGAATGAGTCCGTCCCTTATTATTACATGAAGTTAAAACGGGATAAGAATGCTGTGAGAGTGCTCTAGAGCGGCCAATCGACGACGCTATAAGTTCTTTAAATCTGAAGAGTAACGCTGACAATTAAAGTCAAATTGCAAGCCATTTTTGAAATAAAAGAAGATATAAAAACTAAATAAAAAAGTGCATTTTATTTAAAGAACTTGTTTTGTCCATAATTTTCCAAACATGATTGCACACCACGCGACGCTTCATATTTTTGGTGTAACATGGAGATGCAGTTCAGTGTACTAGTTGGCATTTTGTAATCTATGTAGGCAGTGTTGTAACAGATACATTTTTCAAAGTATCTAGATTCAGATACAGATAGTTACCCTAATTTGTAACTCGATACAGTTACATATACTTCTTTTTTGAAAGTAACTAGATCCAGATACAGATGTACTATAAATGTATCTAGATACTTTTTAGATACATACATAAATGTGTTACATAATAATAAAAATAATAATGTTCTTTATTTGAATAAAAAAAAACTGACAAAGCATCAAAGTTTGAAATTGAAAAATGTCAAACAGAAAGAAATTATCGTTTTGTCACATTAATAAAATTACACTGAAGAGTAGTACAAGACATTAAATGAAGAAATTCACAAGTTCAAAGTAGATTATATTGCATACAGGGTGAATGACAATTGTACCAACAAAAAAAAGACATAAGAGAATCGATGTCATAGATTACGGGAAAAATATTTAAAAAATACTTGTAAACAGTTTATAATTAGTTAAAAAATTACCGCAAATCATGCTCCGGCACTGCGTACGAAATACGGCGGCCACGTTCTATAAATGCGGCAGTACTATAAATTTTGTTTTATTGATTCTCGCTTGCACACAATGCGACCTTGACACACATTTCAATTGATTTTATTACTCGTTTAATAGCTGGGGAAGGCAAGTTTCTTTTACGCGATGAAATTATTAGTAATTTCTAAAATGGCGTATGAAATACGAATAATAAATTCGCAAACAATTGTTTGTTAATTCGTGCGGATTATTTACAAAAGCGGAATGTACCATGTGCCAGCCGGTTTCGTCCACAAAAAAATCGCAAGGTTTTAAATCTTGTGACCACAGGGGTCAAATGCACGGTTCGAAAGGCAGCTGATAGTAAAATGTTCGTCTCGTTATCGCACGGAGACAATAAAACGATTAGGATGCAATATGTTGTTTTAAACGTCGCGTCATTGGTATTATGCGTTACACTAATTGGTAATAATTATCGCCACAAAAGAATGATTACTTGATTACATTTGCAAAGTATTGGTTACGAATCAGTTTCCTCCCAAAATGTGAAACAATTTATTAGACCTGAAGTCATCGCCAACTATAAAAACTTTATGAATGTCATAGATTACGGGATCACGTTTAAAAAATTCTAAGGAATAGCTAATAAATAATTAATTAAGAATTTGTTAAAGTTTTAATAAGTTCAAGAAGCCACACTGCAGTAGCATAAAACTATAAAAAAAACTTTTACGACAGCATTTATTTCGTTCATCTGCTCCTTGACTTTTTAATCAGCGGCGTGTCGTCGTTTTGGGACTAATTTTTGATTAATTATTTCTCGAAAACTAAAGTAGAAAGAATTTTTTTACACTTCCCATACTCTTGGACATCGCTTCTTATCGTGGTTTCATTTTGTCGGTATAATTAACAGTCACCCTGTATATTATTCTATTAAATATGGCTCCAAAGTTAATAGTAGTCGATATATGTATGTATTTCCATGCGAAAACTTCTACTGCTGGTTAAGCTACGTACTCAGTTAAGCAGATAGCGTTTTGCAGCTCTCGTGCAGCATTTGTAATTGGCTCATTCAAATTCATTCAAAATTATAGCCAATCATAAATGCTGCAACGCTTTCCGCTTAGCTGAGTAGGTAGCTTTACTGATTTTTCTGTTGTGGAAGTTTATTATAAAAAGACATTGCACAATATAAAGGAGATCTTTCCATTAACGTTTAATCTGTGTCTTAGAAAACTGTACTTTTAATTTCTTGTAACGTAGTGTGAGATTGCATAAAATAAATATTTTTATTTTTATTTAAAAATGTATCTGTGTATCTAAATGCTCAGATACATACATAAATGTAACTAAATACAGTTACAGATACCAAGTACTATAATGTAACTAGTTACAGATACAGATACACTGAAAGCATCTAGATACTGTATCTAAATACTTGTAACTAGATATGTTACAACACTGTATGTAGGTTACAATGAAATGCATCAAGCATTGACAATGACAGAGTCGTTCTATTATTTTTTGTGTCTTCGTTACTTAAAGCTTTTCCACTAAAATCAATACTGCCAATTATTTCATTCATTTTGGCCCCTCACAGTATAAAGGACCTTTAGTTTTATTATTAGAAATTGGCAAAACAGTTGCTAGGAAAGAGTGGAAAAAATAAATAATCTTAAATATACCACGTGGCCATGGAGGCAAATTTAGTAGGTTGGGAACACTGAGAAATTGGCAGTATTCGTCATTATTTTCACAGTTCGTTGTTTTACTTGATTACTTGATTTATTTTTTTGGTTAGAGTTGGCAGTTGATATAGAACCAATCTACGTTGTAAATATTTGTAAAAATAACAATGAAAACGCCAGATAAAATAATAAACCGTGATAAATACAATTTTGATTTGACAACATGCAGAAGAATTTATTTAAATTTGACAATCCAACATAAATTTCGAATTTCCAGTTTTTGGAAATAAAAATTTGTAATTACGTTGTTTTCATTGCATTACTAAGAGAATGTTCCCTCTGCTGATGAATTCAATTGAAGATTCTCAAATAATTCAATGACTGAAAATTTCATGAATTAACAAAATTAGAATTTATTTTAGTCGACAGTGAAAGTATAAAGTCTCAATCAGAGACGAGACCGCACCCCCACCTATTGGGCACATTTCAGAATTAACCGGTTACTCCACCGGTAGACATTTTAAAATTCTAAAATTCACTGTAAAGCTATAATAAGTTATGTTACCTCTAATAAGTTACTAACTTATTATAACTTATTATTTAAATGTCTACCGGTGGAGTAACCAGTTAATTCTGAAATGTGCCCATTTATTAACAAAATCAACAAAATAGGTAGTTTGATAGGAGCGTTGACAGTTATAGGATTAACTGTCAGAGACTAGAGAGACGAGAACGTGCCGCCATCTGTTAAGAAGTTAAAGAATTGACAGGACCAAAAAAATGTTTTGTTCGCATGAGTGTCAACGGTTGTAGTATTAACTGTCAGTCCTATAAAAGTGCTGCCATCTACTGAAAATTTAATGAATTAACAAAATTAGAATTTATTTCAAAGGATTAACTGTTAATCAGAGATGAGAACGTAGCGCCATCTGTTTATAAAAGTTTGAGGAATTAATAAAATAAAACACATTAGCTTGGCAGGAGCGTTGACAGTTATAGGATTAACTGTCAATCAGAGAGATGAAAGCGCCGCCATCTATTGAAAAAATCACGAATTAATTACAGGACCAAACAGATTCTTTCCACGCGAGCATTAACAATTAGAATTAGAATTAACTGTCGGTCATTGGAAATATAAGGAATTAACAAAATCAAATTATTTTGACAGTTACAGGATTAACGATTTAACAGGATCAATTTTTTTTTACACAGGAGTATTAACGGTTATAGCAAACAAAACTGACGCCATATATTAAAAATTTGACGAATTAACTTATTTTGACAAGAACGTTAACAGTTCTGGGATTAACTTATCAGCAACGAGAACGCGCCGCCATCTATTGAATGCGTAAGAAATTAACAATTAGAATTAGAGTATCGACAGCTTTTCATCTATTGAATGTTTAAGGAATTAACAAAATGAAAAATTATTTTGACAGGAATGTTGACAGTTTTAGGAGTAATTGTGAATCAAAGACGAGAAAGTGCCGCCATCTGTTAAGAATTTAACGAATTAACAAATTAAAACTTTATTTTGACAAGAATGTTGACAGTTACAATCAGTCAAACAGAAACGAGAAGGCGCCGTCATCTATTGAATTTTTATGGAATTAAAAAAATTATTTACTCTCATACAAAAACAGAATTAAATAAAATTAAAAATCAAACGTCACGTTGTTGTGGATTTAAAGATTCGTCGGAATTGACATTTAACGATTTAAAGTTATATTTAACATTTTCCTACTTTTCACCATTTTTTGAAAGCAAATTTCAATAATGGCCAAAAACTTTTCACAATTTAAATAATGATTCGACCAGCGTTGCCAATTCTTTTGCCTAAATGTTAGTTGAAAAACCCCTAGGTTGGTACTAAACACCCAAAAATTCTCCAAAAATATAAATACCTACACTTACTGACAGCTCATCAATAGTCAAATAAATACTCAGCGAAGTCCGGTGAAACAGGCAACCAACTGCGCGTTTCAAAATATTTCAGAATTTCTTTTGTTCGAGTTGTTTAACAATAAACTCAACTGACAACTAGCGAAAGAGTTGGCAACACTGGACTCAAGACATTTGATGACATTTTAAACGTCACTTTGACAGTTGAAGTTAACTCTCCTTCCTAGTTTTTTTTTTTGTAATTTCACGCAATTACATCGTTCATTACATAATTACACCTGTCGTTTATGACTAATTTACGAAACATCAGGTTAATGGTTAACGAACTTTAAAGTGTGTGTCGTCGTGCATGAGTTTTGAGCTTCAATATTTGTATTAAAGTTTTTGGGAACAAAAATTAGGGATATTTAGGTGGTTCTCAACTGACAACTAGGGAACGTGTTGTCAGTTTGACATTCATTGAAATTTAAGATGAGACGGATTTAGGTCAGTGGTTTTACCACCAGACGGCGCTAAATTGGATAAATCTTCAAAAGAAAACAAAAAAATTTAAAGAAAACAGCGTCAATTTCCATCGCTAGATAAATAAAAACGAATAAAATTTCAATAAATACCTAAAAATAAAATATTTAATGCAGAGAATTTCTCTTTAAATTATAAAATTATAATTATAAAATAAAGTGAATTTCTATCGCTGGATGACGTTAACTAAAATTAATAAAATTTTCAATAAATACATATACAGGGTGACACGGGAGGAAAGGTCAATACTTCGTGGAGGTCTGGAGTGGGTTATTATAAGTCAAAAAGTTTATATAAACAGGTGTTTTTTTTTTATTAATGGATTCTGAGATAAATATTGATGTCTTCTTACCACTAGGCCGTTCTGGAATAATTTAAACTTGGCGCTTCATGACGATTTTATTCTTCACTGTAATGTAGCGCCGTTTTTGACATATTCAATGTTAATACTTTAAAATAAAAGTTATTTAGCATCTTCATTTTTTTATTTCAAATAGCTCTATTTCAGACACCTGTTTATATAAACTTTTTGACTTATAATAGCCCACTCTGGACCCCCAGGAATTTTCCTCCCGGGACACCGGTATGTAAAAAAATCACCTAGACGGCGCTAAATTGAATAAAATTTCAAAAGAAAACCAAAAATAGAACGAAAGAGAAGTGACAGACAATTTTAAAAAAATGGACTTGTAAACAACTGCCAACTTCCTATTAAGTCCATCGGTTTTATAGTCGATGAATTTCTTACGTCATCATGTCATCAAAGAAAGAGATACAAAAAAGTGAGATACAAAAAAGTTCAAGTAGCCTTTGAATTTTCCAAAGCAGGTCCTAAATTAGTTCAACGCGAAATGTCATTACTTTAGGTTATTGAAGACGTGAAGGTACAAGCGAACCCTACAACTGTTTGACAACTGTCATCCGTCAAAACGTCAATCGGTTTAAAAAGTCATCCCTTTCTCACTCTATCTTCTTCCATTAAAAAAAAAAAACAAAAGCAACCCGATTAACTGTTCAATTAAACACCCACTTCTTATAACAATGAAAGAGCAGATGAAAACAAAACGAGGACGAAACGAAACAACTGTTAAATGACTCGGAAAAAGAAGCCACATCAGTTGAATCGAAACAATATAAAATAAATAAGAAGATAAGAGAAAAAAAAACAATTGCTAATCGTCAAAGCAACTTTAAAAGATGGTTTAGAGATAAACAAACGTAAGAAATACGTTAGATGGGGAGGGGAGCAGTAAAGCAGCAAATGAAGAAACAAAACAAACAATAAAAAAGAACATGCTGAAGTTAACGAGGAAGTAACGCGTGATTTTTTAAATTTTTTATCAACTCTTGCCATGGAATTTGGACGGCATTTACTGTAAAACAACAATGACGGAGTTTTCACTTAAGCTAAGACATGCCATTCAGATCTCATGGCAAGAGTTGATAAAAGATTTAAAAGATCTCTCGGTAAAGAAAGCAAGTGTTAGCAGAAAAAATGAACAATGAACAACAAAAGAACAATTGATACAGAAAAAGAAAAACAAAATCCAACATAACCTATAAAAAGAAAACAAAATCCGAACCAAAACGGTGGAAAATATGGAATCTTGGAAGAGTCAATTCCCATCACCACGGTCTGCCTCTTTTATTTTATTTATTTATTTTTTATTTACTAAATCTTTAATTTAAAAAGAAATCCCAAATTTGGTAAAACAAAAGACGATCGGACACAGCGAGAATCATTCGAGAAGCGTTTTCAACAGGAGAGAAAAGATTTTCGAAACCGTGGCGGAAATTATGAAATCTTGAAAACAGAAGAAGAGTCAATTGCACCACGGTCTGTTTTTTTTAATTTTAATTTCATTTTTTAATCGTACTAAACCTAAATAAATGTAAACATTTATCAAATCCGAAATTTGAGAAAACAAGAGACGAACGGCACAGCGAGAATCATTCGAGAAGCAACCTCATTTTCGACAGAAGCGAAAAACTTTTAGAAACCGTGGCGGAAATTATGAAATCTAAAAAACAGAAGAGTCAATTCCGCCACGGTCGTCTTCTTTATTTTATTTTTTAATCGTAAAATCCGAAACGTAAATTCTCCTCTATTCCCCAGATTTATTAAATTTTTTAATTAAAAAAGAAAAACAAAAGACAATCGACGCAGCGACAATCGTTCGAGAAGCAACTTCGTTTTCGACAGAAGCGAAAAGAATTTAGAAACCGTGGCGGAAATTATGAAATCTTGAAAACAGGAGCATCGACTGCACCACGGTTTGCTTTTTTATTTTATTTTTTCGTTGTATTAAATCCGAAAGGTAAATCCGCCCGATTTATGAGATTTATTAATTTTTTAAATTAAAAAAAAATCCGAAATTTTGGTAAAACAAAAGGCGATCGGACACAGCGAGAATCGTTCGAAAAGCAACTTCATTTTCGACAGAAGCGACAAGATTTTAGAAACCGTGGCGGAAATTAGGAAATCGTCAATTCCAGATGCATCAATTCCATCGCGATCTGCTTTATTATTTTGTTTTATTTTTTAACTGAATGTTTTGTAGAAATTAAATAATAATGCGTCAAAAAACAAAAATAAAGAAGAACGCTTTAAATTAGAAAATTCAATAAGAAATTATAGTGAATTTCCGTCGCTAGATGGCGCTGAATAAAATTTCAAGAGAAAACCAAACAGAGATATTCGCTTCAAATTAGGAAACTTAACAAGAAATTAAAGTGAATTTCCATCGGTAGATGGCGCTGGATAAATCGAATAAAATTTCAAAAGAAAATCAAAAAGAAAAGTAGCTTTAAATCACAAAACTTTGTAAGATTTAAAGTGAGTTTCTATCGCTAGATGGCGCTGGATAAAATTAATAAAAATTAATCAATAAATACGTATATAAAAAAAGTCAACTAGACGGTACTAAATAAATTATTAAAATTCATATAGACCGCCTAAGTTTAATTAAATTTCGGAAGAAAACCAAAAATAGAATTTATTATTATTATTTTTAATAATAATATTTTTGTTTTAAACGTCGCTATACAGAAGTTTGAAGGGTATCAAAAGTTAAGGAAGAGAAGAAAAAATATAGTGAAATAAAGATATGAAGAAATCCGCTGATTAACTACAGTAAAATTCGTTCAAATTGTAGGGTTCCAGACAAACTAACTACCTAAGTACAATAATAGGTTGGTGCATAATTTTCAGGCGTTTTTATTGGCGTCATGGATTGGCTCCAAGAACCGTGACTTCCTTGCCCGTGGATTCGCCTCCACATTCCACAAATGCTGTTAGAAACTTTGTAAACGTTAGATTTCCAGAACGATGGATCTTCCAAGCAAATGGGAAGCAGTTATTGAAGTAGATGGTGACTACGCTCCGGAATAATCATTTAAAAATGTTATTGTTGAATTTTTATGTTTTTCTTTTCATAACAACTATTGTTTAAAAAACGCCTGATAATTACGCACCAACCTAATAACTATTCGCTCTACATTAGATAGATGTCAATTTCAGTCGCCAGATGGCGCTGGATAAATTGAATAAAATTTCAAAAGAAAACCAAAAAGAGAAATTCGTTTTAAATTAGGAAATTTTACAAGAAATTTAAATTGAATTTGCAAAGCTAGACGGCGGCTCTAGATAAAAGAAGATTTCAAAAGAAAATCAAAGAGATAAAGTCGCTTTAAATCAAGGCTTCGAACCGTTATTTTTTTCGTTTCGGTTCAATTAAAAAAAAATAGAGCAGTTCCGTTCCGGTTTTCGTTCCGGAAATAATTACGGGTTTTTTCCGGCTTTTGGTTCAGTTCCGGTTAGAAGCTCTGCTTTAAATCACAAAATTTATTTAAAAAGATTAAAATGAGTTTCTATCGCTGGATGGCGCTATTTAGCTATTTTATTATTTTTATTTAAAAATAATAAAATTTTCGAAAGCTGTAGTTCTTGCCAAATGAAAATTGTAAATTAAATTGATTTGTTTAATTGGCAGTAAGTTGAGGCCCAATAAGGACGAAATAATTCACGTGATTTATAAGATATTCTAATTCTCTAATACTGCCAATTAAACAAATCAATTTAATTTGCAATAAAATTTTAAATAAATAGGGGGCAGTATCATAATGGAATTTAAAATTAATGTCACATTCAGATGTGTAAACAAATGTGTTTTCATATTTGTTTTGACATCTGAAAGTGATTTTAAATTTAAAGTCTCCTTTAAATTCAATTATGAAACTGGCCCTATGTATTTAGAAAATTCATCTAGACGGCGTTAAATTTAAGAAATTCTCAAAAGAAAATCAAAAATAGACAGGGTAAAACGTATAGTCGTTGGTACCCCGATAGTGATTGACACAGAAACGATAAAAACGTAATTAATAAGAAAATGAAATGAACTGAAGTATTTTTTAAAGTCGCAATATGTAACGCCATCTTTCTCAATTACATGTTGTTAACTTCAAAATTTTTAATCCGCCATTGTTGATGTAGTGAGTGAATTTGTTGGACGTTGTCAATCTCCTCCTTGGGTATGTTGAATTTTAAAAGAATTTGTTGAAGGCTCTCATTCGATGAACTGCTGTTGTATTTATCTGGAAAAAAGGACAATTATCATTTAAATACATAATCTTTAAACATATAAAAACACTAATTTATGGTTAGTTAACGATTAACACTAACTTAAACAATAATTTATTTACAAACTTATAGAATTATTTAATATAGAAGATATACCTATAATATTCCAAAATTCGCAAACAGAAGATTCAATAAATGAGCAATCATTTTCAATGCCTGTAACAACAGAAAATGAAATTATTACAAACAAGTCAACAAAGGATTTTAGTTCATTATTTCAAATGCCATTTGAATTACATATTTATATTGCATTCCTATTGAGATGAAGAAGGTTAGTAAAAAAAATGTAATGCGCAAAAGAGGAAATGTAAAAATGATGTCGAAGAAAAAAGCAGTGAAAATAATTTAGACGAAGACAGGATTCAATTATGATTTAATAGTGAAAGATAATGAACTCGAAGACAGAACGAATCAACTTGTAGAGTCAACAATAGAGTCCGCAAAAAAAAACCTTTTGGTGACGAAAACAAGAAAAATGTGAATTATTGCGAAGTTCGAGGACACCTAGTAAAACGTGGATTATGCTATATTTGTGTTATGAACATAACTAATATGAAACATGGATATAAATGTTTAAGCTGCTGTCGTACATACCATGAAAGTTGCATCCAGAAACATAATATTTTTGATAATTCGGAAGACGAAATTTTTACATGTAGACCCTGTAAAGCAAAACAATAGTAAAAAAATGATAAATAATAAATAATACATACAATTATTTACTCACCTGTCAACCAGTCCTAAGCTATTCCTGTATATTAAAAAATTCCTGGTAGGTAGGTACCTTATCCTGCACACTCAAAAATTATTATCGTAAATCAAGAAATAAATAGTGTCCGTAATTGTGGCAATCATTATCACAAAGGTGCTAATCACTATGATTTCAGCTGTTTTATAAAATACCATTTTTCTTACATATAATAATAATATATTTATAGAATATGTTCTATTACATATTTAATTTAGGGCGTTTTCAAAGCCCATATCTCATTTCATAATATGTAAAACAAAATAAATAAAGGCACAATATACAAATAACAGCAAACCCCCTATTCTTAAAGTGCCAATCACTGTATGGTATACCCTATTAGATAATTTAATAAAAAATTGAAGTGAATTTCCGTCGCTAGATGGTGCTGAATAAACTGAATAAAATTTCGAAAGAAATCAAAAAAGAGAAGTTCGTTTGAAATGTTGAAAATTTTATTTTTAAGAAATTAAAGTGCTAGCTAAAAGAATGAGAGATTTCGAAAGAGATGATAAAACCTCAATAAAGCAGAGTTTGTGACTTCTATAATTTTTATTTATTGAAACTTGCAGGTATGTTTCTATACATTCAGACAGCACATTTGTTATTAGTGTTGCCTAACAAATAGAACACTATTCAAATAATAAATAAATCAAAGATTTTTTTTTATAATGTCAATACATAATATAATCACAATGAAAATTATTCGATTGGCAGTTAACGAGTTCTGTTTAACAATACTACAAGCAAGATTTTATCAAGCATACAAAATAGATTTGAATGTTCCTCTTTCATATTTTGCAAGAAATTCGTTTGAAACTTGTGAAACTGGGCATTAATTACTGCCAATAATTTGGATTTTGTTTTTTTCTTAATCGTGATATACCAGGGACAAGCTATAGTTAACGATCTTCACAATGCTGTTAAAATTATAGTTCTGTGATAATTAGGACGGCTTTGGCAGCCAATTTAAATTTTGAAATTTTGTTGCTGGACGTTTGTTGCTATATTCTCACCGGTACAAAATTAAATGAAGATCAAGAGATTTATAAAAGGAAACAGGCAACGCAAACAAAACCAAAAAGCGCGAACAAGAGAATGAAATAAAAAAATAATCAACAAAATAAAACGAACGACGATCCACAAAGGGACCAATGAAATTAAACAAAAACAAATCGGAATAAAACAGAATAAGACAAACAATAAAACAAAAGACGGCCAATGTGAAAAATCCCCCAACAAAATGTTACAAACAGCATTTTCTCATTTTTAGTTCTACAAAGTTACAAAAATAAACAACGAATTTATAATCTCTAAGGAAACCGTCAATAAAAAAATAAAATCGGGCCAAGTACGAATTCCTGGTGCATCCCAAGTAAAGTCAACTGCATCTGCACTTTTTTGAATTCAAATATGCGAATGTACACATTACAGTGAGCCCATGCACCCCTTTAGAGAGAGCAAAGGCCCACCTTCTTATTTTTCTAAGCCTTTATCTGTGTTTGAGTTTGGACAACCGCAGCTGTGAGCCTCATCTCTCTTCACTTTCCTCTTCTTCTTTTTTATCTAACGTATGTAGAGTGCCTTTCGATACAGGCAGTGTCGTGAGCAGGGTTGCCAATGTGCGGGCAATTACCCGAATAATTTAAGCAACCTTGCGGGTTAAAATAATACGTGGGTAAAAATGAGTATTTTCAAGGAAGAAAAAAAAAACAGATTAATTTTTAAATTTTTGATTGACGACTTGTTAGTGATGTTTCAGCTTTACTATTGGCAACAAAGAAATCAAATCACTAAAGCTGGAAGCCGACAAAAACTAAAGTAACTAACTAACAGCCAAATCTACATTGTCGATCAGTGCTGCCAACTCTACCGATAATTCGGTAGATCTACCGATTTTGAACTCAACTTTTTTTTTATTTTTATGTTTTTGTAGTTTTAGCAATTTTCTTTATTTCTAGATCGTATTTTGTTTTATTTTACGTCAAAAATTGCACAAATGTCAAATCTTAATTTTAGAAAGTTTTGCTTATTTAATAAGAATTTTTTAAATTTTCGTTATTTTTCGTAATTTTATAAATTTTCTTTCTCGAATGAGAATTTTTAATTTTAATTTTTTATTTAGAGATTTTTTTATTTTTGTTTTTTTTTAGTAATTTTATTCAATGAGATTTTTTTAAATTTTATAAATTAGTAGGTCATTTTATTTTTCGTCAAAAATTGCATAAATATCAAATCTTAATTTTAGAAAGTTTTGTTTATTTAATGAGAATTTTTTTATTTTTATAATTTTTTTTTATTTTATTTAAGGAGTTTTTATTTTTGTATTTTTTTCTAATTTTATTCAATGAGATTTTTTAATTTTATAAATTACCGAATTATCGATAGATCTACCGATTTTGAACTCAACTTTTTTTTCATTTTTATGTTTTTTTAGTTTTAGCAATTTTCTTTATTTCTAGATCGTCTTTTGTTTTATTTTACGTCAAAAATTGCACAAATGTCAAGTCTTAATTTTAGAAAATTTTGTTTATTTAATGAAATTTTTTTAATTTTTGTTATTTTTCGTAATTTTATAGGTTTTCTTTAATTCACGATCGTCTTTTGTTTTGTTTTGTTTTTCATCAAAAAAAGGCACAATTGTCAAATCTTAATTTTAGAAAGTTTTAAGAATGAGCATTTCTTAATTTTTATTTTTTTGTACTTTATTTAATGAGATTTTTTTATTTTTATTTTTTTTATAATTTTATTCAATGAGATTTTTTTTATATTTATTTTTTTTTAATTTTATAAATTTGTCGATCGTCTTTTTGTTTCGTCAAAAATTGCACAAATATCAAATCTTAATTTTAGAAAGTTTTGTATTTTTTAATTTTTATAATTTTTTGTATTTTTATTTAATTTAATTTTTAACTTTTGTAATTTTTATTCTAATTTTATTCAATGAGATTTTTTTAATTTTATAAATTTGTCGATCGTTTTATTTTACGCCAAAAATTGCCTAATGTTCAAATCTTAATTTTAGAAAATTTTGTTTATTTAATGAAAATTTTTTAATTTTTGTTATTTTTCGTAATTTTATAGGTTTTCTTTAATTCACGATCGTCTTTTGTTTTGTTTTGTTTTTCATCAAAAAATGCACAATTATCAAATCTTAATTTTAGAAAGTTTTGAGAATGAGCATTTTCTAATTTTTATTTTTTTGTACTTTATTTAATGAGATTTTTTTATTTTTATTTTTTTTTATAATTTTATTCAATGAGATTTTTTTTATATTTATTTTTTTTTAATTTTATAAATTTGTCGATCGTCTTTTTGTTTCGTCAAAAATTGCACAAATATCAAATCTTAATTTTAGAAAGTTTTGTATTTTTTAATTTTTATAATTTTTTGTATTTTTATTTAATTTAATTTTTAACTTTTGTAATTTTTATTCTAATTTTATTCAATGAGATTTTTTTAATTTTATAAATTTGTCGATCGTTTTATTTTACGCCAAAAATTGCCTAATGTTCAAATCTTAATTTTAGAAAATTTTGTTTATTTAATTATTTGATTTTTCTAACTTATAATTTTTTATTTTTATAATTTTTTGTAATTTTATAAAAACATGGAAAGTAGAAAGTATTGTTTATTTAATGAGCATTTTTTAATTTTCATTTTTTTATAACTTTATTTAATGAGATTTTTTATATTTGTTACCTATTTTTCTTTTTCTAATTTTATTCAATGTTTTTTTTTTAATATTTATTTTTTTTAATTTTATAAATTTGTCGATCGTCTTTTGTTTTATTTTACGTCAAAAATTGTACAAATATCAAATCTTATAATTTCTGTATCTTTATATGCACTTCAACTTTTGACATGTACATCCATTTTTATAATGGCTAAGTACGAAAATAAATATGAATATGAATGAATATGAATTAATTTTAGAAAGTTTTGTTTATTTAATAAAAAAAATTTAATTTTTATAATTTTTTGTAGTTTTTATAATTTTTTATAATTTTATAGAAAGTAGAAAGTGAATTTTTTAATTTTAATTTTTTTGTAATATTGTCTAATGAGATTTCTTTTAATTTTATAACTTTTTTTCTAATATTATTCAATGAGATTTTTTTAATTTTTATTTTCTTAAATTTTATAATAATAATAATTTTATAAATTTTCTTTATTTCTCGATCGCTTTCTGTTTTATTTTAGGTCAAAACTTGCACAAATGTCAAATCTTAATTTTAGAAAATTTTGTTTATTTAATGAGATTTTTTTAATTTTTATAATTTTTTATTTTTATAATTTTTTGTAATTTTATAAAAACATGGAAAGTAAAAAGTATTGTTTCTTAATGAGCATTTTTTAATTTTTATTTTTTTGTAATTTTATTTAATGAGATTTTTTATAATTGTTACCTCTTTTTTTTTCTAATTTTATTCAATGAGTTTTTTTTAATATTTATTTTTTTTAATTTCATAAATTTGTCGATCGTCTTTTGTTTTATTTTACGTCAAAAATTGTACAAATATCAAATCTTAATTTTAGAAAGTTTTGTTTATTTAATAAAAGAAATTTAATTTTTATAATTTTTTGTAGTTTTTATAATTTTTTATAATTTTATAGAAAGTAGAAAGTGAATTTTTTAATTTTATTTTTTTTGTAATATTGTCTAATGAGATTTCTTTTAATTTTATAACTTTTTTTCTAATTTTATTCAATGAGATCTATTTATTTTTATTTTCTTAAATTTTATAATAATAATAATTTTATAAATTTTCTTTATTTCTCGATCGCTTTTTGTTTTATTTTAGGTCGAAAATTGCACAAATCTCAAATCTTAATTTTAGAAAGTTTTGTTTATTTCTAAGAATTTTTTAATTTTATAAACTTTCTTTACTTCCCGATCGTCATTTGTTTTGTTTAGCGTAAAAAATTGCACAATAACTGTCAAATGTGTTAATTTTAGAAATTTGGACCAAGTTTTGTTTATTTCATGAGAATTTTTTTAATTTCTTTTTTAAATGATTTTCAAAAATAGAAATCAATCAAGGATATCAATAGTAACTTCCACATCACATTCAACGAAAAATTACTGCCAATCCATTATTGATCCCAGTGCATTTTTATCGACTTTTTTTTTTATTATTATATTTGAAGAAGTCTCCTTAAATGATTATAATATTTCTCTTCTTCTACCAGCGGACTCAATCAACTCGGCTATGCAACTACAACTCCGCTATGCAACTACTATTAATTAATGATTATAATTACGTTCAAGAATCGTAATAGACAAAAGGACAAAGGAAGAGAGGGACATACAATTAGAATTTAAAACTTTGTAATAAAAAAATGAATAATAAATACAATTGTGTGCTTCGATTGTATCTTATAAGAAGTCGTCGTGTATTTTACATAATTAGGTAAAGAAAATGATCAAAAGTTTTCCGCTTCGCAGTTGGCATTTTCCGGTAAATCGCAGACGTTAAGTTCGGGGTTGAAGTGCGTCCCATTTTTACAATCTAAAACAACTGGAACTCCATGGGCGCACTGATAGAATAAGGTGCAGTTGGATTCATGGGGGAAATAAGTCGGGCCTTCATCGTCAGGGGGACAATGGATGCCTAAAAATATTCCGAGGGTAAGTAAAAATCGTTTTTGGCTAAAACGTTAAAAAGTTCTGTACTTACCCACGGCATAAGCTATGGCCACCAAGACAATACAAGCGAAGATTTGAGCTAAAAAAATTGTTATTCTTTGAGCTGATTTCTGTAGGTAAATTAAATCGATCCACTTACCCTTCATGTTACTTCGCTAATTAATTATTTAAGTGTGTGCTGCTATGTGAATGTACCAAATGTGAAACACACGCACAGTTTTATACCTAATCCTAATCGTAATCAGATGGAAACGACCCTTGGCAATGGAGAAGGATCAAGAGGCACTCGAGATTGCGACAATTGTTTACTTCAAAAACGATTTTTTTACTTCAAATTTTGTAACCAGGTACTTTTAACTTATCACGCCGTTCGATTTTGTAAAGAATTAATCCCCAATCATTAAAAAAATTGAGTTTTTTTTATCTGAGAATTACGACAATACAAGCAATCGATTTAAAATAGAGAAAGATGGCGTTTATTTCGAAACAAAAAAAAATACAACGCTTGTTATACAGGGTGTAACCGATTAAGTTCCACTTAATAATATTTTAAGTTCTTCATCATGTAAGATAATTAATTCTGCCAAATATCAATGGTCTGGTACAGTCTTTCTCAAAGTGGGCGATGACGCCCCCTTGTGGGCGCTAGATGCCTACAGGGGGGCGGTAAAGGACACAGAGAAAATTGAGGGAAGGCAGGCTATAATTTAACTGAAATTATTAAAGTAATGATTTTAAAATTTTAGGGGGGCGCTAGAAAATAATTGATTCTCAAAGTGGGCGGTAGGCAAAATTAGTTTGAGAACCTATGGTCTAGTAGGTCAAAAATTAAAAGGAAAGACTGACCTACCACAAGAACGTATTGTTTTTGGTTTGGATGTCTCTGCTCGTTTGTGAAATATACGTGCGTCCGCGGTTTTTATGAACACATCGTAAAACAATAAAGCTCCAGCAAAAAATCACAGTCCCTCGGTCAATGTCGCCGCCCATATGCAATTCGATAACGGAAGACGACCCTAAATATCCACTCGCGTTGATAACTGAATTAATTAATTATTTAAGCCAATTTGTACGTATTGTTAATACAGTTTATAACTGCTGCTTATCAAAGTGTAGCAGCAATGTACGCCGATAAAAGAGAATATTGTAGTCTGTTTCACAAGATAACCGACAATAATAACCGACGCGACAGAGCAAAAGTTCGGAAAGGTTAAAGGTCAAGGTCAACCAAGGCAAAAGAATTGGTGAAAAATTTTTAAAAAATTGAAATTTCAAGAGACGACATTCGAAAAGGTTAAGGTCAACACAACCCAAGGCAAGAAATAGGGAAAGTAACAGTTTCATTTAAGGTTCAAAAAGAATTAAACGTCAAGGTCAATCCTACCCAAGGTAAAAAAAATCTTTAAAAAATTAAATTCTCGAGAGACAATTGTTCGGAAATGTGAAAGGTCAAAACCAACGCACGTAAAAAAATTGGTAAAAAAGTCTATAAACCATTAAAATTTCAAGAGACGAGGTTCGAGAAGGTTAAGGTCAACACAACCCGGGGCAAAAAAGAAAACAGGAAAAAAAAACAACGAAGTTCAGAAAGGTTAAAGGTCAAGGTCAACCAAGGCAAAAAAATTGAAGAAAAATTTTAAAAAAATAATAGAAGAAACGAGGTTCGAAAGGTCAACACAAGCCAAGGCAAGAAATAGGAATAAAACAAAAAAGTTTAAATTAAAAGTAACGAAGTTCAAAAAGATTAAAAATATGTATTAAAAAAATTAAATATTCGAGGCAAAGGTCAAGGTCAACCTAACTCGGCTCAAGGCAAAAAAATAAGGAAGAATCTGAAAATGTAAACTTCAAAAGGTCAAGGTCAACCCAACTCAAGCAAGAACTCAATACAAGAAGCAGCAAGAAGATTAAAACAAGGAACAAGAAAGATTCAAGAAACAAAACAAAAATGCTCAGTAGTGTTCACTTTAAATTATTTTAAACTAAAAAATTAAAGATCAATGTCAAAAGAAAATTCAAGGTCACCTCAATTCAACATAAGCTGGAAACTAAGACTGAAAAAAATTTAAACGTTAAAGGTAAAGGTCAAATGAAAGTTTCAAGGTCAACCTACCCTAAGTCGCCGTCCAACACGCAAAAAAATAATTTTTAAAATAGAAAAAAAAAGTTTAAATTTTAAATTATGAAGTTCAAAGAGATTAAAGGAGATTAGAAATTAAAGGTCAAGGTTAACCCAACCCAAGGTTAATAAGTCTTCTAAAAATTAAATTTCCGAGAGACGATTGTTAAGAAAGGTTAAAGGTCAAGGCCAACCTATCTCAAGGCAAGAAGCGAGGGAAATTTTTTAAAAAAATGTGAACTAAAAAGGTTAAAGGTCAAGGTCAACCCAACTCAAGCAAGAAATCAATACAAGAAACATAAAAAAAATAAAATAAAACAAGGAACAAAAGATTCGAGAAACAAAACAAAAATGCTCAGTAGCGTTCACTTTAATTTATTTTAAACAAAAAAAAAATTAAAGGTCAAGGTCAAGAGAAATTTCAAGGTCAACTCAATTCGACCCAAGCAAAAAATTTAAACGTTAAAGGTCAAAGTTTAAATTACGAAGTTCAAAGAGATTAAAGGAGATTAGAAATTAAAGGTCAAGGTTAACCCAACCCAAGATTAAAAAGTTTTCTAAAAATTAAATTTTCGAGAGACGATTGTTAAGAAAGGTTAAAGGTCAAGGCCAACCCATCTCAAGGCAAAAAACCAGGGAAATTCTTTAAAAAAATGTAAACTAAAAAGGTTAAAGGTCAAGATCAACCCAACTCAAGCAAGAAATCAATACAAGAAACATGAAAAAAAAAAAAATAAAACAAGAAATTAAAGGTCAAGGTTAACCCAACCCAAGATTAAAAAGTCTTCTAAAAATTAAATTTTCGAGAGACGATTGTTAAGAAAGGTTAAAGGTCAAGGCCAACCCATCTCAAGGCAAAAAGCGAGGGAAATTCTTTAAAAAAATGTAAACTAAAAAGGCTAAAGGTCAAGGTCAACCCAACTCAAGCAAGAATCAATACAAGAAACATCAAAAGAATAAAATAAAACAAGGAACAAAAGATTCAAGAAACAAAACAAAAATGCTCAGTAGCGTTCACTTTAATTTATTTCAAACCAAAAAATTTAAAGGTCAAGGTCAAGAGAAATTTCAAGGTCAACTAGATCCGACCCAAGCAAAAAATTTAAACGTTAAAGGTCAAAGTCAAATGAAATTTTAATAAAATAAGAAGGAACATTTTTTCTTAGTATAGTCGTCCAAGTTTTGTATCGGTTTTATGGTTTTTTAAAGCAAGACCATAAAACCAATGTGTCGCATTAATTTTGTCAGCCCCTATACATACATAAAAATATTTACAAAAAGAGTTTATCTTTTTTTGAATTAATTTCGGATGTTCCATTCCGTGAGAGCGCGGCCAGAACAAAAAAATCCCAGCAGAAGGGGACCCTTTAGCTTCCTCCATACTGACACACCCTGTATAATAACAAATTATGTCCGTTTGATGTCTTGACTGTGCTAAAGTATATTGTCAAGACATATTTTTTTTAGAATTAAAAGTATCATCACTTCTAACATCTGCAGGGTGTGTCATGACGTATGGAGGAAATTGAGAGGGTGGCTAGTGGAGATCGAAATAAACCTTTTTTCTTAATTCGCTTTTGTCCAAAAACCAATAACAAGAAACTTACAGCAAACAAAGACATTGTATTCTGTCTTCGGTTCATGCACCGTTTCTTTTAGGCCCTAAAACTCAAACGCGGACTGAAACTAGAATGAGTTCAATTTTTAAACACCGTTTCTTGGAAGACAAACGAGGAACTAAATTTTAAAAAATCGTCTCTTTTGATTTTTCTGTATTTTTGTTTTTCACTTTCTATTTAACTGCCGCTTCTTTTTTTTTATTGTTTGTCCGTTGTTCGAATTAATTGGTCCGCTAATTCTTAGGCTGTTTTATTTTGTTTTCGGTTCGTGTGCGGTGCACTGCAATAACTTCACGGACGGAACTCTAAATACGAACATTTCCAACATTTTGAGACTGTCAAGCCCTCTAATTGAATTCGTTTAGCCAACGTTAGTCAATCGAATCGAAGCGTGATATTAATGATATAATATTTAACAAATGTTAAAAGAAATATATCTCCCCTAATCAACCCCTTTAGCCTCCTCCTTGCTTTATAAGATACCCTGTATAATAACAAATTATGTCTGTTTGATGTCTTGAAGAAATGTCAAGGTCAACTCAATTCGACCCAAGCAAAAAATGTAAACGTTAAAGGTCAAAGTCAAATGAAAATTTTATGGTCAACCCTAAGTTTGTCCAACACGCAAAAAATTTTAAAATTAAGAAATCACAAATTTTAAAAATTAAAACTTAATACATCAAAGTCCCCTCCAACTTAAGGTGACAGATGTAAGCACGTCGTGTGACCACTCAAATGAAGGCGCTTCGCGAATAAAAAACGATAAAGACATATTATTTATTACTACGTGCCGCGAGCTCCCCATATGCGAGCGGCCCTCAAGTTTTAATAGTGTTTACTTTAATTTATTTAAAACTAAAAATGTTAAAGGCCAAGGTCAAAAGAAACTGCAAGGTCAACTCAACTCAATCCAAGCAAAAAATTAAGATTGAAAATATTTAAACGTTGAAATTCAAGGTCAAACGAAAATTTCAAGGTCAACTTACCCCAAGTCGGTCCAATACGCATAAAAAATTAAAAATTAATTAGAAATCTAAGAAAATTAAAACCCCGTCCAACTCAAGGTCATAGATGAGAGCACGTCGTATGACCACTCAAATGAAAGCGCTTCGCGATCGAAAACGAGGGAGACACATTATTTATTACTACGCGCCCCGAGCTCCCCCCCCCTCATATGCGAGAGGCCCTCAAAAAATGAATGCACATAACACTAAAGTTTTGGTAGTGTCTAATTTAATTCGCTTAAAACTAAAAATGTTAAAGGTTAAGGTCAAAAGAAATTTCAAGGTCAACTCCACTCGACCCAAGCAAAAAATTAAGATTGAAAAAAAATTAGATCTTCAAGGTCAACCTTGTCTAACATGCAAAAAAATTTAAAAATTAAAATTTCAAGAGAAGAGGTTCGAAAAGGTTAAGATCAACATAATCAAAGGCAAAAATAGGAAAATAGTAAAAAAATTTAATTTTGAGATTAGGAAGTTCAAGGAGATTAAAGGTCCAGGTCAACCTAACCCAAGGCAAAAAAAATTTAAAAAAATTAAATTTTCGAGAAACGATTGTAGTAGTAGTAGTAGCAGTAGTAGTAGTAGTAGTAGTAGCAGTAGCAGTAGCAGTAGTAATAGCAGTAGCAATAGCAGCAGCAGCAGAAGCAGTAGTAGTAGTAGTAGTAGTAGTTGTTGTTGTTGTTGAAGGAAGGGTTAAAGGTCAAGGCCAATCCAACCTAACTCAAGGCAAAAAAAGAGAGTATTGTAGTCTCACAAGATAACCGACAATAATAAATAAAAAATTAAATTTTCGAGAAACGATTGTAGTAGTAGTAGTAGTAGTAGTAGTAGTAGTAGTAGTAGTAGTAGTAGTAGTAGTAGTAGCAGTAGCAGTATCAGTAGTAGTAGCAGTGGCAGTAGCAGTAGCAGTAGTAGTAGCAGTAGCAGTAGTAGTAGTAGTAGTAGTAGTTCGGAAGGGTTAAAGGTCAAGGCCAATCCAACCTAACTCAAGGCAAAAAAATAAGAGAAAATCTTTAAAAATTTAAACTTCTAAAGGCTAAAGGTCAATGTCAACCCAACCCAAGCAAGAAATCAATACAAGAAACCTTAAGAAAATTAAAACAAAGAACAAAAATTTCAAAAAACAAAACTAAAATTTTTTTTTGTGTTTAATTTATTTAAAACTAAGAAGTTAAAGGTCAAACTCAAATGAAATTTCAACTCGACTCGACACAAGCAAAGAATTAAGATTGAAAAAATATTAGACGTTAAAGGTCAAGGTCAAATGAAATTTTCTAGGTCAACTTACTCTAAGTCTGTCCAACATGCAAAAAGAATAAAAAATTGGAAAAAAACAACAAAGTTTAAAGTATCGAAATTTAAAAAGATTAAAGGTCAAGGTCAAGCCAACCCAATTCCAGGAATAAAACGAGGGAAAATCTATAACAAATTTAAACTCAAAAGGTTAAAGGGTCAAGATCAACCCAACTGAAACAAGAAACCAAGAACCTTAAAAAAATTAAAACAAAACTCGAGAAACGAAAGTAAAATAGTTTAGTAGTGTTCACTTTAATTTATTTAAAACTAAAGAGTTAAAGGTCAAAGTCAATAGGAATCTCAAGGTCAATTCAACTCAAGTAAGAAATTAGGATCGAAAAGAATGTTAAAGTTCAAGGTCAAATGAAAATTTCAAGGTCAACTTGCACTAAGCCTGTCCAACACGCAAAAAATTACCAAAGAAGTTTAAATTTAAAGTAACGAAGTTCAAAGATATTAATGGTTAAGGTAACCCAACCCAAGGCAAAAAAAAACTAGAAAATTAAATTTTCGAGAGAAAAGGTTAGAGGTCAAGGTCGACTCAAAAAATCAGAGCCATCTAATGGCTTTATTTAGAACTAATTTTCGAAAAGAAATCCAAAAACGTTCATCGTCGAGTTGACATTTTTAAATCTCACGATGGGCAGGTGAAGCGCCCTTAAGTCGAAAACAAAAGAAAACGACGGATTTTACAGAGAGAGATTTGCATCCTGAAATTTAGAGCCCTCTAGCGGCTTATTTCAGGACTAACGTCTTTTTGAAGGGAAATCCGAAAACGACGATCATCTGGTTGACTTCGCTTTAAGAAAGTCGCTGCCATCTAGTGGCTCGCGTTTCGAACTAATGTAGAATCTTTGCGAGTAAATCCGAAAACGTTGATCGTAGAGACCTTGACTTTTCAGAATCTCAAGGTAGAGGCGCCCGAAATGAGAAACTAAAGAATTCCCTTTCTTTAGTTTCTCATTTCGGGCGCCTCTTCCTAGTAAACAAACAAGGGTTTTTAAACGGGCGCGTTACATTTCTTTTGAAGGGAAATCGAAAAACGCTGATAATCTGCTTGACATTGCGTTAAGAAAATTAGAAATAATTTAGAGTCTTCGAAAGAAAAACAAAGAATGTCGACTTGACGATACAAAACGAAAGACAAAAGATAAAACGCCGGCTTTGGAGAGAGATCTGCATCCAGAAATTTAGAGCCATCTGGTGGCTCATTTTAGAACTGACTTCTTTTGATGGGATATCCAAAAGCGTTGATCATCCGTTGATCATCATTGCGTTAAGAAAGTCGCCGTCATCTAGCGGCTTGATTTCGTACTAGTTTAGAATGTTTGCGAGGAGATCCAAAAATGTTGATCACAGTGACCTTGACATTTCATAATCTCACGGTAAAGGCGCCCGAAACGAGAAACAAAAGAAAAAAGCGGTGGATTTTGGAGCGCTCAAAAATTCAGAGCCATCTAGCGGATATATTTAGAACTAACTTCTTTTGAAGGGAAGTCCAAAAACACTGATCTAATCTTTATTAAGTCTTTTGTGTTTGTATTAATGATACATATCTATAATTGGGTAACATATCCGAACACATGTTTTAAGCACCCTGTATATATTTAGGTATGTAGTTGACCAGTTGTATACTAATCTCCAGAATCTCTACACGAATACGTCATAATTGAGATAGAGCAACTAAAACGAATCACAAATACACAACCCAACCCAACTCCAGGCAAAAAATAAGGGAAAACGCAAAAATTTCAAAAGGTTAAAGGTCAAGACCAACCCAACCCAAGCAAGAATACTCTATAAGAAACCTTAAAAAATTGAGACGAGGAAGAGAAGATTCAAGGAACAAAACTGAAAAGGTTTAGTAGTGTTCACTTTAGTTTATCTAAAACTAAAAAAGTTAAGGTTAAGGTCAAAAGGTCAATTTCAAGATCAACTCGACCCAAGCAAAAAATTAAGATCGAAAAAATTCAAGCGTTAAAGGTCAAGGCCGAACGAAGATTTCAAGGTCAACCCACCCTAAGTCTTTCTAACACGCAAGAAATTTAAAAAGCAAGAAATTAAAAATTTTAAAAAGTCTCGCCCAGCTCAAGGTCATATATGAAAGCACATCGTGTGACCACTCAAGTAAAAGCGCTTCTCGAGTAGAAAGCGATAAGGACACATTATTTATTACTACGTGTGACCATTCAAATGAAAGTTCTTCGCGAGTAGAAAACAATAAGGATACGATATTATTTATTGCTACGTGAGGGCCGAGGGCGCTCGTTGCATATACAAGATTAAAGGTCAAGGTTAAGCCAACCCAGGGTTAAAAATTCTTTAGCAAATTAAATTTTCCAGAGACCTGAAAAAGGTTAGAGGGCAAGGTCAACCCGATCCAACTCAAGGCAAAAAAAGAGAAAATCTTTAAAAAAATTCAATACAATATTATTTATTGCTACGTGCCGCGAGCCCCCACATGCGAGCGGCCCTCAAGAAATGAACGCACGAAACACTAAAGTGAGGGTCGAAGGCGCTCGTTGCATATACAAGATTAAAGGTCAAGGTTAAGCCAACCCAGAGTTAAAAATTCTTTAAAGAATTGAATTTTCCAGAGACCTGAAAAAGGTTAGAGGGCAAGGTCAACCCAATCCAACTCAAGGCATAATAAAGAGAAAATCTTTAAAAAAATTCAATACAATATTATTTATTGCTGCGTGCCGCGAGCCCCCACATGAGAGCGGCCCTCAGAAAATGAACGCACAAAACAATAAAGTGAGGGCTGAAGGCACTCGTTAAATAAAAAGGGAAGAAACAGAAATGTTTAAGTTTCGATCAGATACTTTTTTTTTGCATGATGCAATTTGTCCTGCAGCAAGTCGCAATTTCTAATATGCGCATGCTCATCGTCAAATGTGTGTGGACAATAATTGCTAATTAACCTCAATAAGAATAAGACCACTCAAGTATAAGACATAAATTGGTACCTTTCATTAGAAATAGCTTAAATATAAAGCCGCGAGCAAGTGTAATTTTTGTGTGCAATTGTCATTGCATTGCACATTGGATGCGTGTAATGTAAAACGACCTTAAGAATTAGTATTGTTCAGAAACAAAGAAATTGGGCTATTGGATGCACCCAGACTTCTTCTGCAAGGTTCTTTTCTTGGAGGAAAAAAAAAAAGATTAGGCAAGGTGTCGCAGCTTCTGGTGTATATTTTCTTCGCAGGTTGTTCCAAGTTGAAACCAGACTTTCCCAAATCTTGGCCATGAAGATGGTCAATGCCCAGTGGAAGGAAGGAACGAATGTTAACGGACTTAGGCGAAACCGTCCCATCTGCTCTCGTCGTAATTTCGACGCCTGTTGTTGTATACGTAACCGACAGTCGCATTCGCGTCGCGTTAGAATAAACATGGCGGCGTTCCGTTATACGCACGCTATAGTGTGCAGAATACCTCTGTCGTTACGCACGCGGGCGGAAATCGAACTGGAGGAGGCGAAGAAGCAGCACGAGGCGTACGTCCGCCTGCTCCGGGAGCTCGGCCTCGATGTCATCGAACTGCCTCCGGACGAAACACTCCCGGAGTGCGTCTTCGTCGAAGACACGGCGGTCATATGCAACGGGACGGCTCTCATAACCAGACCTGGTGCTCAGCACCGCGCCAAAGAGGTACACTCATGTCCTCGTTAATTAACGCAATTATCGAATGTGTGCAAGTGGGTCATGCCGCCGGCCGTTCCGCCCTGTTTTGCGCGCTCCTCTTCTTCTTCGGCACGAACGCGAAAAAATAACCGGTTAAGTTATGTGTGAATGTGAACGTGAATGTGAATGTGAATGTGAATGTAATGTGAATTAATGCGCGCCGACTGGAATTTTTATTTTTCTCCTCCTCCGGCGCGTGACCCTGAATGTGCGATGCAAGCGGCGGCGTTTGTTTAAACTTTTTACGGAAATATGCCGAAAATACCGTATATCTTGACTGGCGGCAAATTAGTCAGGACGGATGTAAACAATAAACTAAATAAATTAAACCGGGGCGAGTTAATTTTGAAAATAAATAAGTAGGTCAGAAGCTTCAAATTTTAATAAAATAAGAAGGAACATTTTTTCTTAGTATAGTCGTCCAAATTTTGTATCGGTTTGATGTTTTTTTTTTATAGCAAGACCATAAAACCAATGTGTCGCATTAATTTTGTCAGCCACTATACATACATAAAAATATTTACAAAAAGAGTATCTTTTTTGAATTAATTTCGGATGTTCCATTCCGTGAAAGCGCGACCAGAACAAAAAAATCCCAGCAGAAGGGGACCCTTTAGTTTCCTCCATACTTTATGACACACCCTGTATAATAACAAATTATGTCCGTTTGATGTCTTGACTGTGCTAAAGTATATTGTCAAGACGTATTTTTTTGAAAATTAAAAGTATCATCACTTCTAACATCTACAGGGTGTGTCATGACGTATGGAGGAGATTGAGAGGGTAGCTAGCGGAGATCGAAATAAACCTTTTTTCTTAATTCGCTTTTGTCCAAAAACCAATAACAAGAAAGTTACAGCAAACAAAGACATTGTATTCTGTCTTCGGTTCGTGCACCGTTTCTTTTAGGCCCTAAAACTCAAACGCGGACTGAAACTAGAATGAGTTCAATTTTTAAACACCGTTTCTTGGAAGACAAACGAGGAACTAAATTTTAAAAAATCGTCTCTAGATTTTTCTGTATTTTTGTTTTTCACTTTCTATTTAACTGCCGCTTCTTTTTTTTTATTGTTTGTCCGCTGTTCGAATTAATTGGCCCGCTAATTCTTAGGCCGTTTTATTTTGTTCTCGGTTCGTGCACGGTGCACTGCAAGAACTTCACGGACGGAACTTTAAATACGAACATTTCCAACATTTTGAGACTGTCAAGCCCTCTAATTGAATTCGTTTAGCCAACGTTAGTCAATCGAATCGAAGCGTGATATTAATGATATAATATTTAACAAATGTTAAAAGAAATATATCTCCCCTAATCAACCCCTTTAGTCTCCTCCTTACTTTATGAGACAACCTGTATAACAACAAATTATGTCTGTTTGATGTCTTGAGTGTGTTAAAGTATATTGTCAAGACGTATTTTTTCTTTTAGAATTAAAAGTATCATCATTTCTAACGTCTACAGGGTGTGTCATGACGTATGGAGGAGATTGAAACGGTAGCTAGCGGAGATCGAAATAAAGCTTTTTTCTTAATTTGCTTTAGTCCAAAAACCAATAACAAGAAAGTTACAGCAAACAAAGACATTGTATTCTGTCTTCGGTTCGTGCACCGTTTCTTTTACGCCCTAAAACTCAATCGCGGACTGAAACCAGAATGAGTTCAATTTTTAAACACCGTTTCTTGGAAGACAAACGAGGAACTAAATTTTAAAAGATCGTCTCTTTTGATTTTTCTGTATTTTTGTTTTTCACTTTCTATTTAACTGCCGCTTCTTTTTTTCTTGATTGTTTGTCCGCTGTGCGAATTAATTGGGTCGCTAATTCTTAGGCCGTTTTATTTTGTTCTCGGTTCGTGTACGGTGCACTGCAAGATCTTCACGGACGGAATTCTAAATACGAACATTTCCAACATTTTGAGACTGTCAAGCCCTCTAATTGAATTCGTTTAGCCAACGTTAGTCAATCGAATCGAAGCGTGATATTAATGATATAATATTTAACAAATGTTAAAAGAAATATATTTCCCCTAATCGACCCCTTTAGTCTCCTCCTTGCTTTATGAGATACCCTGTATAATAACAAATTAAGTCTGTTTGATGTCTTGAGTGTGTTAAAGTATATTGTCAAGACGTATTTTTTTTTTTTAGAATTAAAAGTATCATCATTTCTAACATCTACAGGGTGTGTCATGACGTATGGAGGAGATTGAAAGGGTAGCTAGTGGAGATCGAAATAAACCTTTTTTCTTAATTCGCTTTTGTCCAAAAACCAATAACAAGAAAGTTACAGCAAACAAAGACATTGTATTCTGTCTTCGGTTCGTGCACCATTTCTTTTACGCCCTAAAACTCAATCGCGGACTGAAACTAGAATGAGTTCAATTTTTAATTTTTATTTTTCACTTCCTATTTAACTGCCGCTTCTTTTTTTTTATTGTCCGCTGTTCGAATTAATTGGCCCGCTAATTCTTAGGCCGTTTTATTTTGTTCTCGGTTCGTGTACGGTGCACTGCAAGAACTGCACGGACTGAACTCTAAATACGAACATTTCCAACATTTTGAGACTGTCAAGCCTAACATATTTCAAGGTCATCGTGTCAATGAGGTAATAATGAGTCTCAGATCTCAAGTGTTGTGTATTTGTGATTCGTTTTAGTTGCTCTATCTCAATTATGACGTATTCGTGTAGAGATTCTGGAGATTAGTATACAACTGATCAACTACTTACCTAAATATATACAGGGTGCTTAAAAAATGTGTTCGGATATTTTACGCAATTATAGATATGTATCATTAATACAAACACAAAAGACTTAATAAAGATTATCAGTGTTTTTAGACTTCCCTTCAAAAGAAGTTAGTTCTAAATGTATTCGCTAGATGGCTCTGAATTTTTGAGCGCTCCAAAATCTATCGCTTTTTTCTTTTGTTTCTCGTTTCGGGCGCCTCTACCGTGAGATTCTGAAATGTCAAGGTCACTGTGATCAAAATTTTTGGATTTCCTCGCAAACATTCTAAACTAGTACGAAATCAAGCCGCTAGATGACGGCGACTTTCTTAACGCAATGTCAACCGGATGATCAACGTTTTTGGATAACCCATCAAAAGAAGTCAGTTCTAAAATGCGCCGCCAGACGGCTCTAAATTTCTGGATGCAGATCTCTCTCCAAAGCCGGCGTTTTATCTTTTGTCTTTCGTTTTGTATCGTCAAGTCGACATTTTTTGTTTTTCTTTCGAAGACCCTAAATTATTTCTAATTTTCTTAACGCAATGTCAAGCAGATTATCAGTGTTTTTCGATTTCCCTTCAAAAGAAGCGTAACGCGCCCGTTTAAAAACCCTTGCTTGTTTACTAGGTAGAGGCGCCCGAAATGAGAAACTAAAGAAAGGGAATTCTTTAGTTTCTCATTTCGGGCGCCTCTACCTTGAGATTCTGAAATGTCAAGGTCTCTACGATCAACGTTTTCGGATTTACTCGCAAAGATTCTACATTAGTTCGAAACGCGAGCCGCTAGATGGCAGCGACTTTCTTAAAGCGATGTCAACCAGATGATCGTCGTTTTCGGATTTCCCTTCAAAAAGACGTTAGTCCTAAAATAAGCCGCTAGAGGGCTCTAAATTTCAGGATGCAAATCTCTCTCTGTAAAATCCGTCGTTTTCTTTTGTTTTCGACTTAGGGCGCTTCACCTGCTCATCGTGAGATTTAAAAATGTCAACTCGACGATGAACGTTTTTGGATTTCTTTTCGAAAATTAGTTCTAAATAAATTCATTAGATGGCTCTGATTTTTTGGACACAATGTCTTGCTCTAAATTCCATTGTTTATTTATTTATTTGTGTTGAGAGAGAGAATATAAACTATGTAGTTTATTTTCTCTGTCTACTCCAGAATCATTTGAAGCTCTCTGTCTCTATCATCGGTTCAAATGTTATTGACTTTCCCGACAACTGATGGTTAGTCTTTTTTTTTTCTATCAAATAATAAACATATTATCCTACTGACTTGTCTGCCAGCTAATAGAACTATTAGTTTCTCGTGCAATTTATTAACTAATGGACATTTTAGTTAACTAATAGACCTTTTAGTTAACTAATAGACTTTTTAATTAACTAATAGATCTAGTTGACTTAATTGCAAGCGGACAGGTCTATCGGTTGACTTATTTAAAAGTAAATTATTTGCATACTAACTTGACTGCCAGCTGATAAATTTGTCATTTGTATTTCCAAATAATTAATAGACCTACTAGTTTCTTCCGTGGATTATTACCTGCATGATAGATCTATTAGTTGACTTGTCTACGAGCGAGTCGGTCTCTCGGTTGGTTTCTTCATGAGCAAATGATTGAACTTGAATACCATCTAACAAATCTATTTCTCGTTTTTCCAACTAACTAATAGACCTATTAGTTTGTTCTGTGATTTACTGTCCAAGCAATGAATTGATTAGTAGTCACGTCTACAAACTGCAAATTATTAACTAACTTAACCGCAAACTAATAAATCCGTTACTTATCCTTCCAATTAACTAACAAACTAACAAATAATGGTTTTGTAAATTATAAATTATTGACCAACTAACAGATCTATTAGTTGACTTGTCCACGAACGAGCAGGTCTCTCGTTTGGTTTCTTCACGAGCAAATGATTGACTAACTCGAATAGCAACTAACAAATCTCTATCTCGTTTTTCCAACTAACTAATAGACCTATTAGTTTGTTCTGTGATTTACTGTCCAAGCAATGAATTGATTAGTAGTCACGTCTACAAACTGCAAATTATTAACTAACTTGATTGCAAACTAAGAAATCCGTTACTTATCCTTCCAATTAACTAACAAACTAACAAATAATGGTTTTGTAAATTATAAATTATTGACCAACTAACAGATCTATTAGTTGACTTGTCCACGAACGAGCAGGTCTCTCGGTTGGTTTCTTCACGAGCAAATGATTGACTAACTCGAATAGCAACTAACAAATCTCTATCTCGTTTTTCCAACTAACTAATAGACCTATTAGTTTGTTCTGTGATTTACTGTCCAAGCAATGAATTGATTAGTAGTCACGTCTACAAACTGCAAATTATTAACTAACTTGATTGCAAACTAAGAAATCCGTTACTTATCCTTCCAATTAACTAACAAACTAACAAATAATGGTTTTGTAAATTATAAATTATTGACCAACTAACAGATCTATTAGTTGACTTGTCCACGAACGAGCAGGTCTCTCGGTTGGTTTCTTCACGAGCAAATGATTGACTAACTCGAATAGCAACTAACAAATCTCTATCTCGTTTTTCCAACTAACTAATAGACCTATTAGTTTGTTCTGTGATTTACTGTCCAAGCAATGAATTGATTAGTAGTCATGTCTACAAACTGCAAATTATTAACTAACTTGACTGCAAACTAAGAAATCCGTTATTTATCCTTCCAATTAACTAACAAACTAATAAATAATGGTTCTCTAAATTATTGACCGACTAACAGATCTATTAGTTGACTTGTCTACGAACGACAAGACCTTTCGGTTGGCTTAGTTATAAGTAAAGTCAAAGTTATTTAACAACTCAAATATCCATATGACAGCTGGGGTAGATCAGTCGAAAATGTGCGAGTTGTCTTTAAAAAATGTTTAACTCAGCAATTAAGGCTCTAGAAAAAAAAACAACATTATTCGTCCTGTAACTTTCTAGAAAAATTGAACTCATTCTAGTTTCAGTGCGCGATTGAGTTTTAGGGCCTAAAAGAAACGGTGCACGAACCGAAGACAGAATACAATGTCTTTGTTTGCTGTAACTTCCTTGTTATTGTTTTTTTGGACAAAAGCGAATTCAGAAAAAAGCTTTATTTCGATCTCCCCTAGCTACCCTTCCAATCTCCTCCATACGTCATGAGTCATGACACACCCTGTAGATGTTAGAAATGATGAATGTGCAAATGCAAACAAAGTTGCTTACGTGCGAAATCAATTTATTCTCGTCATGATTCGCCGATTGCAACTTGTATGGCCATCGATTGACGACCATCATCGACAATTAACGGTGAATTTGCAGATCCCTTTTATACGTGGTAGTATAAAGTCGCTTCGTTCTGCAATAAAAGTTGACCTTTAACCTGGCCGCGTATTTTTAGCGCCTGATCAATTTCTGCCGAATGCGAACCGGAGATTGGCTTTAATTAGTGCCACTTCTCGGAATGTGTGTGTCTTCTTCAATCTTCAATTCCTCAAAGAAGGGATCTTCCTTTTACTTTTCTTTTTTTTTTTCTTTGAACGGATCACATTTCGAAAGAACTAAATTTTTATTTATAGCTTTGCACCTGGGCAGCTGGGGTACCATCGGGTCAAATTTCAAGGCCTGACATTCTATTATTATTATTGTTTCGAAAAAGAAAACAAATTTGAAATTTGAAGGGAACTTCTTGAAAGACGACGAAAGTTTGTGGAGCAGCAGTGACTAAATCTTTTTGAGGAGACTACTTTCTATGGTCATGGTCTGACATTTTATATTATTTTGATCAATTTTCGGTCCTGTAATTAGGTATATGTATAGGTATACAAAATTATAATATTTTGTTTGGAGGAAGCAGTTTTGACGAGAATGTTGAGGTGTCAACGTCTGGGATATACTGTCGGGTCAAGTTTTAAGCCCTGACATTTTTTTTATTGCTTCGAGAAAGAAAAACAGGAAAATTGCAGGGAATTTCTTGAAAGAGAGCGAAAAGTTTGTGAAGCAACAAGTCGAACTCTTATCAAATCATTTTGGGAGATCCTAAGGAGACTTCTTTTAGGATGCATAAAAAAAGTCAACTTTTGACTTTGACATTTTATTTTATTTTGAAAGAAGCAGGCCGAAAAGATTTAAACACAGAATTCTAAGACATCAATGCCGAGGGTACAGTCGCATCAATTTTTAAGGCCCAACATTTTCTTGTTATGTTGTTATTACTTTGGAGAAACTTTTTGAAAGAGGAGTACCTCCATGTCAATTTTTAGGGCCCGACATTTTCCTGCTATCATTTTAAGGAAAGAAAAACCAACTTGATTGTAGGGAAATTTTCGAAGGGCGGTTCTTGGCGCAGCAAATCGGATTTTGTCCAAATCATTTTGAGAGAACTCAAAAATCTAAAATTTCTTATTACTTTACTTTTGTTTCATTCGTTCGTTTTGTTCATGCGTTCTCCCTCCTCCCCCCTCTCCCCTCCTCCTCCCGCCTCCTCCCCTTCTTGGTTTCTCTTTTCTTCTCGCATTTCCTGCCGAACGTTTTTAGAAATACGAATTTTCTCTACTTTTTTTTTTAAAGCAAATGGGACGATTCTTTCTCCATCTGTTCGCAATTTTTTTTCCGCCCTTTTCGTTCAAACGCGATCGTTGTTTTTTTTTTATTCCTGAATTTTCCAACTTTGGTTTCCCTTTTCTTTTCGCCGCTCCTACCGAGCGTTCTCAGAAATACGAGTCAATTTTTAAGGCCCAACGTTTTCTCGCTATTATTTTATTTATCAGGAAGAAGGAAAGTAAAACCGCGACTTTATTGCAGGGCATTTTTCGAAGAGGGGAGGGGGGGGGGACTTCTTGGCGCAGCAAATCGGATTTTGACCAAACCGTTTTAAGAGAACTCGAAGGACTAGAATTTCATATTACTCTCGGGACACAAAAAAATCAACCTTTATCTCAACCTTCGCGGTTCCAACCGGAAGCCAATTCAAATATGTAATTTTTGATAGCCTAAAATTTAAAATATTCTTCCTTTCACTTGTATGTTACATCAGCAGATGGAGCGGCCTCTTTCTCTTAGTCACGCCATTTAGTGGCTACGCGGGAATTCTCAAGGATTCGGTCATAGTCTCGCGACTTTCCCGACTATGAAAGGCAGGAACGTCTGTGGAACTTCATTTCGTTTTCTATATATATATATATTTTTATTTTTATTTTATTTTATTTTAAAATAACTGACACAAAAAAAACTACACGGAAGAAAAGCTTGTGCCTTTTTCTACCCGAAACCGATAACAAACTTTGGAAATTTTTAAGATTAAATTAAAATAAAAACCGAACTTAGGACAAAAATTAATTAAAATTTCGACGAGAATTAACGCGGACAAAGCTAAGGAAAACGGGAACTGTCGTTTTTTCGCTTTGCGCGTCTACTTAAGCCTTCGCTACCACCCTAGAAGATCAAAAGGTTTTTTTTTTGAAACATCAGCAAAATTTCTGAAGAAAGCCGTTGTTGATTCGGGCTTCTAGCGGTGAGTCGCTTTTCACGAGATGGCGTACTCATCCTGCTTTTGCCATTTTCATCCACATGTCACGCGGTCAACTGCTAACTCAATGAGAATTGAAAAACTTTATCACCGCAACTTAATATTGTCTCTGGTTTGAAAGCACGTTCTAGTCTAATGAAGATTATATGCGTTCCGATTTCGTCCTGAGATCAAGTAGAGTTTTAAGAAAAAAACAATAATAATTTTGAAATTTCTTTACGCATTTTTCGGGTCCTTACACTCTGTATTCGGTATACATTTTTTTTTTTCAAATTGGAACGATTATAAAAACGATAGAGTTTTCTCTAGACCAAAATTCAAAATCTACTTTCTCTTAATTGTATGTTTCACCAACAGGTGGAGCGGCCTGTTTATGATTGCCACGCCACCTAGTGGCTTCGCGACAATTCTCAAAGATTCGACGCAAACTCTGGGGCTCTCCTGACAGAAGATGCTCCGCCTATAAAAGTAGTGTTTCGTTTTTTATCGTGCATTCGGAATGTTTTTTTTTGCTCAAATTACTGCGTTTAAAAACGATAGAATTTTTGCTAGACCAAAATTATTAATCTTCCTTTTAATTGTGTGTTACACCAACAGGTGGAGCGACCTCTTCATGATTGTCACGCCATCTAGTGGCTTCGTGGCAATTCTCGAGGATTCAGTCAGAGTGCCGGGACATTCTCAACTATGAAAGACAGGAACGTCATTCTATATATGTTTTTCCTTCACATTCGGTATATACAGGTTGTCCCAACAGTGTGTTCTCGGGCCATATCTCCATAACTACTGAAGATACAAAAAAATTTTCAACACAATTTCGTTTTTAATTTAAGAGATCTACAACACAAAATTATTTTCATCTATACAGAGTGAATAAAAACAGTGGTGCCGGACACAACTTTTTTATTTCAAATGGCGTGCCCTATATATGAAAGCAAATTTGGATTGCCCATAAAATTCTACACATTTTCTGTATACCATTGCCTATACCTAAACCTGACCGTTCTTGAGATATTTAACATTTTGTCTAAAAACTGCCATTTGCAGCCACTATTTTATTTATTCATATTTTATTTATTTTAAACTCTAAGAAAAAGATTTTTGGTACAGATGTAGTTGATACATAAGCATATCATAAGCAATTATTAAATGTATTTTTATCGCTACAGGGTGGTCATGGTAATAAACAAAATCTCAGAAATTTCAAAATGACAAAACTCAATTTTCTTAAATAGCATGCCCTATATTTTTCTATCCTAAATTCTTCGTTTAATAAAGTACTTTCAATTTTGTTAAGTATGTCTTATACCTATCTGAGATATTTCCTGAGATTTTCAGATCTACTTGAATTATTTCTTTTAAAACGAACACTTGTCTAAGGTGGCTATGGAAAACCGGCAAACAATGAACCTGTTGACATTAATAATTATTTTTCAAAGTGTTAGACTGTTGGGAACTTGTTAAGACATGAATTATTAGTTTTTGAGTTTTGTTGTATTTTATTTTGAGAGAAGTAGACTCAGGACAGTTGCCAAAAGATTGAAACTGACAACCCTAAGGTTGTCAACACCGGAGATATCTTCAAGTCAACTTTTGAGGCCCGACATTTTATTATATCATTATTATTCTGAGAGAAAAAGAGAGAGAGAGAAGGAGACTTAACAACTGATAAAGAGAACGATTTTCTTGTTTTTAGAATGCGTCCTTAAAATCATCCTGGCCAATAGAAATTAAAAGAAAAATAGCACATCCAAGACATCTTGAAGATTGCCAAAATATTGAAACGGACAACCCTAAGGTCTCAACACAGGGGGTATCTTCAGGTTAACATTTGAGACCCGATATTTTATTGTTATTATATTGAGAGAGAGAGAGAATCAGACTTAAGAAGGACGATTTTCTTGTTTTTAAACAAAAAAAAACTATTTCACAAGCTTTCAGAATAAAATTATGTATAAATATGCTTAATCTTAGGTCTGTTCGTTTGTTCTGCACTTTTCTACACTTCTTGCACCAAACGCTTCTGAGAGAGTGAGCTTAATGTAATATAATATAAGTAGGAGTGAGAAAAGTAGAGTAAAGGGGTTAAAAGTGTAGAAAGTGCAGAACAAACCTTTTATCAAACATAAAAACATAGATACAAGATACAACTGAAAATACAATTATGTACATTTTTACCAAAGTGCTTGTTTTACACAATAAAAAAATTGCAACACTTATGAAAAGTAAAGTGGACACAATAATTTTTTTTTGTTTCAAACAAAAATTTCGTTTGTTGAGTTAGCGTAGAACATTTAAAAACATTTAACATATCAATCTCTACTTAAATTAAACTAGTTTCGCCTGAATCTTGAACGATGACCTCAAAGACAAATATGTAATTGTTTTCTGTTCTTACAATAATTTATGTCTTAGTGCATTCTCAATTTCTATAAGTAAGATTGTCATTTGAAATGAGAGAAGTAAAATATGTTTTCCTTTCCACTTGTTTCGCAAATGGGTATTTGGAGGAACATAAAATAGGATTATCTCCTTTTCACTTACTTCGCATTTTTTTTTTTTTTTAATTGTGCGAATCTTTTGATTTTTTGTTATAATCGAAATAAAGTACATGTGCTAAAATAAGAAAGAGAATATACATAAAATATAAAAAAAGAATTTAAGCAAGCCAGTTGTCCTCTACATAAAATATTTATAGAAAATGCACCTATGTTGCAATAGGATAATTATGCACAATTGCCAAGAGAATTAAAACACAATTATGAAAAAGATAAAAGGGTAAATTAATTTTGGGAGTTGCAACGTGTTTATTTATTTTTGGAAAGTACAGACAGAGTAAAAAATGCGGTTCACGGTAAAAATACAGGAAAAACTAAATTAATTTTGAAGCTTGAAGAGAACCCTCAAATTTTCCCAGTGATGATTTATGGGGAAAATACAAAAAAAAACGCAAATTTTGGAACTTGCAACTTATTTTTATTTTATTTAATCATTTTTTTATTTTGGTTCTATAATGACAACATTATGAATCTAATTTGGGTTTCATAAAGCGGCTCATTAAAATGCTCGAAATTTATTTTATTAGGTTGGCGACAACATAGATGTCGCCAACATAGACGTGATTATGTATTGTGGCTGCATTTGTTGACATCTGAAATTACACAAATAATAACCTCTAAATTGACATGATTTTCAGCGGCAACCAATGCCACCAACTCCCACAACAAAACAAAATGTTCCTACATTTAAATTACTCAGATTTTTAAGCTTTCTTTTGATATTTAAGAACCAAAATTAAAAAATAGCACTATTATGAAATGCAGTTTCACAAGAAAATTTAGGACATATTAGTCCATTAGAAAAACTCATTTTCTAAATTCAATAATTTATTTTTGAAAAGGATAGATCGTTAAAAAAAATATGGGGAATCCCTTCTTTATGATGTACAGATGGTTCCAAGTTTACGGAATTTTTAGGGTTGTTTTAAGATCATGTAATAAACAAAAGAAAATGTCGAAATACTGAGGTGATGTTCTTTTCAAATGAAAAGATTCACCCATCCACTACTTCCATTTCAATACTACCTTCAAAATTACTTTGCTTTACACAAGGATTCCAAAAAAATAAGCTTTAATATTTTTATATTCTCTTTTTGTTCATGAGATCCTAAACAACTCTCCAAATTCTAATTAAAAAAAAGCTCCACCTAACACCCTTTATATTCTAGAATAAAAGAGTAGGTATTTTTATATTTTTCGTGGCCATTTCTGGTTAATTTGATCGACAGGGTTTCCACTTAGCGCCTTCTCATCAGCGTTTTAACTGTAATTAACTTCAACAATATTCGTTGACACGTGTAAAGTCTGAATTTCATTTTAAAGAATTTCTGACAAGAGTGGGAAGTGGCGTCCTCTGAACGAAGTTAAGATTTTTTTAAATCTTATCTTTTAAATGATTCTTTTGTAGATTAATCCATGTTTAAGAGCAAGTTTTTCTTCAACAAATATAACTCTCGTTATAACTAGACAGAGGACGAAAGCGAACAAAAAGTCGACCGTCAATATTTATTATACCGAGTGATTTTTTAAATTTTTTATCCTCTTCTTAAAATCTTTAAAAAAAAATAGACATCTTCAAGGCATAAAGTAGAAACTGCACTTCCCCTTTAAACACAGGTCCGCCTGCGTAGTATTTAAGGCCCCCGAACTGACGTAACGGTATATTTACTGTGATTAATGATTAATCGAAAGTATTGTCATGAATTTCTAATGTGTGTACCTACTTATAGTTTCCGGAGTGAAATAAGGAAATACCTCGTAATAAAAATTCCGTCCACGCACTCGCGCCGCAAGGAGATTATGGACCGCCTCTTTAAGTCCTGCAGGAAAGCCATAGAAAAACGCGAACGTTCAAAGACGGTCGGCTCCTTTGTGCCTCGAATGCTCGAAAAGAACAATCCGTTTATTTTCACGTCCGGAGTTCCTTCAGCGGAGCGGACGGGACTCGAAAATAGTCGCTTTGCTTATTCATGCGTGTACGCGCGCACGTAAGGATATAAATACGATCCTGTGAGGGTTTCCGCGTTCCTTCTGCGCCACGCTTCATCAGGATCAGGAGGGGTGGGTTCGGTGGGTTCGCATGACCTGGTTTTTCTTACCTTATTAAACCGTTTGCTTCGCTACGATGGCTCTCGCATCGTGCGGACGTTAAAGGGCGACGGGATAAAGATTTTGTTGTTGTTTCCTTATAGGGTTGGGGATTTAGGTAGTACCGAGCGGGGGAATAAATCTGTTGTTAATTTGAAAGAAGAAAAAAACGTTGCTTCGTTTTATTGTGGCTAGATTTGGTATGCAAGGGTGTAATTGCATTTTTTAATTTCGAGCTCCTCCCTTTGTGCATGCTGCTACATACATCGTCGACGGATAAATGAATTAAGCGCGAGCTGTATACACACGCGCGTTGAAAATTTCAAAACCCATCTATGCTATGGCGAAATTGAGTTACAGTTGCAAGCGAGTATTCCCTCATCAGTCCGGAACTCGATTACCAGGACGAGGACGAGGACGAGGGGGGTGAAGTTTGTAATTCTGCTGGCGCGGCCGGACGGACGCCGGACGTGATGAATCGCAGTGCAAACAGAATTACGAAGGATAAAAAAAAAACGTGCACTATCAGGCCGTCCTCGTCCTCAACTTTGCACGTCTGCGTTTTATTCAGATAAAACAGAACGTGGAGTTTTGCGCAAAACAAAAGGCATTGTATGTGGCGGGCATACAAGTCGTCGCCGTCGTCGTCGGTCGGTTCTTTGATGATGAATTGATGATTGTGTGTGAGTTTCGGATTACGTCATTTTGCTGTCGATACTTTGTGTATGTGTTCGTTTGTGCTGGTTGTTGAATTCGCGCGTCTCCCGCAGATAATAAAATATCGAAATAGAACATGACGCACGCGCTTTATTAATATCTAGGCAGGCTTGAAGAATGAACAAATTCTGTTTAATAAACGATTGGTACATACGTGCTGAAAGAGGACTGCAGAAAAATGTAGATTCTGCGAAATGATCATCGAACAACTATAAAGTCCGTCGAAATTACCAAGATTATTTTTTCAGTATGATTAAAATGTGGTAACGCGTACACATAAATTTAAGTAATTGACATGGAGAGTTCATGCAACAATAACATGTGTTTACAATCATTTGTAAGAGACCGGGGACCCCAGTCCACTAGCCCCAACGGTCTGCACCTGCTCAACCCCTTGGTCAATTTACAACTCAACCTAGTGCCTCTATCATCGCTCCTAATGATGTCCAACCTTGGGCCTTCAGTATAATATCTGTTGCTCTTTCATAAACGATTGCTCTGAAATGTTATTTCCAGAAACACAAGCCACATGCAAACATACTCTACCCTACGTCTTTGTCATCTCCGATCCGTGGATTCTCTACCACTCTTCTGCCAAGGTGACTTACATGACGCGACGTCCCTTCACACCCGGCGCGTAGGGGTGGTAACAATTTAATAACCTTAGGGCTCCCAATCCGCTGCATCGGGTCCCTAAGCGGTCACCATGGTAACAGTACGTCGTTCACTCTTGGTAGCGTTTTCCACCTTGTTAGTACGAAGTAACCACTAATCATGCAAGTGACGTCACAATCCCTACGCCACCGTGGTTACCTCAGCCGACCTACTGGCCAACGGTCAGGTGATGCAGCACCTGCCACGACAACCGAGCCTCACCCGAGGAAATCGCTTCATTCATACACCCTGCAGGAAATACTTTAAGCTAATTCTCTACATATCATGCATTAGCTATAATTAATAACTTATCTCTAGGTACCGCCTTCCTGCTTCTGCCAGCGTAGCGCACAATACTTTCCGAACACACCCTCTATGCGCACGCCAGGAATATACTACACGCGGATATATCGAGTGTTTTTTTAAAATCTGACGTCGAAGTTGGCCATATCAAAGTATTTTCTTGCACATACCACAAGTTTTGAAACCTCTGTCACTGTCTGGTGCTTTGTTTTTAAAATAAAATTGGATTTCTTTTCGAATAAAATCGTTTTTTCGTCATTTTAATATTTTGATGGTTCACAATAAAATGTTCATGGCCAACTTTGACGTCAGATTTAAAAAAAACACCGTTTACAATTAACGCGAGTTGCGAGTACAAGGGCAAGTTACAAGTTGCAAGTTGGCCAACTATGCGCACGTATTAATTAATTATTTTCCGCATCTTTCTGTCGGTATTAATTAACACCGCAAGCTCTAATTAATGTGCCTATCGTTTTAGTATCGTAAACTCGACTGTGTCGATTCCCAAAACAAACCCTTGCTGCCCGAAACTGTTTATTGTTCATATAAAATCTCAAGAGGGCCCAGCATACCACCACGATCGTAAACAGTTTGGGTGAACCTAAACAAAACTCGATGCATTGCAGGCAAACGTTTATAATTCTTTAATTCTAAACGCATTATATTTAATGGCAATCATTTTTATGGAACTTAAGACGAGGTGGTCACGCCCACTTCCGCTGCATGAAATTGCAGCATTGCCAACTACGGACTCGCCTTTGAAGCAGCAACTTAGTAACTCATTGTTTCTTGACAAAATTGCACTTATTTTCAATGAAGAAGTAAAGTCACGCCCACTTCCGCGATTCAGACTAGAGAACAACCAATTGGAGGGGCTCGTTCTAAGCGTGACGTCAAAGTAACGCCTTCACCTCGCCCCCAACAACGCCCGGGACTCAATTTTACATACAGAAAGGAAAACCAATAGTCATTTTTTTAAGCAGAATTGAATACAAGGTAGCCACGCCCACTTCCGCTGCATGAAATTACTGCATTGCCAACTGCAGACTCATTTTTGAAGAATTTGTGACAATATTGAGCTTACTTTTAAAGGGAAAGTAAAGTCACGCCCACTTCCGTAATTCGCATTAAAGTACAACCAATCAGAGAGCTTATTCTACGCATGACGTGAAATCAACGGCTTCAACTCGGTCCCAACAACGCCCCGGACTCAATTCTACAGACAGAAAAGGAAAACAAAACCCGTTTCCTTGAAATAGCGACAAGGATGAGGTAGACACGCCCACTTTCGCTGCAAATTAGAGTACCGCCAATTAGGGGCCTCGTTCTAAGAGTTACGTCAAAATGACGCCCTCAGTAACGCTCGGGACACAATTTTATAGACAGAAGAGGAAAAGAACTTGTTTCCTTGAAGTAACGACGAGCAAAGCCACGCCCACTTCTAAAATTAGAGCCAATTAGAGACTCACATGTTTGATGCAGCAATTTTAAATGTACCTGAGACAATTTTACAAACAGAGACTCAATTTTACTTACAAAAAAAGTAAAATAAAAGCCATTTCTTTAAACTAGAACTTAATATCAAGTAACCACGCCCACTTCCACTGCAATACTCTAACTTTCGTGCTGATCATTAATTTGTAATCAAAAAAACAATTGCACTGCTAGTTGTCAAAATATTTGTACGACCGTACTTTTTTCAAATAGCAATATTTGTAATTCATACCAAAATTTCTTAAATCCACTTACAAAATAACGAGATAATTCAAGAAAATCATTTTTGAATGAGTAGGCCATGTTTATCTATAAAATCAAGTGGCCTAGACAATTGACATGACATCTATCAAGTGTGCATGTAAACAATAAATGAATAAAAGTAACCGTGAGAAAAACAATTGCATATATTACACATTGACATTTTGTAAAATTGCGCTGTAAAAAAAATATTTGTAAGAAATATCGCAACGTCTAAACGGAGCTTAACAAATGCAAGAAACGATTTCTCTTTTACTTCCGCGTTAGAAATTAAATTAAGAGCGATGACAGATGGGTTGGTGACACTGCTTCTAAATTGGCAGGAGTGACATCAAAACGTCATTAATCACAAAATAATAGTTAGGTTATGTAACAGCGCATCTTGATAGTGACAGGAAATTTAAACGTAAAATGAAAATTAAATAAAAATTATCTCCTCATTTCATGTTACGTCAAATGCACTGTCACTGCCAGGTGGTGCTGCAACATAACCTGGTTAGTCGATGGTTTTTATTAAAAACAAAAACAAAAGACGATCGATCATTTAACAAATAAACGGTGATCAAATAACAATCAGATTGGAGTAGGCGGTGCAAAGAAAATGTACGTCTGTGATTAAATTAAAAAAAGTCAATAAATTTGACAGTCCATGAATGTACAGTTGCGGACAGAAAATTTCGGATGTCAGTGTCATTCCACTGACGTAAAAGTTAAGAAATTCCTATATGTATATGTCAGATGAGTGACAGTGACATCCGAAATTGATACAACCGAAGCAACCAAAACAATTATTTCTAAAAGTGAGTTTCGAAAAAAGAGTTACGAGGTACTTAGTATCCATTTTGGAAGTTTCCAACTAACGTCCAGGGGGAAAGTTCATTTGGAGGGTTGGCAACACTGCTTCTTAGGCCCAGTTGTATAATGCAAGTTTAAATTTAAGCTGAAAGCTGAAGCTTAAACCCATAGCAACGATTATTTCAACAACGATCGTTGTTAAGGGTTTAAGCTTTGGTTTAAAGTTAAGCTGAAATTGTACAACTGGGCCTAAGTTGACAGTACCGATGACAGAAACGAACAGTAGCGACACTCAAGTATAACTGTCACATTTTCAATTTTGTTTGACACCTACTGATTGACAAATTACAGTAAATTTGCATGTAGGCATCAAACAATATGGCGGTCGAATTTGATACTGACGTTTAAGTGTCGCTACTGTGGCAAAATCGCATTAAACCAAAACAAAAGTTACATTATGCAATAGCGTAATTTAACAGCGCACAGGAAATGTAAACGTTATTAAAAATAAAAATTAATTGACTCTGCCTATTTGTGTCAAATGCGCTGTCACTGTCAAGTAGTACTGTAACATAACCTAACTTTTGTTTCATAACTTCGATGATGACGTAGGGAAGTTACTGTACTTTCTAAATATTTACAGATGTTCATTTAACTATCCTACTTAATGCATTATTATTATTTTTTAATCCCACCCCTATCTATGGTACATAGCACAATCACCGTCAACATTTTCCTTTGAATTTACATTAATTAGAATAAAAAATATTACATCTCATAGCTTATGCTGTACGTGCTATTTTCATTGAGAAATTCCAAATCATATTCCACCAAATAAATAGTTAGTATAATTAGTCATATTCATTTGAAAAATATGCATCATTTTGCTACACTGGCCACAGCCCAGTCGACACCAAGTCACGACCTTTCTTGGAAAGCACAATGCAATCACCTGGTCCGGTATACAACTAGTGTCTCCGGCATTTACTACTCACGCCTCTGCAGCCGGCGGTTATGGTCAAATGCCGTATGCAGGTGAAGTGATCCCCTACTCTCTCCGACCGGCGAATCACATGTCATTGCAATTTATTGCATCTGCTGCATCTACGCGGAGACTAAGTGCTAGCATCTTTCTTTCCTTCCATCCCTCTACCTGAGACGCACCCCGTATCATATTCCGAACCATAAGATAAAATAAACAAACGTGCTCGTGTTTTACGGATACATTGAAAATGCGTAAACTTTCTTCTTAAATTCTAAACTTGTTAAATTATACAACGACAACACGTGCATAGGACTTTAGACAACTTCATTTTATACATGAACACGGCCTACTCGTGTGGAAATGATTTTTTAATTATGTTATTCTATTTCGTAAACAAATTCAAGAGATTTTGGTATATTATTGAATTAATATAAATTCAAATGAAATTAATAACGAGAAAACATTAATTTATTTTCCAATTACTAGTTATGTCATCAAAAACTCACAACTGCTTTAATTGGCTTACAAAATGCTGATGCTTCTTGCTATAAAATTATTTTGTAGTAAATAATCTTCAATTGCATTTGAATTTTACGTTTGTCTAAATTATGCTTTTTAATAAAAAATTTAGTTTAATTATCATAAGTATTACGAAAACTTTAAAAAGCAAACAGAATTTAAGACAAATCAAAAACTCTGTGAAACTATTAATAGAAATTACGAGGAACAAACAGAAGCTAAGAGAAATTAAGAGAACTAAAACATAAACTAACAGAATTTAAGAGAAGTTAACAGAAATTTAACTAAAAAAACTAACATAAACTGAGAGAAACTAACAGAATTTAAGAGAAACTAAGACAAACTAACAGAAAACTAAGGAGGAAGTAACAGAATCTAAGACAAATTAACAGAAACTAACGTTAAGGAACACAATTTAAGAGAAACGTACAGAAACTAAGAGAATCTAAAACAACCAACTAATAACTAAATTCAGAATTAGATGAATAATTAGGAAATAAAAAAATAAAGATTGACCATTCTTTGTCCGCACTGACCGCCATCTCGTGCGTGATAGCTTATGGGGCAGCAGTATTGGTTGCTATTGCTATTCATGACACAATTTATAGGTTAGAAAATGCACGGTGCACTTATTTGACACTGACGATTCTCTTGAGTCAGGGAATGACTGAAAATCAAAAGACTAAAAGAGAACAAGGATAAAATTTATACGCGAAACAGACCTGAAAAAAAAAGAGAAATTGCGTTGACAGAAAACAAAAGATCGGAAAACCTCGCGTAAGAGCTTGCGGGGTTAGGGAAGAACCTGAGTATAAAAGGACACGGTTTCGTTAGCGGCCATTTTGGTACTCGCCATTGCACATTTTTACATTACCTGGGGCTAATAAGTTCCCAGGCTTGGAATTGGAGTTAAAATCATCCCCAAATGTGTTCGATGGTGTCACTAAATCTTCCGGCACAACCGCAAATGAATTACTTCTCCCAAAGAGCAAGAGCTCCGATAATTTTACAATGCACGTAAAACACGTCTGGCTTGTAACACACTTCGAACAAGAGAGAACCTCAACGAGGCGAAATTGTGGCAGGCGATGGTTGCTAGGATACGAAGCCGAAGACAGTCACGTGGTGTGCCACCCACCAATAAACTTCGAGGAAGCAAAGAAGAGGTACAGGCTTGCCAACTATCGAAAGCGGGTCAGATATCGTCTAGATTCCGCGTTTTCTTTGGCGGGAAATTTGAACCGTAACAAAAGCTCTTCTCCTCCCCTCTCTCCAATCTCCTCGATTATTTCTAAAAGTGTCTTTTTGTAAGAACTTAAACTGCTTAAACTTTTTTAGAAAGCAATCTGTTTTTTCTCCGTTTGTCTTTTGTTTTGTTTTCACTTTTGTTTCATTTTTTTTTTCTCCTCGCGTTTTCTACGAACATTTTTATAAACCGAGTCGCCTTCCTTTTTTTTTTTTGGTTTTTTTTTTTAAAAGCAAACATCACAATTTTCTTCAACTGTTCTTTCCAATTTTTCTTTCTTTCGTCTTTTTCGTTCAAGCCCGATCGTCAGTTGTTTTTCTTTTGTTCCTAAATTTTCCCGTTTTGGCCGAACGTTTTTAGAAATACGAGCCACGTTTCTATTGTCTCTTGCATTTTTTCCTTTTGTCTTTTTCGTTCATCAGTTTTTTTTACTTCTAAGTTTTCCCTAAAATTTCCAACTTCGGTTTCTTTTTTCTTTTCGCACTTCCCACCGAACGTTCTTAGAAATATTCTTTTAATATTTTTTCGTTTGAAATTAAATTAAATCTTAGAAAATTACAAAAAATATTAGAGTAATTTAAAGCGTAAGTTTTTAAAATAATTAAATTTATTATCGAATGGAACGAAATCTCGCTGGCGCCATCTGTGTTTGATTTCCTGAACTTTATAGTATAAGCGCCAAATTTAAAATCAATTGGAAATAATTTTTAAATACGTGAAACATAAAATTTGAATTCTTATTTTATGAAAAAATTTACTGAAATTCTTGCAACATTAAACTAAATTTTAAAAAAATACAAGAATGCATTAGCGCAGTGCAAAAAGTAAATTTTACGATACCTAATTAAATTTCGATGAAATTCCTCTTATCTATCCAACGAAATTGCGCTGGCGCCATCTAGTGGCGTTTCCGAAAATTCGTTCGGAACATAAGCGGAGTAGAAAAGTAAGAGAGAACATTTAGAGACTTATTGCATGCAAGAGTGAGAACAATAGAGTAACCAAGGCGCTCTGAGAAAAGCGCCAAATTTAAAATAACTCCACGCTTTTCAAGTTATTTAAAATCTAATAATTTCGTATTAAATAATAAATTAAAAAAAAAAAAATAACTGAACTCTAATTTAATTAATTTATAAGAGCGCATTAGATATTAGAGCATTAATTAAATTTCCTCTAGTAATTAAATAAAATTATCGTGGTGCCATCTATATCTGTTTTCTTGAGCTATCGTTCTATAACCGTCACATTTAAAAACATTCGGAATTTGCAGTTCTTTCCAAATCTATTTCATATTAAATATTTTTAAAATAATTTTAAAACGATGATCCCTCATTTAAATTTAACTAATTTATAAGAATGTATCAGAGCATTAAATAAGAAGTTACGCTGGCGCCATCTATACCTGCATTCTTGAACTATCGCTGTACAAGCGCCAAATTTAAAGTCAATGGGAATTTTTTTATCAATTTCATATTAAATGATTACTGTTCTGTGCCAGTTCCTTAGCTGTTTTCCATTCCCCTTCTTTTTAAGATATCTTCTATCACACTATGTCATTTTCTTCTTGGTTTTTCCCCGTTTGTTCTTCCCTATCGGCCTCGATTTCCATATCTTCTTCACTTGTCTATTGCCATCCATCCTAATTGAATGTCCAAACCAGCTCAGCTTTTTATTCTTCATTTCCAATTTTTTTCTTTCGTCTTTTTCGTTCAAACGCGTTGCTTTTAGAAACACGAGCCGCCCTTCTATTTTTTTTTTCTTGGAAAGCAAAATGAGCATATCTTTTCGATCGTTCTTTGTAATTTGCTTCATAAAGAGAACCGACCGATTAAAATACAACGATTAAAATGCGAGGGATAGGGCAAAGAAAGATGCCGAAATGTTTATGATGGACACGTTGCTTGCGGAAATAAACTTACTTACGATACAATTTAAAAATCAAAATTATAGAAAAGCCCCAGAAATTTTTAACTCGGAGATTTCAATTGTTTTCGTGTCGTAGCGATTTATTTGTTTGCCCGTCAAAGCAGGCGTTCAAGTTGTTATCCTTACTTTATACACAATTTGTACGGAATAATTTAGTTTAGGTGATTTGCATGAATTTGTCAAGTACTCCTACATATTTTGGAGTTTGCACTTCAGCTAATCTCTTCAGTTTTGTTTAAAGGTCAACGTCGCACCGCAACAATCATAAAACTATAGAATACTTTTATGACTGTATTTATTTCGTTCACCTGCTGCTCTTAACCGTTTTTCATTGACGGTCTATGAATCACCCTCTATGGACTCGCCCTTTTTAACGCTTCGAGTTTTTACGTCAAACCAAAGCCACCTATCGCTTTTGTGTAAGTAGGTATTGCCAAAAAAGAAAAAAAAAAAACAAACGACTTGTTTTACTAAACAAACAAATCTCTGAGCATGTCTAGACGTGTGTGTCTGGTTCAACCGCAAAAAGAAAAAAAGTTATCGACCTTTAATTCCTTGGACGTCGTCGCGCTGTTAAATGCGAAATTGCCGTCGGTATCGGGCGAGTCACGCGATTGGCCGTCTACTGGCAAGTCGCCGACCGGTAATAACGGTCGCGCCAGTGAGTGATCCGGTTGAAACGACCCTTCGAAGTACATACGAGGGAGACAGCGGCTGTCCAATTTGAAAGTGCATGAAGTGCACACTCGAACTTTATTGTCTTATTTTATGAGCCGTTGGCGGCGACGGTTACTCGAGATTTACGTGGGTACTCTTGCGACTTGCATCTCAAAATAAACCGTAAAACTGCAAAGCAAAAACAAAAATAATGAATGACAGGAAAAATTCTCTCAAATCTACACGTTCTGAGGATCACGTGACTTTAGTTATGCAAGAAGCAGAAAAGAATTTAACTCTACCTCTAGCTAACCTGATTAATATGGTGCGTGTAGTGAACCAAAACCTCTTCTACTCCTTCACCTGAGGGAGCTTTTGGGGGCGGTGCTTTACCCACTTGCCTGCTTTTTGAGGACCCTCTGTATGTCGCTCTTTCGCCGTCTAACCTGGCTAATTAATTTATAGCGCAAGGAATTAGTTAACTGTGTTTGCACTCCACTATGGGTGGTTTTGGCTTGCAGTCTCTAGGCGATCCCTTCTAATCAACCGACAAATCCACAATTTGATCCTCCCACATATACAGGGTGTGAAAGATACTTTGTTATGAAAATGGCTAGGAATGTAGTTCAAATTGTTTGGTTTCCAATTTGCCTGAGAGAATCCCCAAGGGTACAACGATTTCTAAAAGTATACTGTATTGAAAGCCCAGGTAGATGTGGGAAATAAATAATTGCTGTTGGTTGATTAAATTACAGAATTTGTCTACCAATTAAAGGAACACTGACCCATCAATTTTTCTAAGATGAAGGTCACTAGTAGTGAGTTTTAATACTCGCTGTAAACTAACTAAAAATAGTTGATTAAATTTATCTCAATGTAATGGTACTATGAAACGTACTGACTCGTTAGTCTAATTAATGCAAATCAAATTATCTCTGCACAGATATTACCACCAAAGGTGCGCTGAAGGAAATGAATAAATGTCATAAACATCAGTTTTTTTAAATGGAAACCATAGTAGGCCATGAGTGAAAAAGAAACGCCTTTTTTTACCTTTTCAACGATGTAACATTCGATATGGTTATTTAAAAAAACGACGGAGATACGGCAGTTTTTCTCTTTCAAAATTGTTAATATGGTTGGCCATGGAAACAAAAGTTTATTGACAGATGCAAATTATAAACGATGAGCAAATAAAAATTAGATGTTTATGTCATAACTGAAAAATAAGAGCTTATATGGAAAATTTACTTCGACTGTTTAATTAAGAACATAATTCTGTACAACTTTTGTTTTTACAACTTTTCTCTAAAATCAAGAATAACCGAGCTATATGCATTTAACGAATTTATAAAAAATCAGTTTTGTCAAAATATCTAGCCAGCCATGAACTTTAAGAAAAAAACAAAAGCTGCATTAAACTGAGCTCCTAAAACTACAAATCTTTCCCCATTTAACCGTCTCTCTAGCTCCGCTAGTTTCCGAGATCCCAATGCTAAACATCGAAAAAAACTCACCCTGTATATAGGGGAAGAACTATTTTTAGTTAGTGCGAGTCGCGATATATGATTCATTGACAGATTGTTGAGGCATTGCGCTTATATGGTAACGTGAACGTTGCCTTTCTATATTTATTTCTGTTTTTCGCGGAACCCTGTTTTATGCAAGTTCAATCTCGAAAGTTCTGCACTGGAAGCTTCCTTTGTTACAATATTAAAAATTATTGAATTTAAGTATTATAATTTTATTACAGGCTAAAGATTAAAAACAAATTGAACGTTTTCTTATAAATTATAGTAAAAATTAAAAAAAAAATTAAGGGTAGTTATGCTTATCTCCTATGTCCCGGATTGAAAAAGCACACTTGGTATAATATACTATTATTTGCGACGATCGTCGTCGTTGCTTTGTTACGCAAATGTCAACGTGTCGCTTTGCTGACATTGTCTCACGTTGTCAATCTGTCGTTTCTCGTCTGTCAATTTGACGGTTTCTAACAACTGTCATTTTGACGTTTTGATGCCATCTGTCAACATGACGTGTTTCCTTGGTCACTGTGCAACGTGCGGACCACCACAGTTGGTTACGAACGTCGTAGGTCACGTGGAACACTTGATTAAATGAAGATGCATACAATGACATACAGGAAAAGTAATAATTTATAATAATAATATGTATATAGATCAAGTAACGAACGTCCGGCAGTGTTGCCAATTTTCAAACATCGTATGTTTCTAGAGAAAAAATCGTAACTTAATAAAAAATATTGTTTTTAAGTTTGAAATTCGCGCCCAAATATTTCCCTGCCTGTTCGTTTTTTTGTGATCGTCATTTGTTTACCGATTGGAGGCCAAGTTTTAAAACTCGTCCTCAATTTATTGTTCATGTCACTTTTAAAAATTTCCTTTCTTGTTGCTGCTGTTATGTTATTGTTTGTTACAGTAGTGTCGGAATAATCGAAATTTTTTCTTCTTTTTTTTTGTTTCTTTCCTAATCATTACGATCGCCAACTACTTTTATGTCTGCAAAATTTACGATCGTCATTTGTTTGTCTTTCTCTTTTTCTTCTTTTCCCTTTTCAAAGGGAAAAGAAGAAAAAGAGAAAGGCAAACAAGAAGCAGAAAAGAAATTATAAAGAAAACGTTGCGACGCGCAGTCGGTTCGCTTGACCTTCCGATGATCGAAGGACACCTGCACGGAGTTACCTCAATATTACTTTTTTTTTCAATCAAGAGTAATAATTACAGATTTATTTAATCGTTATTTTTTGTTTAGAATGTGTACTTACTTTCAAGTTAAAAACGGGGGTATTTGTGAAAAACCTGCGTGATTTTTAATCGCCCCCAAAAAATAGACAGGTATGACGCTTATATTGTAATTGTTTTAGGTAGAAACTATAAGGGTAGTCCTGAAAAAAGAACTCGATCTTCCAATAATAGAAATATCAGATCAAAACGCGAAACTCGACGGTGGGGATGTACTGTTTACAGGTGAGTACTCCACAGCATTCGTATTCACATGTTGCGGTGTCTTTTTTTGATTTCACCCCGTATAAATAAACGCTCGTCGACTTTTATTTCGGGGGGCGATGCACTACTCGTCCGCCGCATCTTGGGAAGACATTACTTTTGCATTGCAGTGTACATTCAAAACAAAAATATTACCGTTTAACGAACGGGCAACACTTTTTTGGTCTTATTAGTGAAGTGAGGAGTCGTTGTCTTTTACTAGCAAGCAATAAACTAACTCGTGTCTGGGAGAAAGGTGCGTTGAAATTTTTTTTCCTGACGACTCCTTGCCTTTACGACTTCGAAGACAAACACGAACAAGTATTTTGTTCCGCTTGTAAATTGCGATTTGTAACTACTTTAGAAAGCAGACACGAGTTTCGCCGCCGTCTTTGAACGCAATCGTTGCGTAGCTAATCGATTTAATCTATTGCGAAAGAAAAGTTTTATTTTTACGTGTCACCCGGTAGCAAGAGAAAATGATTTACAGAAATTATCAGAAATTGAACTTTGGGCATTAACGCCAATCAACTTTTGAGCTTGGCTAAATCGCTAAATCTGTTGTTACTTTTGGATCGCCCCCCGTATAAATGCGCTTGTGCAAACTTGGTGGGATCTCCTATCAAAGTAATGTAATTGTACGTTTGTGCAAACTTCGTACAAAAAGGACCCGATTAACGAAGAGGGCATTCACGAGAGTGCGAACATCGTCGATTGTTTTATTTAAAAAAAAAATTAAATAAATAAAAAATATAAACATACGAAAATGATTACATGTAAAGAAGTAAATGCATGCTTAAAAAATGAAAACGATACTGAAAGAGAAAGAGAAACAACATAATAAACTTGGCGCCCAACGTGGGGCCTAGAACATTAAAAACGTAACAAATTTGGCGCCCAACATGGTGACAATCAACGGCATAATAAACACCATAGTATGTAATTGAAACGTGAATGCTAAGTTTTTGTTTTCAATTACTATTTTTTAAATGAAATTAAATAAGAAATATAAATACAGTCGCACCTCTACTATAACTCGAACCTCCACAACTCGATATTTTCTGTAAGTCGAAATTTACTGATATCCCTGTACAATGTGTGCAATGTAACTGAACTCTTTAACTCGAATTTTCTATAACTCGAAGTAATTTTTCGGTCCCTTGAGATTCGAGTTATGGAAGTTCGACTGTATAAAATAATTTTAAAAAAAGGAATATAAAAAAATAAATACATACATAAAAAGGAAAACGATACGAAAAAGTTATGACAATATAACTATTGCGCCCAACGTGGGACCTGGAATATTAACAACATAACAAATTTGGTGCTCAACGATTGGCAACCAACGGCTTAATAAACACCATAGTATGTAGGTAACTGAAACGTGAACACTATGTTTGTTTTATTAACTTTTTTTTGTATGTACTAATTTTAAAAATAATAATAAAAAAATATAAATATAAAATGAATTTAGAAATGGAACATAAAAAAATAAATACATAAATAAAAAACGGAAGCGATACTAAAAGAAAAAGCTGTTGTGAATTGTCCGGCGAATCAATGACCTTGACAAAAAAGAAAACTGTAAATAAGATGAAATTGGCCACCAAATCAAGGCCGAACCTCAACACCCAAAATAACATCACTAAATAAACTTTGGGTAACGACGAAGTGACACAACATAACAAATTTGGCGCCCAACGTGGGGCCTAGAACATTAACAACATAAAAAGAAAAAGGAATTTGAGCCCTCTTTGTCATTCCTGCAAATAATATTAAAAACGAAATATTTTCAAAAAGTGCCCATTTTTTCAAAAATTTGGCGCCCAACGTGATGGCGACCTAAGCGATATTAAACACGACAGAATGTAATTCAAACGTGAGCACTATGTTTTTTTAATTACATACTATTTTTTACAATAAAATATAAATAAATAAAACAAATTTAGAGAAAGAAAAATAATGGAATAAATAAATAAGGGAAGCGTTACTAAAAGAAAGTGCTCTGCTCTTAAGAATTGACTGGCGAATCAACGACCTTGAGAACAACAAGATAGGAGTATGTCGAAATAAATAAGATCAAATTGTCCCAAGGACAAACCATAACACCAAAATAAACTTTGACTAACAACTAAATAATAATGACTAAATAATATCACGACATAACAAACTTGGCCCAACGTGGTGGCGAGCAACACTATAATAAACACGACAGTACGTAATTCAAATGTGAATACTATGTTTTTTAACTTTTTTTTTTAATTACTATGCATTTTTAACAGTTGACCCCGTGTCGTGGTTTTCGAGTATTTCTACTTCCTAATTTAATCTTTTATTTATAAAGCTACCGGTTTCGGTTCTTGAAGTGAACCTTCATCAGGCCTTGAAATTAATTTAATTAATTTAATTTTGATATTTTTAATTTGACAATAGCAGTAAGTATTTTTACTTTTTCTTTCAATTCTTGTTTTTCTAAATTAACACATCCGCAAATATTTAATTTTTTGTGATTACTTCTGTGTTATTCCATTCAGTTTTTCATATTTACATTTGTTTTAAATTATTTTTATTTTGTTTTATCTGTTATACACAATACCTAATTTGTCTTATTTATTTCTCTTTTTTAATTGTTTTTGTCTTAGTTGTTATACAAAGTTCACACATTTTTACAATCAATTCACTCTATAAATTTTTTACGTTATTTACAAACTTTTTAAAATTCAATTGTAACGCTATGTATTTTTTTGTTTCAAGGCCTGATGAAGGTTCACTTCAAGAACCGAAACCGGTAGCTTTATAAATAAAAGATTAAATTAGGAAGTACTATTTATTCATATATTATTATTATTATTTTTTTCTAGGAAATCTAAAATGTGAATTTTTTTTAGGGCAAGAATTTTTCGTTGGGATTTCAGAGTGGACAAACGAGGCAGGTGCGCGAGCGGTCGCAGCTGCGTTCCCAGAATACCCTTGCACCCCGATTAAGGTAAAACCCCAAACTCTGATCATGGGCGACCTAACCCTGGGCATATGTCAGGTGAGCGTGCACTTCGGTGCTTCGCCCCAAACTGCACGCCCCACCACCGCACGCTTCCGCTGAAATAATACCACAGCGAAAACAGAAACGTTTTTTTTTACTTCTACCAAAACTCAAAAAAATAATAATAAACAACACGACACGTAGTTTAATTATTTTACAATTATTACTTTGGAATGTTATTAACATGGCTGAAGGAATTATTTTTTGCGACTGTTGGTAATAGAAAAAAACATGTCGGAAAATAGGGAAATTTGTATTAACAAATTATTTAATTTATAGACAAGGATAACAGCGTAGAAGTAGTTATAGGCGGAATGTTTGTAATTAGATTGTTCACGTAGTTGATTTATTTTTATTGCTTTAAGACGATTGAAAGTAATCTTTTGTTTTATTTTTATTTTTTTTTCTCAAATAATTGAATTGGTTAAAATTAGTGCTGGCAACGGTTAACCGATTTTGGATATTTTGGATATTCGCGGTGTACAGCATGTCACTCATGCAAATAGAGTTGCATAAAAAAAATGTTTTCATTTACATTCAAGTTATGCAACTCTATTTGCATGAGTGACATGCTGTACACTGCGAATATCCAAAATCGGTTAACCGTTGCCAGGTTAAAATTTCTGTTTAATATACGTAACCCCAGACAGAAATGTCATACACCCTTAAAACCAAAATCCAGGACCGGGGACAAAGATAATAATGCAAGGGAGGCGTTTGTTTCAAGTGAATAACTAGGAGGGGTGCCAAACTACCAAAGCTGGGCTGTAATGAATTGAATTGAATTAAATTATACAGTGTGTCAGGGAACCAAGTGCAACAATTTCACACGGTGGTAACTTGGCTCATAGCTATCAAAAAATGACGCCCAATGTGGGGCCTAGAACATTCACAACATACAAATTTGGCGCCCAACGCAATAATAACATGATACTATGTAATCAAACGTTTTAGAGCATTTATGGGAAAAATGACGTGTTTGGGTTACATCCGATAATTAATTTTTTTATAGTATATGTATAATCGGGGCAGTGGTTCTGTCTGTGTGCTACTTTGCCGAACCAGTAACAATTCTAACAAGAAAGTTAATATTTTAAATAATTATCACGCAATGACAACTCGATCTATTTTGTTGAAGTAGGCAATTGTTTCAGCAAGAATCTCTTTTTTCAATTTTAATTTCAAAATTGAGCTGAACGCAGTAATACATCTGCGAATACTGATTTGACAACTGCATTACATTCCGGAATTCATTTCTTCTCCTTTTCTTTCGACTGTCTTTCGCATGTTCGATGCTAGACTTCCAATTTTCTCCTGGGTCAATTCTCATTTTCTTCTTATTTTTTAGTTTTCCTTTCGTGGTCATCGTTTGTACAAGACCAAATTGAACGATTAGTAAAAGAGTTTTTTTTGGAATGCCTGTAAATACGCTATAAATAATAATAAAACTACATTGTTTGGGTTAAACGAAACTTTGGGAGAAGGAAAAGCACTGTTAAAGATGAACGAAAGTGCTTCAAGTAAATTAGGATTTGGATTAGTCTGTCTTCTATTTTTCGGTGACCTTTCTCCGTTCTCTTACATTTATAATTCATCAACATCTCCAACTTCTAGGACATCTCCTTTCCTGTCCCCTTAAATGTTTCTTTTTTGACCTGCTTTCTCGTATTTTCGATTCTGTTTTCTAAAGATATCATCTTCTATCTAGGTATAATTCAACAGCATCTTTCCCAATGTCTTTCTCTTGGCTTTCCAGATTTTCCTCCTTCACACACGTTTTCGTTCCAACGTCTTCTAGGACGTTCGCTGCTAGATTTTTTTTATTTTGTCTTCTCCTTAATATTTCCGACCAAGTCTTCATCCATAGTCCTCAGTCCTTAGCTTCTATTTCTGGGTTTATCTGCCCCATTTTTCAGGCATATTTTCTAATTAACGTCTTTTAGGATGTCTTCTCTCTTATCTTCGAGTTTCTATCGTTTTCTATCGTTTACCTTCTGCATGGTCTCTCTTGATTTCGGTTTTTAGACTTCTCGTTCATCCTCATATATTTGGGGCTCAGCAGTTTCTGCGATTTCCTCTCTTTTGTCTTCCACTCTCTTTCATTTATTCTCTCATATTTTCGACCTAATCTATTAAGATGCCTTATTTCATTCGTAACCCCCTTGCCTTCAATTTTTCTTCTTTCTCTTCCTCTTGCCTTTAAATTTCTTCTTCTGTTCATCTTCCACAATGTCCTCCCACTTGTCTTCTCCATTTTTAGACTCTGTCTCTCTCTCATCTATTTCCACACATTTTCGGTTCACTGTCGTTTAGAATGACCACTTAAAACTAGATTTGTATGGTTCAGGGCAGAATATGATCTTGTCAATTCATACATAGGTAACTTAATAAACAAAAGTATTTCCCTAAAAAAAATTAGCAACAAATAAACCTTTTTTAAAAATACGGAAAGAAGTAAGTGTCAATGTCGAAATTAGAAACCAGTCGCCCTAGAAAAAAAATATCATTACCATAGGTGCTCGTTAAAAAAAATGCCTTTAAAGTTAAACAATTAACTTTAAAAGAATTTTTAGTTTTCGACTTTAATTTTGTAAAATTGTGAATATAATTTATGGCGCCATCTACCGGACGAAAAGTGCAGCTACGTAACTGTCATAAAACAGGCAACTATGTACTGAAGTTACTTCAGAAAAGAACGTTTGGCTCATTTCATAATTAGTGCATTGAGACTGTTGTGAATTTTTAGTTTAAAAATTGTCCGTTGATGATTCCAGTGACAAATAAACTCAAAAAAAAAAATTATTAAAATTTACCAACGAGTTAAGAGTGACAGGAGAGAGTCACACTAACAGTAGTTTCTTGTCCAAACTGGTCATCAGATATGGTCACTGTATGTCATCAGCGCATGTAAGCGTTTTACAAAATTCTGGAACGCCCGCAAACCAACAGTTCATCATTGTTTATAACACACTTACTACATTCAATTTAACTGATTAATAAATAAGATTCTAGAAATGTCAGTTGTATTCTATACACTGCAGTTCTATGACTAAAAGTACTTGAAAGGAACTTACTCGGTGTTGCGACCTGTGCGGTAATTACCGTACATAATTTACGGTATTTTTAACTAGAATACGGTATACGGTCTCGATGACAATTTATAAACAATAATTACATTTAAAAGAATTTTTAGTTTTCCATTTTAATTGTCTAAAATTGTAAAGATATAATTTATGGCGCCATCTACCGGATGAAATGTGTGGCTACGTAATTGCCGTGAAACAGGTATCAATGTACTAAAATTACTTCAGAAAAGAGCATGTTCTGCCCCGGTTTTATTTTCAAGTAAGTTCATAAATATGCCCTTTGCTAATTTTTGGCCAATTAAATTTGTTTAACAACGAAGTGGGCTAAATAATATCACAACGTAACGAGCTTGGTGCCCGACGTGGGGCCTGAAATATTAACAACACGAAAATTTCGCGCCCTACGCGATGATAACATGACAATATCTAATTCAAACTAGTGGTGAGACGGTATTTCCGTAACGGTTATTTTGTCGCGGTATAAATTTGTAACGTTACTTCGCGTTACTGGTTTCTAAAATAACCAGTTCCAATGTCGCGTGTGTCGCGAATTGAGAAATTGCAAAGCGTTCGTGTTTTTGAGTAACGTATAACGTTTAACGCTTTGCGGGTACTCAGTCGCGACGTCGCGTCGCGTTTATTGGAACTAGTTACTTTAAAAGCCAGTACTGAACAATCGAAAATTTAACTAAGCGTCGACAGCCAAATGTTCGTTACTTAAATCGTCAAGAGAACGTACATAAAGTTTTTAAACACCACTTTTATCACTTAGCGGCCAGAGATTAGTTGTCAACATATATCATAATAAACTACCTAACGTTTCAAGACAGGTATTTTTGAAATTGTGAGAGGTTATTGTTTACAATCAAAGGTAAAATGGATTTGCGGGTGACGCGCATAAATGCAGTCTTTCGCCCCGTTTCGTTCGCTATAGTTATTTCGCTCCAACGCAGCAGGAATTGCCTACATCAAGTACCAATATACCAAAAATAACGCGACAAAGTAACGTTATTCTGTCGCGGTATTTCTGCGTCGCTGTAACGAAAGTAACGTTCCAACGGTGTAACCGTTTTTCCCATCACTAATTCAAACGTGAATGTGAAAACTACGCGTTGACGGTTCGATCCAATTTGCTGAAACAGGCGATTGTTTCGGCAAGGCTCTCGTTTTAATTTTAATTTAAAATTTGAAGTGGAACACTTACATTTTTTTCTTTTTTTTTTGTAAATTTGTGTTTGACTCAACTTATGTGTATTAGAAGCGAAATAGTAAAAATATAAAAATGTACATTTAAGTAGAGTTCAAAAAAAGTTCAAATTAAGTTAGCAACAACTTTCAGCAATAAAAAAAATTCTAAAACTATACCAAAACTAAGGCTGGGAATCATATTCGAATCATTCGAATATTCGAATACATGTGCACTCTCTATTCGAATACGTTCAAATTTAATAATTCGAATTTTCGAATTATTCGAATAATTCAAATAATTCGAATATTTAAATTATTCGAATAATTCAAATCATTCGAATTTTCTAATTATTCAGTGAATTGAAAAATTCAAACATTTGAATATTAACTTAATCCGATTTTTCGAATATGTTTTATAACTACTTTTCTAGTAGCCTTCATTATCGACAAACAAAGTTAATAGAATCGTATTGCGCCACTCAGAAGAAGGTATCCCTGCAATGTTTGACACAACTATGTAGACCCTTTTTTACGAAGTCTGGTGAGCAGCTATACATTATAGTATTTCTCACATCATTTATTCGCAAAATATTGTCCAGAAGTGATGTTTGAAAATACTTTAAAATGAAAGTGACAAAGTACAATGTAAATTTTGCCCGTACAGGGCAATTTCCATTTCATTATTCGAATACTTATTTAAATATTCGAATTATTCGAGTATTCGTTTATTTAAATTATTCAAGTATTCGAATTATTCGAATTATTCGAATATTCGAATAAGATTTCAATTGAATATTCGACTACCAACTCTGAGAAAAGTCCCAGCCTTAACCAAAACAGTTTCAGTATTTATATATTAGTATAGAAATCTACTAATTAAGTAATGTTCAATAACTTAAAATGAATATTTTTAGAAATTGATTCGAAATTGACCTATCAAGTAATTTTGCGTTAGGCGTACTCAACTTCTTCAAAAATGATAGCGTTGTCTTATTTTTAAATCAAATATTTTTAGACCAATATAATCTATTAATAACGGGCTTTCGATAGAGTAAAAACAAAAAGGGACATATTTTTTGTTTGGCCACAATTAAATCTTAAACTTTAGCTCCGCGTACAGTAGGACTCTCGCTTCGTTTTTCTCAAAAATGACAGCGTTGTCTTTATTTTTAAATCAAATGTTTTTAGATGAAAATAATCTATTATTATTAATAGATAGGCTTCCGATAGTTTAAAAAACAAAAACGGTCATATTTTTTGTTCGGCCACAATAAAATCTTAAACTTTCGTTCCGCATACTCCAGGACCTTAAAAATCTAAGGTGATTTGAAAACTTGTTCAAAATAAGTATGTAATTGAAAATAAAAAGATATACAATGCTTTTTTTACAGTACTAAACGCCTCTTATTGATTTATTTAATTAAAAAATAAGACAACAATGTCATTTTTGAGAAAAACGTAACGTGCGTCCTGCGGAACTAAAGTTTAAGATTTAATTGTGGCCGAACAAAAAATACATCCCTTTTTGTTTTTACACTATCAAAAGCCCCTTATTGATAAATTATTTTCGTCTAAAAATATTTGAAATAGGACAACGCTGTCATTTTTGAGTACGCCTCGCGCAACATTACTCGATAGGTCAATTTCGAATCAGTTTCTAAAAATATTCATTTTAAGTTATTGAATATTACTTAATTAGTAGATTTTTATACTAATACATAAATACTGAAACTGTTTTGGTATTATTTTAGAATTTTTTTTATTGCTGAAAGTTATTGCTAACTTCATATCGGTTTCAAAAGAAATAAACTTTTATGATACTTTCTTAAACTGTGGCCTTTTCTTCAATCAAAAATTGCAAGATGCGAAATACTTTTACATTCTGGATTTCTAGTTATTTATGTACCAAGGTGGCAAAGTGGCACTTTATCAAACGAGTTTGCAAATTGCGAGCCAAGGCGAAGCCGCGGTGAGCAAGCGAACGAGGTCGATAAAGACACTTTGCTGCCGTGGTGTATATAATATTTTTTCGACTACTACATACTCAACCATTTATTTTGAAATATCCAAACCTTGCAGATTTATATCTATGTTTATACCTTCGTAAATTTTTTAAAAAATTTATTTCGTTTACCTTATAGTACGTTATAAACGACACTGGCGTTTCGATGACACCAAGAACAGTCACTTCGCGTCATGATGTTTGTCATGTACTTAATTATCAACATTTTTTAACAATTTTCGAAAAAATATATGTAGATACATTTTTACATTTACATATTTACCGCCGATTTTTCTTTTCCTATATGTGACCTTCTTGTTAATGGAGTTTAATTTACCCATGTTTACAATTTAAATAAATAAAATAATGAATTTCATTACAGTGTTGAGCTGCAGGTAATATTAAAATTGCACATGGGCATGAAATAGCATTATAAGTAAAATTTTTGGTGTTGCAGCTTCAATCCTCTTCAATATTTTTACAAATATAGGTAACTGCTTGTCCCTTTTCTATTATACGACGCATATGTGCAATTAAAAATAAAGTCTACTTTGAACGATAATTGCGTCTTATTACAATTTACCGTAAAAAATGTGTTAGGTATTGGAATATAATTATGTACATGTATGTGTATTTCTGAACCCGTTGAATGTACCAACATTATGACCGAACGCAGCCTAGTAAGTTGCTCATGATGAAGAAACTACCGACACGCAAGAGTTATTATCGTTCTTTCTCAATATGTGTTGAACAGAGATAGCTCTAAGCAACTAATGTTGGTGGTTTTTCAATAGCCGCATGATCGGAAGGCGACTGCCAACCAACCAATCATAACATCACAAATAATTCCCCTTAACGTAGCAAAGTAGGGATAGTAAAATGCGAACTTCTGAGGGGTAACTTTGTACGATTCCTCTTAAACCTAAGTTTGCACATAGTTTAAAATATAAAATGAAAATGTCAAGGGAGGGATTAAAAAAGGAGGAGGAGGAGGAGGAGAGAGAGAGAGAGATATATAAGAGAGGTGATGCCTCGGCAGTGAGCCTCTTAAAACGCTTTAACTTCTCATTTTGTCTCCTTTTCTTTGTTTTCTTTCTCCTTCTCTTTTTCTTTCTGTTTTTTATCAGCCTGTAAAGAAATTGGAATGTTATATATGTACATATTCCTTAATATTGGATTTTTCGTTTCAAAATTATACAGGGTGCATCAGACTAACTAGTTCCTAATTTTCAGTCAACAAAATAGGGTACGTAAATAAATGTCGTCTGCAAACATTTCAAAGTATTTTTATAATTTTTATGTAATACAGTGTGTCGATAAAAGATTGCGCTATGGGAACTGTACTTTTAAGAACAACTGTCATAATTAATTGTGACTTTTTGTAATAAAAATATTCTTTTTGTGTTGTGCAAAAATTTTGAATGAACACAAACGAGATTTGGATCTTAAAAAAAATTGGGTAATTCCCCTTGTTCATTAGTTTTTATTTTTGTTTAAAATTTTCACGCAGAATTATTACAATTATTACGTCTTTAGTACATTGTGTTTATATTTTGTTAACATTGGTTTTCTCGTTCGAAAATTATACAGGGTGCTTCAAACTAACTGGTTCCTAGTTTTCAGATAGTGAAGCAGGGTGCGTTACCGTCACTAAATAATTACAGTACCGCAATCAGCGGCCATTTTAGTGCAAAATATTGGCAGGAAATTTAAACATCTAACCCTAACAACGACACACTCGGGTATTTTAAACCTTTCATTTGACAGGCGTTAAATTTGATTAAACTTACCAGAAGAAAGAAAATCACTAGAGAAGTCAGCAATTTAAACTTGCCGGAAAGAAAATCACTAGAAATGTCGACCATTTAAGCTTGCCGGAAAGAAAATAACTAGAAAAGAGTAAGAGAAAGAAAAGACTAAGAAAAGATTGCGGTACTGTATTCATTTAGTGACTGTAAACGAAAATAGTCACTAAAGTTGACGAAAGTGGTCACTAGAGTTGGCGAAAGTGGTGACTGATGTTGATCAACGTGGTCACTGAAGTTGACCAAAGTGGTCACTGAATTGACGAAAGTGGTCACTAAAATTGACGAAAGTGGAAAGTCGGCCATTTTAGTGCAAAAAAGTGGTTTCTTTATTTTACACATTAAGCATATGGATTGCGATACTGTATTTATTTAGTGACTGTAGGGTGCGTAAATAAACATCTTTTACAAGTATATTTCCTCGTTCATTTGCTTTTATTTGTATTTCCAATTTTCACGCAGAAGTACGCAAATAGAACGTATCTTGCGATGTCTTTGTATGTATTACGTTTATTTGTTAATATTGCATTTTTCGATCAAACATTATACAGGGTGCCTCATGCTAACTTGTTCCTGATTTTCAGGCAATGAAACCGGATATGTAAATAAACATTTTTTACTGATGAAGAAGTGTCCGGAGACGTGCAGCATCAACATAAAGTGTCATTGAAACACGAGTTTTTGAAATAATTTCCATGTAGAAATGTCACTTTTTTGTTTAGCTCGAATATTCTTGCCCTTAATGACATACATGATAGTCTGCAGACATTTCAAAGAACACGGCAAACATAATTACAAACAATTTTCATAATTTTAGAATACAGGGTGTTCATAATGAATCGCACTTTCTCAGAGTAACTGTCATAATTGTGACAGTCTCATAAACTTTTTGTAATTATTTTTTTTGTGTTGCGTGAATGAACACATATTTCTACGTTTAAATAATTTGGGGACTTCCCCTGTTCATTTGTTTTTATTTTTGTTTCGCATTTTCAGACAAAATTACACAATTATAATGTAATTTGCGTTGTCTTTTTTATATTGCGTTTATATTTTTTCGTTAACTTTGGATTTTTCGTTGAAAAATTATACAGGGTGCTTCAGACTAACTATGTATATAGTTATTAAGTTTCAGGCAATTAAACAGGTGACGTAAATAAACATCTTTTACTAATAAAGTATTGTCCGGAAGCGCATCAGCATCCACATGATTGCTTCATATGAACAACAATTTTAGAGTAACTGTCAAAAGTCATAATTAATTGTGACAGACTTTAATAAATTTTTTGTATTTTAAATACATTTGTTTGTCTGTTAATATGTGAAAGTTTTTGAATGAGCCCAAAGTCCAAACGGATTTTTTTGGATTTAAAAAAAATTAGGATACTTCCCCTGTTCATTTGTTTTTATTCTCGTCTCACTTTTCACATAATTACACAATTCGAATGCATTTTGCGTTGTCTTTTTTTATATTGCTTTTATATTAACATTGTTAACATTGGATATTTCGTTCAAAAAATTATACAGTGTGCCTCAGACTAACTAGTACCTAATTTTCAGGTACCGAAACAGGATGCGTAAATAAACATCGTCTGCAGACATTAAGTCAAAGAACATGGGAAACATAATTTCAAAGTATTTTTATAATTTTCGTGTGATACAGTGTCTATAAACGATTGCCCCACATGAACTGCACTTTTAGAGTGACTGTCATCCAAAGTCATAATTAATCGTGACTGTGTTTCATAAACTTTTTGTACCATTTTTTTAATACATATATCGAAATTAATTACCGTGTGAATTATTTTCTATTGTAGATTTCACGTCATTGCTTAATTATGACGTAAAGTTTTGACATGGTTGCCAAAAAAAAATTGAAAAGAATGGTGACAAAACAAAGAAAATAAAATATGTAATAAAAATTCAAAAATAATAAAAATTCAAAAATGCATAATAAAAATTCAAAAATAATAAAAACAAAAGACAATCGATTTTACAACACAATTTAATAGATTATTAAATTAATTAAAAAAAAAAAACAATTTGAAAAGAATGCGGTGACAAAACAAAGAAAGACGATCGAAGCGTTTAACAAGTGCAAGAAGCAAAAATAAATGGTCGACGGTTCTCTTTTGTTTCGTCAAAAAGTAAATTAAAAGCGATAACAAAAGACATTCGAATTTCAACCGAAAACACAACTGCGATCAACTGTGAAACAAATTTACAAGTGCTTATAACAATAATCACGTTTTCTTCTTCGAATCGCATAATAAACAAAATACGATCTCGATAGTAGAAAAGAAAACTTTCGAATTTTGTTTTTTTTTTTTTTTTAATTTTCAAAAAAGGGCAGAAATTATAATCGTAATTCGTTTTCTTCTTTTTGCTTATTGTAAAAACGGTGCTTTTGACAATTTGACAATTGTTAATTTTAGTATAGTAAAGAGTATTATAAACAATGGTGAACTATGTGGTTTGTGGTCGTTCCAGAATGTTGTAAAACACTTGTATGCGCCCGTGCCTTATCACGGCCATATTTAGTGACCAAATTGGACGAGAAACTAATATGAGTGTGACCCTCTCCTGATATTCTTAACTCGTTGGTGTTAGTTTCCTGCTTTGCCGGCACCGGGGATAATTAATTTGAATCGCCATTTGCAGTCATTGTGAGATGAATATTGGATGATGATAATTGATAATAATAATAATAATAATAACATCAAGTGAAAATGCCAATTGACATCGATAAACATCATAAATATGTAAAATGATGTACAGTAGCGGACAATAAAATCCGTGCAAGAATATGATATATCATGCAAACTTATTGTTGGATAAATTTGGTAAAACAGGCTTTTAGTGACTTCTGTCAAAACGTAAAAAAATATTTGAAATGTCAAACTTAATAAACTGAAATTTCACAGCAACTCTTCTTCCTGTTCAAATGTCACTCGGGAAAGCCAGTACTTTAATTAATTTTTGTGAGGGTCTTAAATAACGCACTTTGTCAACATACAGCAAAACTTGTATTAAACCGAAGTGGCGCCTTGTGGCACTCCAGATTCAATTTGCCCGACCTACTGAGTAACTGAAAACCATTTATTTTGAGGAACTAAAAAAAAACATCTGGCTTTCCCTCATGTAGTTACGACATTGTAAAGCAAGAGATAATTGGGTTTATTTTTAGGGGAAACGAAGGTTTCTCATTTCGTCAAAGACCCCGTCTTTAAACAAAAAAAAAAATCATAAACAATTTTTATTCCCAAGGCGCAACTAACGAGACGCGACCTCGAGGAATTTGGGTCAATTTGGGAGAGGAGTCTTGCATCCAAAGAAGTTAATGGAGTTGGCCGCAAACCCGTCGCCAAATTCGAATCGATAATTCCATTGCGGGCCTAATTTGCAATTCGTCGAGTGTGCAATAAAAGACTTATGGATTTACGTGCGCCCCCCCCCCCTCCCTCCCGTACGTCATCATTATTTGCAGAACAAACTGTATCTGGGACGGGACGGATCAATTTCATTCATGCATGACTCTAATTCCTCCTCCGCCCCCTCCTTTCATGCGCCGTCATTTTCGACACTGCCCTGCGTTTTCTTTTTGCCTCCGAAAGTACGCCTTGGTAAACATTGAAGCACTCAAGGAAATGCCCGTCTTTAGTTCTCTTCCTCTTTGTTTACTTGATGGACAGGGTAAATATGAAGTATACAAAAAAAAATAGCGTGATGGATGGATCATCCAATATTATTTCTACACGCTATATTAATTTAGAACTGGAGATAAGAAGAAAAATATTCATTTTTTGCACAAATTAAAGAGGAAAGGTTTTTGTTGCTGGTGTTGTTGGTGTCCCACTCCCAATTACAAACTTAATGCTGTCGAAGGACGTTAAAAAAAATTAAAGTCGTGTTTCCGTTTAGGTACCCGAGTCGAAACACTTGAAATCCTTTGTGACCATTGGGGGGCCCGACTTGTTATGCGTGGGTGCCGGTAAGGAAGCCCAAGAAGTCTTGAAGAGGATGGAACGGGAAGCCACGTTCAGCTACCAGACCATCACGTTACCGGACGACGAGGCGGCCAACGTTTTGTATTTAAATGGAACCCTGGTCCACAGGAGTATAGAAGAAATACCCAATTCGTTTAAGGTTGGTTTTCCCTCTCATACTTTTTCCCTTCCCAAATTAATCACGTACTTCCAAATTGCCTAGGAAAGAAATTGCGTGGTGGACTCTTATTTGTTTGCATTGGAATGGTACATTTGATGATTGACTTTTTCCTTCAGGTCTTTTCGGAAAAGATAGACTATCCCAGAAGGTCCATCAACGTGTCCCAACTGTCGAAGGCGTCCAGCGGACTCACGTCGAGCTGCATCCTAGTCAAGCGTTCGAAACACCTGCGGAATCTCTAAAGAGATCGTTCGTCACTGCCACCTCAGGTCTTCAACGTTTAACAATATATAGGACCAATAATGCGATGGTAAAGTCCATTTCATGACACCCCCGCGTCTTCTCCTCTCGATTTTGACGAAGAACTTTACGATTCCGATCATACACCCGTACACCCATCTCGACGTTCTTGAAGAGCGATTGAAGCGCTCCTCTTTATTTTGGATGGGGTCTACGAGATGCCCCAAATTTTAACCCAGCAGCTTTTTAAAAAGCACCACTTGCAAATTTGCGTCGAGCACATCCATCAGGCAAAAGGATTTTTGCGTTCGTTCAGTCCAAGCCTTTTGGCCTTCGTACGTTACACGCTTCTTAAATCGTAAAATGACGTCAAACTCTAATTATTTTATTAAGTTGAAGCCCATCCAATTTTGGCTTTTAATTAGTTCTTTTTTTTTTTCATTGAAATACATAGGAAATAATTCACTCGGTAGAATCCAAATTAAGGAGTCATGAAATGGACACGCTGAAACTACTCGATGTTCATGAACATTTAAAATGTCTAAAACGTGTTATTACCGAAGCATATAAATATGTAGAGAGAGAGAGAGAGAGAGAGAGAGAGAATATGTTCGCATGCACAGAAGACGTAAATCGCTGGCCAATCGATTCTGGTCGTTTAAGGTTAAAGGTCCAAACACACGGTCCACTTTTACGAACGAGTTTCGTCACGAAAGCGGTTGGTCTTTTTTCAAATAATGCGCAGATGACGTTACGAATTACTTCGACGGATTTTAGACGAACAAAAAATTTGAAATCGATCTGTTCACGTGCGAGGTAAAAGGTCCAAACACACGGTCCACTTTTACAAACGAGTGTAATCATAGAAGTTTTCGGTCTTTTTCTAATAACGCGCAGATGGCGTTACGAATTGCTTCAACCGATTTTAGACGAACAAAAAATTTGAAATCGATTCTGGTCCTGTTTAAGGTTAAAGGTCCGGACACACGGTCCATTCTGACGAATGAATTCGATCACGAAAGCGGTTGGTCTTTTTCTAATAGCGCGCAGATGACGTTACAAATTACTTCAACCGATTTTAGACGAACAAAAAATTTGAAATCGATTCTGGTCATGTTAAGGTTAAAGGTCCGAACACACGGTCCACTTTTACAAAGGGGTTTGATCACGAAAACGGTTGGTTTTTTCTAATAACGCGCCGATGACGTTACGAATAATTACTTTGATCGATCTTCGACGAACAAAAAATTTGAAATCGATTCTGATCACGTGAAAGTCAAAGGTCCGAACACACGGTCCACTTTTACGAACGAGTTTAATCACAAAAGCTGTTGGTGCTTGATCTTTGACGAACAAACAAAAAATTTGAAAACGTCTCTCTAAGGAAATGGGTTTTCCAAAAATGAAACACCGCCCGCCCCAATTCAAGGAAAGGATCACGGGACGTGGGGGTGGGCAAGAAAATTAACAAAACGCCTAAATAATTTGGCAAAAGTTTATGATTTCTGTGCTACGAAAATGTTAATTTTCAAATCAAGAAGAAACGGGAAAATTTAATTCCAGGCAAAGGTGTTGTGAAGGAGAGTTCAAGGGGGGGGGGGGGGTTAAAAAAGGAAGTTTTTTACTCGGCCAATTAAATTTGATTATCCTTTGTCGCAATATCTTTGTCTATCTAGGTTGCCAAAATATGACATCATGCGTCGGCTAACAATCGAGAACGTATGGAAAACAAATGAGAGAGAGAAAGGTAGATCTACAAAATAGACGAGAAGAAAGAGAGAGAGAGAGAGAGAAACACCCTAGAAGATCTTGAAATGAAAATGTGTAAGAAGAAATAAAAGAGAGAGAGATCCGCAAGAGATCTACGAGGCCTCGTAGAAGATGGTGGATTGTAGATTGAAGAAGACACCTCAGAAGAGATAAGGAAGAGAGATGTAGCGATGGAAAACCTCGTACAAGATGTTGGATTATAGACGGAAGAGGACATCCCCAGAATAGATAAGGAAGAGAAGTGTAGATAAAAATGGAAGAGCAGAGGAAAAAACTCCTGAAAGATTTTGGAAGAGATCGGAAGGGAAAAAAGCAGATGATGGATAAAACCAAACCAAAAGCGGAAGATAAGGAAAGACATACTTACAACACTGTGACGATTGCAGGCGAGAAAGAACCTCTTCGAAGATTGGATCGAAAATGTAATAGAACAGATGAAGAAGAAAAATCTGTGACTGGAAGAAGAAAGTAGGTTCCGTAAGGTACTGAATGCAAAATATGTGGCGAGATGGAAAGGACCCTCTTAGAAGATTATGAGAAGACGAAAAATGCAGGACTGGAAAAAGAGAGAAAAAGAGTACGCCCCGAAAGATACCAAGAACCCAAAATCTAGTCCAGAAATAGGAGACAAGGCAAAAGACGTCCCACGGATTGTTGTCGAGAAAGGACCTCTTGAAAAATTGATTTGGAAATATGAGAAAGCAAGGAAGAGAGGATGTCGTAACGATACAAGGAAGAAGTCCTGCAAGACATTGAACAGATTGTAGTTAAGGGAGGACTTCTCAGAAGATTCGTTCGGAAATAGAATAATCTATGATTGGAAGAAGAGAGACACACTGAACCCAAGATATACGTACGCAGGAAAGGAAAGGCAGTCCACAAATAGAAGACAAGGCAAAAGACGTCCCACGGATTATGGGCGAGAAAGATCCTCTCAGAAAATTGATTCGGAAATACACATGAGAAAGCAAGGAAGAAAGATGCCGAAAATAACTTTTAGAAATGGAAGACGTGAGGAAAAAGTCCTGCAAGACATTCAATAGATTGTAGTTGGGCAAGAACCTCTCAGAAAATTAGTTCGGAAGTATGAGAAAAAAATGAAGAAGAAAAATCGAAGACTGGAAGAAGAGAGAGTGCACATCCCGAAAGACACTCAATCCAAAATATATGTGAGATCGAAACGAAAAGAAGTCCAAAAATGGAAGACTAGGGAAAAACCTTCCATGGATTGTGGACGAGAAAGGACATCTGAAGGATTTGATTTGGAAATAAGAAAAAATAGGTAAAAAAGAAAATGTGAAAAAAACAGATGAGAAATGGAAGACTTGGGGAAAAAGCGTCCTTCAAGACACTGATTCAACAGATTCGAAATGACAAAGGACCTCTCAGTAGATTGGTTCGGAAATATGAGAGAACAGATGAAGAAGAAGAAGGATCTTGGACTGGAAGAGATTCAATCGAAAATGTACATTTATGAGCAGGAGAAGGAGAGCATCCAGAAAGGAAAGTCAAGGGAAATAAAGACGTTGTATGGATTGCGGACGGGAAAGGGCCTTTTGTAGAACTGACTGGGAGTTATGAAAGGGAAAAAAATACCTAAAGAGGTATATACATAATGGAAGAATAGAGGAGAAACATAAATGAAAAATCGGGAAATGGAAGGTAGTGGAAAAGTTGTTCTACAAGACTTAGATATTTAAAGAAAGAAAACTAGGACTAGAAGAAGAAGAGAGAGAGTATATCCTGGAAGAGGGAAGAATGAGAGTATAGAGGAAATATGAAAGGAAAAACAATACCTAAGGAAGAAGACGAGAGAGAGGGCGCTGGAGTTAATGACGGATATTTGAAGAAGAAAAATTATTTCATTATTAAAATTTATTCAGGAAGGTAGAAGAAAGAGAGTATCCAGAAATGGAAGACAATTCCGGAAGGTGGATTGTGGATGAGAAAGAACCTTTTAGAGAACTAGATAGGGAATATGAAAATAGAGGCAATACCTAAGGAAGAAGACGAGAGAGAGGACGCTGTAATTAATGACGGATATTTGAAGAAGAAAAATTATGACTGGAAGAAGAGAGAGAGAGTTTCTTCTGGAAGATAGAAGAATGAGAGTATTCAGAAACGGAAGACAATTCCGGAAGATGGATTGTGAATGAGAAAGAACCTTCTAGAGAACTAGATAGGGAATATGAAAAGAGAGGCAATACCTAAGGAAGAGGACGAGAGAGAGGACACTGTAAATAATAATGACGATGTTGAAAATAGATTGTGGATAAGGAGGAACTTTTTGGAGAACTGAATAGGAAAATCCTAGAGAAGAAGACGAGACAGAGGACGCTATAAATAATAACGACGCATATTTGAAGAAGCAAAAATTAGGACTGGAAAAGAGAGAGAGAGAGAGTATATCCTGGAAGATAGGAAAACTAAAGTATCTGGAAACGGAAGGCAAGCAAAAAGACATCCCGGAAAAGGTTAAAGATGGATTATGGATGAGGAAGAGGCTTTTAGAAAACTGAATAGGAAATATAAAAGGAAAAGCAATATCTAAGGAAGAAGACAAGAGAGGGATATTTGAAGAAGAAAAATTAATACTGGAAGAAGAGAGAGAGAGAGAGTATATCCAGGAACATAGAAAACTGAGAGTATCCAGAAATGGAAGACAATTCCGAAAGGTGTATTGTGGATGAGAAAGGACCTTTTAGAGAACTGGATAGGAAATATGAAAGGAATAGCAAGACGAGAGAGAGGACACTGTAAATAATGACGGATTGAAACTGACAGAACAGATGGGGGACATAAAAGAAAAATCTTGAAATGGAAGATAGGGGAAAAGACGTTCTGCAAGACTTGAATAGATTATAAATGAGGAAGGAGCCCTTAGAAGATTGAATCGAAAATATGAAGAAGAAAATTCTAGGACTGGAAAAGAGAGAGAGAGAATAGAAGATATATTTGAGTGGGTGAAAGAGAGTAATCCAGAAATGGAAGACAAAGGAAAAGACATTCCGTGAAACTTTTAATTCATTCTCGTCCATAGGTGAGGGTGAATTGGACCGAGGGAATAAATGAAAAAGAAAAATTTAGGACTGGAAGACGAAAAGAAAAAAGAAACCCCTAGAAGAAAAAACGAAAACGTATGTGATCAACTGATCAGGTGACAAGAAGTTGTCGTGAAATGTACTGGTTTGGATAAGAAAAGGCTGTGAACAAGAACAAGAGATGATAAATGAAGATGAAAGATATAGGAATGGAAGGCAAGGGAGAGAACAACATATACTTCATTCATTTACCTTCTATTCCAACTTGTCATCGATCAATTGAAATTTAATTCTGAAGCAAATTTACAACGGTGTGAAGTTGACTCCGCATATATGAAATTTAAGTTGGATAAAATGGAATGTCATTGGTATTCTGAAACGTCATTAATAAATTTTAAATATTAAATTATTTTAAACAGTTAAAAACAGTGCAATTTGCGCTGAATTGCTCAGATTTTAATTCGCCGTTTCCCTAAATGGACATTTTTGAATTTGCCGCCCTTTCCGATTATACGCGAATGTATTATGAACGTGAATTTATTATATAAAGTGTTTGAGTTGGCAATACATACGATTAAGAGCATTTTTTTTATTCGGGTGTTTGCAACACTGTAACCGGATAGATGCCTTATTGGTTTATTTGACGTAACTTGAAGAGCGACAAGATTGCAGGTTATGTGAATAAAAATTAGCATTTTAATTTGAATTTGAAATGTCAGATGACACTTGTAAAGTGACAGCTGTCAGTTACTCCAGTTGTGCCATTAAAGTAAAATAAAATTTAGCACTGCCAACTCAAACAGTGATTCTTGATCACTTTCGAGACGTTGAATCAAAAAATTTATTTGAAGAAATAAGGAAGAGAAACCTGGAAATTGAAAGCAAGAAAAAAGACGCCATAGAAGGGCTTTCAAAAAAAAAAAATGGAGAAACGTATCGCTAATAAGTATGCGTTCATATTGACAGTTGTCGCTTAACGTTTCATCTTTGTTGTACTCCAAAATGTGATGACCGCGTTAAAACCAAAACGTTCAAAAGCATTCAAGCATGACCCTAAAACTAGGTAATTTCTATATTCAAAGGGGAAAAGGAATTTTTTTTAAATCAAATGCATTCAACGAGTAAAGAATAAACAGGAGGGAGTCACACTAACTGTACTTTCTTGTCCAAAGTGTCGCACCTTTTATAAATAAAATGTTCATTAATATGAAGCACTTTATTACTTGAAAAGTGAGGTTATGTTATCGCGTCTTACATGTTGACAGTTGTCGCTTAACGTTTCATCTTTGTTGTACTCCAAAATGTGATGACCGCGTTAAAACCAAAACGTTCAAAAGCGTTCAAGCATGACCCTAAAACTAGGTAATTTCTATATTCAAAGGGGAAAAGGGATTTTTTTTTAATCAAATGCATTCAACGAGTAAAGAATAAACAGGAGGGAGTCACACTAACAGTACTTTCTTGTCCAAAGTGTCGCACCTTTTATAAATAAAATGTTCATTAGTATGAAGCGCTTTATTACTTGAAAAGTGAGGTTATGTTATCGCGTCTTACATGTTGACAGTTGTCGCTTAACGTTTCATCTTTGTTGTACTCCAAAATGTGATGACCGCGTTAAAACCAAAACGTTCAAAAGCATTCAAGCATGTCCCTAAAACTAGGTACTTTCCATTCAAAGGGGAAAAGGGAAATTTTTTAGTCAAATGCATCCAGCGAGTAAAGAGTAAACAGGAGGGAGTCACACTAACAGTACTTTCTTGTCCAGTGTCGCGCCTTTTATAAATAAAATATTCATCAGTGTTACCTGAAAAGTGAGGTTATGTCATTGCGTCTTACACGTTGCAGGAGCGGACGTATGTTTTCAGCATCAACTTTTTCCGTGGCATGCTAGAGAAACTCCTTTAGAACGAAAATTAATAACGAAAAGACCATCTCGAAATCAGTTTTATCAATCGACGTCGATTGCTTAAAAGTAGACCGTGTATTATTCGGATCTTGAATCGATTTTACTGCTTCTCATTGGATTTTTTTTAAATAAACGTTTTGAAGTCCAAAGCGAAACGTTTTCTGTGAATGCCCAAAATGTGCACGTCATGTCCTTGTTGTCCCTTAGAGTTTCCTTCACAGAATTCCTCTCGAAAACGAAATTATATTTATACATTTGTTATTGGCCCTAATAGGTTGTGCGAAACGATATAAATTTTAGAGAATCTTACAATATCGTAGTGCGTGTAAGAAGAGCGAGAAGAAAAACACATAGAAGATCGCCGCCTCCTTTCCAAACAAGAACAAAGAGAGAAAGAGCAATAAGGCGGCGAAAAAAAATTTTTACGTGATCGTTAGATGTTAGATCTTTTATTGTCTCGAAGTAGAGAGAGAGAGAGAGGTGCAACATAAGCTGAGTTCGTTTATTCACACGGTGCGGGGGTTGAGTAAAATTAAAGCGAGAGCGAATAAGTTTTAATATACAAATAAGAGCGAGACAAAAGTCGAATAAACGAACGCGGCTCTAATTCGGTCGTTTTTATTACTTCTTACTCAAAGAGTCCGTTATAATATTACGAACGCAACGGTCGTTAACCTCGTCCCTTCTTTTTTGCGTTCGCCCCCCCCCCCAACCCCTCCGAATTAGATCGATAACGCCGAAGTGAATTTTATCACGTCACGAAAGTTCGACGCAAAACAATAAGTTCTCCGGCGCTCTTGACGCGTTTATTTTGTTGGCGTATGTACAGGGTGATCGAAACGTATTGTGTTTGACGTAGCCGCGTCGAAAGAAAAACAATTGCATTTAATTTCGGTCGCCCTTCGATTCGTTTAACGTTTCCATTCCAAGTCGATGTATTTACCCTTTTTTTTTCTACTTTGTTCGTTGTTCCCCGAATAACACACATATCCGTTTGTTGTTTTGTGTGATTTGATTTGAGAAGACGTTGTTGCAATTATTATTGGAGTATGATCAAGTGCATTTATTCATTTAGGGAATTGGCCGATGCGATGGTTGGGTACAAGTTGAATCAAAAATTTTCGTTTTAGTTGTTGCCTACTTACATTTTGAAAATGGGAGAGAGAGACAGTCCTCGGCCCCCCTCCAAAATGTCCAAATTTTCCAAGTGACAATATTAAACCACCACCAAAAAAAAAATAACCACCTACGTGTTGTCTGCCCCAGCAAGCTGGGACTTAATTTTTTAATTAAAAAATTATAAACAGGGATCTTGATTATTACAATCGTGTCAGAATAAACTGTACCTCGTTATTGGAAACGTCCTGTAACTCTGCTTTGAAAAATCACGCGCGCCATTGGCTTTTCTATAAAAAAAAAAACTCACACACACACACACACGCACGAGAAAATAAAGCTTCCATTCTGCGTAAAAAAAAAGTTAATTCCATTACATAAGACTTCCATTTTTCTTACACCGATCAGTCCTGGCATTCCAAAGCAATCTTTGAGTATTAATTTGTTGTTCTTGTTGTTGTTGAATTAACGTGTAGCTTTCGCCTTCGTTATTCGTGTTTAAGGATGAAGAATATTTGAAGCGAAATTATATTTTTTATATTTGAAGCTTTTTCTAAGTGTATTTTAGACGTATGATTAAGAAAGATTAAATAAAAATTAAAAAATATATACTGTACACATAATATAATATCTAGTCGACTCTCGTATTTTTAATTAATCAATTAATTAATTGTTTATATATTTTTTATGTAATTTGTAATTTTTAGTATGTAATACTAACCGCAATTTATTATTGAAAATAAATGAAAGACGAAGAAGAATTAAACAAAAAATCGTTTTGCCCTTGTGGGCTGACCCTCGTGGGCTAAGGCTTCGTTTCCCCGATCATTATTATTATTATTATTATCACTGTAATCTATTGGAAGTAAGTGTGTACCAAATGTCAGATTTTATCTATGTTTACGGCATATGTTAACTAATGAATAGATTATAGTTGTACTCTGCTGTTAATTGTATATTTGGGATATTGATCTAGTTGTATGATGTTATTGTGATTCAGAATTTCCTTCTGCAAAATAAAATATTCAATATTATAAAGTGTAGTTTACTTCTTATACAATGTGTACATTAAACTTTTTGTTCTTGTAAAGATGAAAACAAAAAATAATAAGGCAAACAACAAAGTGGAAGGAAAACTTCCTCAATTGCGGACAAAAAAAAGAAACCTGAAGAAAGTACCATAAAAATGTCTAAATATGAATTGTCTTTGATTCTTAATTTTGACAACGAAAACAAAAAACACGGAAAGAGACATGGATAGCGGACGAGAAAGAACCTCTCAGAAAATTGATTTGGAAATATGAGAAAGCAAGGAAGGAGGAAGACTTTAGAAGCGGAAGAAAATTGAACAGATTGTAGTTGAGGAAGGACCTCTCAGAAGATTGGTTCGGAAATATGAGAGAACATATTGCTGTGGTATTTAGCATATACCTTTTTTTAAAAATAATTGAGATCTCAGGGCCTATTGATTTAATTATTAAACAAGTTACAACACTGCACGGGGTTCCTACGCAATGAAGTAATTTAAGTAGCATTAATAAATAAATAATAAATAAATTCCTTTATTGTACGTAGCCAATTACAAGAATGGATGTACACGTCAATCAATACAATAAGAGAATCATAAACAGGACGCAAACACTAAAATGAAAACACTAAGAAAAAAAAAAGAGTCAGAGTACTTTATCTGTTAGAAATTCAGCGACTGAGTAGTAGGCTTTGTCTAAAAGTATTTTCTTAATTGTGCGCTTAAAAGTTAAGGAATCAGCAGTTTGCAACGAATCGGGCAATTTATTAAAAAACTTCCTGCCCATAAAACTAGGGGAATTTTCAAATTTGGTGGAATTATGACCGGGGACAGAGAATGAGTTTTTTGATCGCGTGTTGTAATCATGAAAATGAGAATTTGTAAAAAATTTACCACCATTAGCTTTAATAAATTGTAAACATTTATATATGTAAATTGCAGGGAACGTTAGCAATCTGTGTTTCCTGAACGTATCTCTACATGATTGCCTGGACTTCAAATTAAATATCAGGCGAATTAGTTTCTTTTGAGCAATGAAAACTCTCGAGCAGTTAGTCGCATTACCCCAAAGAATTACATTGTATGTTAAATAACTGTAACCCAAAGCATAGTACGTGGTGAGCAACTGATCGTTGTTAATAGCGGTTTTTAAATGTAGGATGGCAAAATGAGTTCTATTCAGATGTTTGCACACATAATTAATTTGTTCATACCAGTTAAGCTGCTCGTCGACAAAAATGCCGAGAAGTTTAGTGGAGGGTTTGGTAGCAATTGATGTACCGTTTACATTATACTCAGTGCCGCCGGGATTCTTTCTATTGTAGAATTGTAAAACGCACGTTTTACTAAGATTGAGAATAAGTCTATTCTTGAGGCACCAATCGCCAAATTGTGCGGAGACGTCGACTACCTTAATTCGGAGTTCCTCAAGAGTTCGTGCAGAGACAGCCATGGATGTGTCGTCAGCAAATATAGTGATATGATCAGAATTAACATAATCAACGACGTCGTTAATATATAACAAAAAGATAAGAGGTCCCAGCACGGACCCTTGAGGAACTCCGTAATCTACATCATATTCTGATGAACAATGATTGCCAATTTTAACACAAAGTTTGCGGGCGTTTAGATACGACAGAAACCAATTTAAAACATTACCTCTAATGCCTATATTATATAATTTATCGCCGATGAAAGCGATATTAAGGCAATCAAAGGCACGGGTTAGGTCGAAAAAGAGACCCGCGACGAAGTGACCATCATCGACATTTTTATATATGAACTCGAGAAAATTAGTCGCGGCTCCCTCAGTCGATCTACCCGTGCGAAAGCCATATTGACAGTTACATAGCAAATTACATTTATCTATGAAAGTTAGTAAACGGTTGTACATTATTTTCTCGAAAACTTTGGACAGACAACTAAGTAAAGCAATAGGTCGATAGTTGTCGATATTGTGGGCGTCATTTTTCTTAAAGATAGATACAACAATCGCAGTCTTTAAGAGATTTGGAAATACACCAAACTCCACTGAACTATTGATAATACCGGCTAACGGAGCTGAAATTTGTTGGACTATAGTTTTGAGCACATGTACGGATATATTGTCAATTCCACAACTACTTGTATTTTTTAAATTATTTACAATTTTAGCTACTTCAGCTGAGTCAGTCGGCAAAAAGGCAAAAGTTTTGGGATTAAACTGACTACTTGTGCAAAGAACAGCAGGGCTAGACCCAAAAGAATTTGTAAGAAAATGCTCGGCAACTGTCGAAAAATGGTTGGCAAAGAGTTCCGCCACTTCTAACGGTTGTGATACGGACACGTCATTAGATATTAGAACAATGTCAGTGTTGCGTTTAGTCCGACCAAGTCTTTCATTTATTATCTTCCAGGTTGCTTTTTGTTTATTGTGCGAATTATCAATTATGTTGCTAAAGAATTGCTTTTTAGTTTCAGAAATTAGTGTGTTATATGCTTTTTTCTTTTGCTTGTAAATTTCGTGCAATTGGGGAATATCAAAATTCTGTTTGAGCCAATGCAAATTTTTTAGCTCATTGCCAGCGGTCATGACAGTGTTGTTTATCCACCTGGAAGAGTATGGTTTTTTGATCGTTTTTTTAATAGACAGTGAAGCGTCGATTTCACTACGCAGTTCGTTCATGAAAGCATTGAAAACTTCCTCAACATTGAGGGCTACGAATTGTATAACAATAATTAAAGTTATGCTTAGCTAAGAGATTCCGCAGTAATTCTAGGTGTACATTGCTAACGTTACGACAATATATAGGTGTGGGTTTTTTCCCAGTTTTGCCAGGATCAGAAGTTGTGTTGAGGCTTAAGAGTAAAGCGCTATGATCACCTAAGTTGGGATGAATTACAACTGAGGTACATGCATTTAAGTGATGGGCTTTTGTAATTATATAGTCGATTTTGGAGGAGGAAGTTTTGTTGTTAATGTTGGTGCATACTCTTGTTGGTTGGTTATTTGTGATGCTTAAACCAAAACTATCAATCAGGTCACCTAAGAGCTGACTAGCAGTGGAGTTGCTTAAATGATCTATGTTAAGGTCACCGCAAACAAACATATGGGAGGCAAGAGAGTTACATTTAGTCAAGACAGACGAAAAGTTATCAAAGAATGTCAATAGACTACCGCTAGGGGGTCTGTATATACTAATGATACACAGTTGTAATTCCCCAACAAAGATTTTGATGGCACAAATTTCAAAATGTAATTCAATACAATAGATATCAAGATCTATCTGACAAGAACTAATTTCCGATTTAATGTATATTAGAACTCCGCCACACTTGTGCTCCTTGCGACAAAAATGGGCTCTGAGTTCATAATCAGGGAGATACAGTAGATTAATTGTTTCATTATTGCATCAATGCTCTTGGATACAGATTACATCCGGGTTGTAATTTCTTATCAGCACGTCAAGATGGTCCATTTTATTAAGCAGTGATTGAGCGTTGAGTTGAATAAGTTTAAGGGTTGACTTCGTAGGTCCTACCGCGCCGTTGGGGTTTGAGGCGTTTTTTGAAAATTTTTTGAATTGTTGTGCAAATTTACGAGCAACGTGGTGAATGGGTAAGTAAAAAAAAATCAAATATCTTAGTAACAATTTTATTTGGTTGCAGTATTACCAACGTTAAACAGAAAATGTCAAAGCAAGTATACACATAGCCAAAAATTATTATCAGTTAGAAAACGTACATAAAATTACAATCTAATTTGCCACGACGAATTGAAATTGGTAGATCTCAACCTCACATTCATCATGAACAAATAGGTGTGTTATTTTCAGAGACCGCTAAGGCAAATACCTTGATTTCGTGTCCTTCAAAATTCTAAAAATCGTTGAATGCAATGAAATAATGGTGTGTTGTGTTAAATGAATATGTAACAAGTATACTGTGGTTTGTTGAAATATAGTGTGCACTCTAAATATGCTATAGCAAAAACTCAATGTATTTATTCCATTTTGTATTTGCCATAAACGAATTTCAACCATATCAAGTTAAGAAAAATGTTTCTGTTTCCTCATTTTTTAGTAATCTTGGTACGTGAAGGATTTAAAACAAATCGGATCTCGAAGTCGAAATTGTGGATCTTCGCAGTGTTTTTATTTATATTTACGTGCCGTCTCCCTCTGGGTTCTCTCTCTTCGTCAGGATCTGGAACCAATCCAAGCGTAACACGCATGCCAATTGGAATATTCACGTTTTAAGAAGTGCCATTTGGAATGAGCAATTTTGGCATCGCCTATGCAATTCGGCCAAAGTCAGTTCGACAATTTGCATAATAAATAAAAATGAACTCGATTTTATTTTTATTTTATTGCAAATTTTATTTAAAAAAAAACTATAAACCAAATGAAAAGAAAGACACTGTTCTTTTATGTAAAAAAGGAAGCAGTTTTATTCTTTACTATCCTCAATTGTTTTGTTTGTAAAATTTGCAATAAATAAAATAATAGTAATCAGAACGGCCTCGCTATGAATGACACCCTCGTGTAGCAAGCAAAACGGCCTTCACCCCCAGTACAATAATAACAATAAAATGTAATAACTACAAAAATTACTATTGTCAATTTAATATCATTATAAAATAAAAAGTATAAAACGCTTGATCACTATATCACGTCTACTTCACTATACAGGGTGTAATCGGTTAAGTTTCACTTATTAAATTCTTCATCATACAACAGAATTAATTCTACAAGTATCAATGGTCTAGCTCAAAAATAAGTAACGTACCTAAAACAAGGGGGTGCATAAATAAAAAATGAAGCAGACGCTTATAAGCATAAGGTAGAAGTAAAAGCAGATACTTCAAGCAAAAGATAAATGTGAAAGCATTTTCTTCATTTGGCATGAAAAATGATTGCCTTATACTAGTAAGCAAACGCTCTGGGTAAAAGAGTAAAACAGTTAGAATATACAGGTTAAAACTTTTTCCGTACATCAAGCTCGGACGCACGTTTGTGCTACACTTAGAACCTGCTTGTTCTTATTTATGTGCTCTTTTAACTTGTCCATCCGCTCTATTATATGACCCTTTCCTGTTTTAATAGTTTGTTAAAAGTCCTTTTAATAGCGTCATCAAAATGGCGAAATGCAACCATAAGTAAAAGCTCATCATCAAGAAGTATAGAATTGTTTTCGCTATAATCTGCCGCATGTTACTAAAAGGATTTGCTTCATTTTTTACAGAGAAAAGCTTATACTTACTTTTATATTCTTGCGTGGGCGGAAAGAATAGATTTTTAAATGAATGACATTTATTCAATTGCGAGAAAAATACAACTATTTATTTTTTGTGATATGTAACTCCGACAACACAATTTTTATCAGAGCTAACTTCTATAATATAATACATAAATACATAACACTCCCTTTAACTTATTATAAGGCAATTTTATAGAATTAATCTGTCTATTGGTTTTCTGGTCCTAGTTGATCTGCGTAACCCTGCTGTAATTGCAGCTCTCACTAGAGTCTTACTTAGATGACTACTATTAGTACCACTCTCTGCTGTTTTACTTGAATGAGAACTCTCGATCACTTCTTGAGGGTTTTGTCTTTCTTCATCACAACATTTTCTTTCGCTTTGTAATTCGGCATTCTCAGGACCTTCTGTGTACTTTCTTTCAAAATCACCCGTAACTGTAGCATCGTTAATATTCATTTTATTATTAAAAAGAGGCAAGTCTGGAATATTTACCATCTCATATCTTGTTCTTAAATGATCCGTGTCCATATATCGTCGCTGACCTTCAACTTCAACAATGTACGTTAGCATTCCCTTCTGTCGGATAATTTTTCCTGGAAGCCACTTTTCGCATTCTCCTCTAACACTCTTCACCCATACTCTGTCCTCTGGTCTGAAGCTTGATGCGGGTTTTCGAGACATATTTCTTCTGCTTTCTTGAATTTGTTTCTTCTTATCGACAACTTCTGCTAAATTCGGTTTAAGAATTGTTATCAAAGTTCTTGATTTCCTGGCTAATAAAAGTTCTGATGGACTGCGACCTGTAGTCTCATGTGGTGTATTTCTATATGCAAACAAATAATTATCTATTAGATGTTGTAAAGTTAGGTTTGACGTTTCTGAGCTAATGAACATTTTCTTCAAAGCTGTTTTTACATTCTGTACTGTCCTCTCTGCAGCACCATTACTCGAAGGATGATAAGGTGGTGACAGTATGTGTTTTATACCGTTTCGAGTGTTAAAATCCTTGAATTCTTGAGCTGTAAACTGTACTCCATTATCGGAAACAATCCATCCATTTAGTATATGAATCAATCAATATAAGTAAGTTATAAGACGTTTTATTTGAGCGTAGTCAATGTGAAGTCGTTCCCACTTCCTACTACTCACTGGCCAATGTGTTATCGGTCCCTTATGTGAATCACGTGCATTCATTTGGCAGTTATTACAAAATTTGACTCGATTTTCTATCATTTCATCGATTCCTGACCACCATACAAACGATCTTGCCAATTCCTTCATTTTTACGATTCCCTGATGACTAGCGTGCAGTAAATCCAAAACATCTCCTTGATATACTTTCGGAATTATAACTTTATTACCTAAAGTCAAACAGTTTCCGTCTGTTGCAATTTCTTCGCGTTTAAAAAAATATTTCTTTACATCTGGATTTAAAACTTCTCTTGGCCAACCATTTTGTGCATATTCAAAAACTTGCTTCAATATTGGATCTCGTTGAGTTCCTTCTGCTATTTCCAACGAAGTTAAAGCAGGACTACATTTATCTATAAAATGACAAAAATAAGTGCTTGCTGAAAAAGAGTTACGTTTGTCCTCCAGTTCGTCATTTTCAGGTAAAGGAAGTCGTGACAAAGCGTCCGCATTAGCAATTTCAGATCCTCTTCGATATTTAATTTGATAATCGTAAGCTGATAACAAGATAGCCCACCTCTGAAGTCTTGCAGCTGCCATAGCTGGTACTCCTTTATTTTCACCAAAAATTGTCATTAGTGGTGCATGATCAGTAACAAGTTCAAAATGTCTTACGTACAGGTAATTATGAAACTTTTTCAGTCCAAAAACAATAGCTAAGGCTTCTCTTTCTAATTGACTATAATTTTTCTCAGCTTGAGACAAAGTTTTGCTGGCAAAGCTAATAGGTCGTTCTTCTCCATTAATGATGTGTGCTATCACTGCTCCTACCCCATATGGCGAAGCATCACATGTTAATTGTAAGGGTTGTGATGGATCAAAAATAGTTAATACATTATCTGAACATACCCACTTTTTACTTTCTTCGAAAACTTTATTGCATGCATCAGTCCAATTCCATTTTACATCCTTATGCAATAAGTCGTATAAAACTTTTAATCTGGAAGACATGTTGTGTATGAAATGACCATAGTAGTTTAATAATCCTACATATGATTTTAGTTCACGTTGATTCTTAGGTTTTGGTGCCAATTTAATTGCTTTTATTATCTCTTCAGTTGGTCTAACACCTTGTTCATCTATAATATGTCCTAAATATTGAACTAAAAAATCACATTTATTCACTTTAATCTTGATGTTGTAACGTTGAAGTCTCCCTAAAACTATTAAAAGACAATCATAACATTCGTCATTTGCTTTGGGTGATATGAGAATATTGTCCAAGTAACATACCACTCCTGGTATCCCCATTAAAACTTGGTCCATTATGGACTGAAATTGTGCAGGTGCTGTTGCGATACCATAAGCTAATCGAGTAAAACGAAATAATCCTATATGAGAATTCACTGTTAATAATGTTTGAGATTCCTTACAAACAGGTAATTGAAGATATGCTTCTGACAAATCAAGAGAACAAAATATTTTACCTTCGGCAAGTTTAAGTTCGGCAAGACATATATGTCTTTAGGATTAGGTAATGGATAATGTTCTTTATTCAAAAATGGATTTATAGATACCTTAAAATCCGCACACAGTCGAATTCCACCTCCTGCCTTAGGAACTACAACCAATGGAGTTGCCCAATCGCTGTATACAACTGGAATTAACACATTTTCTTTTACTAGCCTCCTAATTTCTGCTTCCACATCAGCTTTTAAAGCATATGGAACTGATCTTGCTTTACAAAATACAGGGGTTGGGTTTCCTTTCAAGAGTAGCTTTGCTTCAAATTCTTTAATATTCCCTCTTTTTGAGTCAAAAACTATTGGAAACTGTTCTCTTAAATTATTTATCAATTGGTTTTTGTTTTCAAAATTTAATTGCATATTAAATATATTTCTATTCCATTTGATATTCAGTTTTTCTATCCAATCACGTCCTAACAAAGAAGGTAAATTCCGATTCCCACTATTTAATATTAATGCTTCCAATGGCATATTATTATTATTGTATTTCACATTTAATATGATTTTTCCAGACAAGGGCAACGGTTTCTGAAACCAGTAAGCCGTCAATGATATGTCATCGCATTTTATTAGTGTCACATGTGGTGTCACATCCGCAAAATATTTGCGGTATATTATTTCGGGAATAATTGTAAATGCTGCACCAGTATCAATGTCAAATCTAATCAAATGATTATTAATTTCTAATGCCAGTTTATACGCATTGGGTGTTTGTAAATTATTTAAATTATTTATGTGATAAAGTGTCACGTTAGTATCATTTTCTACATTTTCTGCTGAGACAACTTGATTCACTGACTGAATATTTTTATTCTTGGTAATGCCTTTACACATTTTTGACAGATGTCCTATTTTTGAACAGGAATTACATTTATAAGTTTTGTACTTACAGTTCATTGCTGAATGATTCGTGCCTCCGCACCTTGTACATCGACCATTATTTATTTCAGCTTTCTCAGGTCTCCTTTTATCAACCGTTTTATCATTGAATTGTTTTTTATTTCTAAAATTAATTTTATTTACCGCCGATTCTCCAGTAAACGTGTTACGATTCTTTGCTGCTTCTTCTAACATTCTTGCCCGTTCATACGTTTGTTCAAAATCCAATTCTTCCATTAACAGCTTTTGTCTAATCTGATCATGACGAAGTCCACTCACCAGACGATCTCTTAAAGCTTCTTTAAGAAACGTTCCGAACTTACAGGTAGCTGCCAAGTTTTTAATTTGTACAACATATTCTGCAACAGATTCATTACTTTGTTGTACTCTACTGTTAAACTTAAATCTTTCTACGACTATAAGCTTCTTGGGTTTAAAATGCTCAGTTAATATTTGTACCAAATCTTCATATGATTTGCAATCTACTTCATCCGGAGCTAATATGTCTTGAAGAAGTTTTACCATCTTCGGACCCAAAACAGTTAACAGGACAGAAACTTTCTGTTCTTCATTAATGTGATTAGCCTTTACGTAGTGTTTCAATCGCAATAAATACGTATTAATATCCTCTGAAGAGTCATTGAAGGATTCCAACTTCCCAATGGCCGTTGTCTTATATCTCGACGAAAATCTTTCATTAAGTGTTAGAGCATTCAAAATTTACTCCTCGTCGCCAATTTTATATTCTTGCGTGGGCGGAAAGAATAGATTTTTAAATGAATGACATTTATTCAATTGCGAGAAAAATACAACTATTTATTTTTTGTGATATGTAACTCCGACAACACAATTTTTATCAGAGCCAACTTCTAAGTAGATTTTTCCGGAATTATTATCGATCTTTCCTCCATGGATACGTATGTCATAACTTCGCTTCTTTTCTTCTGCAGCATTAATAGTGGTTATGGTAAGTCAAATTTTTTCGACTACACACTGTATATTGCTTACGTAGCCACAGATCGCGCGACAGGTTCTGCTCAAGTAGCGAGATCTTTACCGCTCTTGAACAATAACCTAAGATGCGTAATTCATATCGAAGCCAAATTCTAATTAGATAAGAATTTTTTCATTATCACGTAGTCGTCGCCCGTTATCATCACCAACAGCCTGTGATTCTCATGACATTCTTATGATGATAAGAAGACGTCTCGACTTTGTGTTATCGCAAGTTTCGATTGCGTTTTCGCAGAATTAGCGGAGAAGGTCTGACGATTACATTCGACAGTGAGAAACGTGAGCAAAAGCTGATAACGCTGTGGTCTCACCAAAACAAAATTCGCGCGATTTTTCGCCCTCCCCTTTCAACTATGGCAATGCATCCGGGTAAAAATAGCGACATCGCAGAGGAGAGTAATTTTGCAATAGAAATTGCGCCGGTACATTACCGTAATGGCATAGCGCGTGGCTTGTATTCGGGCAACCTTCGCGGTACTATTTTAAGGGACGTGATTCCATTGTGGGTACACGTGAAGTTGACATCAATTGCGACAGCATCGAATTTTTTCTTTTCTTTTTTCTGTAGTAAATAAATTCGCCATGAACGGTTTTGTATTATAAGATTTGGTTCCATTTCTTAAACAATTTAATTCGTGCGGGCCTGGAAAGATAGAATCTGTTCTACTGTATCTGTAGCCTAAAAAATTCTTGTTCCAAATATTATTGGGTAGAAATTGAACCAAATATGACAGTTAGTGCAAGAAATTGGGTCGTTTAAAACGGCGCAAAGTCCAACATATTTTTCCATAAAAAAAAGCGCACGTGTGTCAAACGCATTGCGTAAATAGGAATTAGAATAAATATCGAAACATGTGAATTTTGTGCGTGATATTATTTGTTAGCTTCAGTTTTTAGTGTATTTTCCCTTATACAGAGTGGTTCTTTTTAAGTTGTAACTTGCAACCCTCGAAGATTTTGGAACAATAATGAATTTGGTATTAAACGCCTTATACATACTAGTGCTGGCAAAAACCGGAAAAAATTTAAACCGGTTAATCGATTTCTTTAAGAACCGGTTTCGGATATAACCGGTTATCCAAATAATGGTTAAAACCGACTATTCGAATATCCAAAAACCGACTATTCAAATATCCAAAAACCGATACTCGGATATTAGAAAAATTGAGTTTTAGGTTATCCCAATTAGTTAAAAAAAAACGCAAGTAATTATATTAATTGAAGAAGGATGATCTTCGTGACTCCTAAAAATGAAAGTATATTTACGCATTGTGTCATTTATTTTTACATGATTTAATTCTTAATTGTCAACGTTTTTGTTAATCAGACAGAGATCGATTTACTACTCTAATATTGCAAAGTACGACCTGAAGACTTTTTTAAATTCCAAGCTTCAGGTGTAAAACAGAAAAATTATAACCATCCTCCATTTACAATATATTTGTTCGTGAACTGATTCAGATTAACTTGAAAATCATTAATCGCATTTCATTTGCAGTTAGTCAATTGGCGATCAGTGATGACTCATCACTGATGAGTGATGAGGAAGTAATTGAGTTTCCCCTCCTGCACTCCGTATTGATCAAGCTAGTTTTCTAAGGCCCAGTTTTACAATGCCAGTTTAAATTAAGGTGTAACTTAAACCCACGACAACGATTATATCAATAATTGTCGTTAAGGGTTTAAGCTTCGGCTTAAATTTAAACTAGTATTGTAAAACTAGGTCTAAATCAGTTGTCAGTTTTATGTGATTTCATACGTATTTTGAGGTTATGTTAATTTTAGTTCTAAAACATCATTCCTTCAAGAGTCTCTCTGTTCACTTTAAAATCAGTTCAGTTCTAAGTCAAATCGATTTCATACTGAGTGAAGTTAATGTAAATAGAGGACGGCTAATGTTATCAAAAATAGTGCGGAAATAGGGCGTGAAACTGTGACATCTTTATTGACATTTTGTTGTACAGCACCGGACACCAAAATCCGGACAAGAATTTGACATCTTGTGCATATTTAGACAAATTTGTAAATCAGGCTTTTATTGACGTTATATTTCTGTCAAGATAAATAAATAAAATTTGTATTAAATGTCAGAATTACTAGTGACAATTTTGTAATATGTATTAAACGTCAAAAATATGAAAGTAAGGTTTACAATGTACAAATGACGTGACTGGATTTGTCCGCTACCGTACTACGCTTTCGTAACAAAAAATAGTGTAATGTAATACATGCGTTAGATCCAGAAAATAGAAAAATAGTAAATTAAACAGAAAACTAATCAATGAAGGCATTTGCTGAAATAAATGTGCATCATTTGAGGTTATATAATAAAAGATAATAAAGAAAATCTTATGCTTAGTTTATACTTTATACAGTCACTAACAATTATATTTTTCCACTACCACATTCGAAAGTACAATTTTATCATACTCATTTAAGGAGAGAAAGCGGTACTTTACCTGCCTAGGCAGGTAAAATATTTTACCTGACTGTGAGAAGCCTACTTCGACCTATTCTGAAGTGACATTAATCGGTTCTAATTAAGATTATTGTTTATCTATAAATGATGACCAATTAATTGTTTTACATTTGGTTATTTTTCAATAATGCTGTTGAAGTTTTTTTTTTATTTTTGATCAATTTTTAATTCCTTTTAGGTAATTTGTAAAAAGCATTGCCCGCATCATGGCCTGCATTATCGTCGAATCGAATTAAATGTCAAATTAATTTGTCATTCAAAAATCTACTCAAAAAATAATAACATTTTTATTTTTTGCGCTGGCATTGCAAATTTTGGTTTCATCGAAACGCCAACGTCGTTTAGAACGTGTTATAAGGTAAATGAAATACATCCTTCAAAAATTTATGAAGCTATAAAATGTAAATATAAATCTATAAGTTCTGAACATTTCAAGTGATTTGCTTTAGTAGAGACTTGTTACCGTAAGAAGTACACAATGCGCAGAAACGAGTTTTCGTCAGACGAATCCATATTTAAAATTATAGGGGAGGTTGGAGTACAGTGGCCTAACAGCCACGCGAAGTTCACCGAACAACTTTATTGTGCTTACAACCGACTTTAAGAAAACGTCTTGTCTACGTCTTATCAAACGAATAATATTTGAGAAAAAGCTGTATTGTGAGAGAAGTGAATTATCATACGAACTAAAGACTCGTGAATATTTTGGTGTTTACGTTCTTACTTAGACATTGAAGTTAAGATAAAATTGAACTTTTGAAAAAGTTACTTGGAACGAACTGTCAAAGTGTTTTGAAAAAGTGCGTTATATCATACAACTGACTTGCGTGGTTGATTTTTAAAATGAGTGATTCGGAACCGGGAGACTTGTCTCCCGGTCCCATTGATTATTTCACTCCAATTGAACTAGTCTCCCCAGTCTCTAGTAATCCATCTAACATTACGGTAGTTTTAACTCCTCGATCATTTGCAAAAATAAATGAAACCATTGAAAAAGTTCAAACTCAAACCTCCATAGAAAATGTTGAAATGGAAGAAAATTGGATTCCCACACGTAATTACAATTCAAACAAATATAATAATAAGGCATTAGGACCTTTTGAAGTATATATTGAATCCAAAAAAGAAAAAACCGGAAGAGGAGTTGGAACTATTCATCCTCTCTTAGTTGGAAAGTACTTAAACGATTCTGTTGTTCCTGGTATTAAAAAAATTGATAGCAAAGGAAGAAATAGATTAGCCGTGACGTTTCAAAACGCAAAAAATGCAAACAATTTTCTTTCCAATCCTGTGCTAGAGAAAAATGACTTAACAGCCTTTATCCCAAATCATCGTGTGTCATGCCAGGGAATTATCCGAAATGTTCACAAATCGTTAGATGAGTCAATAATAGCTCAAAATATTCAATCAACTAGTAAAATTTTGAAAGTCAGGAGATTAAATAGAAGAGAATCGTCTGAAGAAGGAATAATTTATAAACCTACCCAAACAGTTGCAATCACATTTGAAGGCACTACATTACCGAAAAAAGTTGCACTATTCTATACTCCTTTAGAAGTCGAAGTGTACAGATACCCAGTGACCCAGTGTTACCGTCGCCTACATTTCGGCCATTCAGCTAAATTATGTAAAGGTAAAGAAATTTGTAAGAACTGTGCAGAAGAGCATAAGGATGGGGTATGTAATAATCTAACTATTAAATGTGTAAACTGTCAAGGACCACATCGTTCTTCCGATCGTGAGTGCCCGGAATTTGCTCGTCAAAAATCAATCAAAGACATTATGGCTTTCCAAAATTTGTCCTTCCATGACGCAAGCAGTTTATACAAGAAACCACAAAATTCAATCTTTTACTCTAAACCTCAAGATTTTCCTCCATTAATAAATACTGAGTCACTAGAGAACCCGACACTGCAAAATTCACCATCAAGACAAACCACATTCGCAAAAGTAATCCATTCTTCTCCAAAGAGGAAAAAAATAATACCTCAAAAAACATATGATTTAAATGCTCATAAATCATGTCTTTCTTATCAAAGTGGCAATATCCCAGAAAACCGTTCGGACCCAATATATAAATCATTAGAAAATAAAAAAACGCCCATGCAGGACCAATCTTCCCATAACAATAATTCTTTTATAACTCAGCTGAATGACATCAAAGACCAATTAAAGATATCACTTGGAGATAATCCTATGCTGAAACCACTATTACAAATGATTGATGGAGTCATAAACTTACTTCGGTCAATTATCCTTCCTCATTCTTCATCACAATGGACATAAAAATTTTGCAATGGAATATTCGCTCTTTAAACAGCAACAAAAGTGACCTTATAAAACTAATTTATGATCATAATTTTTCCTTAATTCGCCTGAACGAAACCTGGCTTAAACCAGAGAACCATTACCATATTCCAAAATATAAAATGATCAGATGCGATAGAGCTGATGGAAAGGGAGGTACCGCCATTTTAGTGCGACAAGACATCCCCTTTAATAAATTGGACTTTGTTACAAATATTCCAAATTTTCAAGCAACAGTTATTCAAATCAGACAGATGACAGTGGCGAGTGTTTACATTGCTCCAAATTCAAGAATAAACATGACTGACATGGAAAACTTTTTTAATAGTTTACCTCACCCATACATTATTTGTGGAGACTTTAATGGATTACATTACTTATGGGGTAACTCTAATTCAAATAGAATTGGGGAAATACTATCCTCAGTAATTTTGAATCTAAATCTAAATATCCTTAATGACTATTCTCCTACCAGATTTGGTAGCATTAATACGAGAGATAACACATTAGATCTATGGATTTGTTCTCCTCAACTAAACTTCTTTTCTCAATGGCAAATCTTAGATGATACATATGGAAGTGATCATTTGCCGATTATGATTAACTTTACCTTCCCTCAAAGACGAATCGCTCCGGAAACACCTCATAGAGTTAAATATAATTTTAAAAAGGGAAATTGGGTTAAGTTTAAAGACAGTATCCGAGAGAAAATTTCATTCCTAGAAGACACTGAAAATCCTGAGATAGCTATTGCAGGAATAATTACCGAAGCTGCACAAAACCACCTTCAAGTTAATAAAGTGAATACTCGCAACTTGAAACCCTCGCCGAGTTGGTGGGATGACGACTGTACACACAGCATAAACAACAGAAAAGAAGCATTACGCCAATTTAAAGGCAACCTGACAATAAATAACTTCTTGCTCGCAAAAAAAGCAATGGCAGAAAGTAAACGTCTGCTAAAAAAGAAAAAAAAAGAATCACTTTATTGATTTTTGTCACACCCTTAATAGAGAAAGTTCCATAACAGAAATATGGAAAAAAATTAAAAATTTAAGAAACGCCCTAGTACCAAATAATAACCACATTCCCCTTAATATGGATTGGATTACTTCTTTCCATGAATCATTAACTCCATGTTCAACTTATTTCGTTCCTGAAGTTTCCCAAAGTAACTCCGAGGGCAACAATATCCTTTCTCTTCCCTTCACCATGGAGGAATTATTAAGTACAATCAACAATCAGAAAAACTCATCTCCGGGTCCAGACAACATATGGTACCGCATGATTCAAGAACTTCCTTTAAATGCCAAAGGATTATTAGTGTACATTTTTAATTCATTCTTAAGTGGCAAAGAAATACCAAACGGTTGGAAAGAGTCATATGTTGTACCAATTTTAAAACCTCACAAAACTCCTGGACATGTTTCTTCTTACCGTCCTATAGCTTTGACCTCATGTCTCCTGAAAACTTTGGAAAGCATGGTCAAAACTCGCTTGGAATGGTGGGCAGAAAACGGGAACAAATTACCACAAAGTCAAAAAGGTTTTAGAAAAGGCGTTGGCACTAGAGATGGAATCATACACTTAATAACAGATATATATAAGAGCTTTTGTGAGAAAAAATATTTAGTAGCCTGCTATTTAGACATAAAAGGAGCATATGATAACGTAGACTGGAACTCCCTATCCAATGTCCTAAAAGAAATTGATATTCCATCAAATTTTTTACATCTCATAATGGACATAATTTCAAATCGTCCTATTGAGATCAAATTTCACCAAATCATTCTAAGTCCCAGATTATCTTCTAAAGGACTCCCTCAAGGATCTCCTTTAAGTCCCTTATTATACACCAAAAATCTAGAAGATTCCATTTCCAATAACTCCATAATTTTACAATATGCAGACGATATAGTCATCTACCATATTTCGGACAATGTGAATTTTGCAGTAACAGCACTTAATCAGGATATCGAACTTCTTAGGAAGTGGCTAGCAAAAAAAAACCTAGAGATCGCTCCTTGTAAATGCAGGGCAGTTATATATTCCCGAAAACGAATATTGGAAAACACAGGACAACTACATATAGGGATAAATAACATCCCATTTGAAAATGAAGCAAAATTTCTTGGAATCACTCTTGATAAAAAATTAGATTTTGGAACTGAAATTAAGAATATTTCCCAAAAATGTTTTGCATCACTTAACGTTATAAAATCTATTTGTAGAACCTGGTGGGGCGCTGACCCATTAACCTTACTTACCATTTATAAAGCATTAATACGTTCTCACATCGAGTACTCAGGAATTTTTCTCTTCCCAAGAAATAAATCCAAAACTGAAAAACTGAACAAAATTCAATTCCAAGCTTTAAGATTGTGTCTAGGAGCTATGAGGTCGACTCCCACAGCTGCTCTATTAACGGAAGCAGGAGAACCTCCTTTAATATATAGATGCAAATTCCTAGCAGCCAAAATGATTTTTAAGTTATGTAGTTTCAACAGCCCTACCATTGATAAGTTAAAAGAATTATCTACTTTAATAACTTCCCGCAGGACAAATATCTGGAATCGACAGCCTCCCCCTATCCTTTTGCAAGTTTTCAATGAGTATAATAACCTAACAACATTGATACAAGAAACATCTTATCTTATCTTCCTTGTTTTATACATCAATACAAACATCAAATGACCACTGTAAATGTAGACTTATCCTTTTCTAGTAGATTTAATTTGACCAAATTTCCGGTTCCGTTGATTCAAAAAGTATTTACAGCATCAGCAAACATTAAATGGCATGATGCAAAATGGATTTTCACAGATGCATCTAAGTCAGATCATTCGTTAGGCGCAGGTATCGGCATATTTTGTCCGCAAACAAATTATGAAAAGGAACTAAAAATTAATTCGCAAACCAATGTTTGTAGAGCTGAAATGTTGGGAATCAAGGAAGCTTTAAAAAAAATAGAATGTAATAGGTGGACCAGGTTTGTGATATTTTCGGATTCTCAAAGTGCATTGCAGTTAATAAGAAACGCCGGAATTTTTGCCAAATCGGACCCGTTGACTTTAGAAATTAAGAAGCAATATTTTCAACTTCAAGAACAAAACTTTGATATAGTTTTCGTTTGGATCCCCGGGCATAAAGGCATAGTGGGTAATGAGAGAGCTGATATGCTTGCAAAGCGAGGAGATATCTCTGGACAATTATTAAATTCAGTAAAATCTATATACAGCGACTTTTTCACATTACTCAGAAAAAACATTTTAAATGACTGGCAAAAAGACTGGGAAATATTCACAAGAACAAAAGCCAAATGGTACTTTAAAATTTCCCCTGAGGTATCTTATGAACCTTGGTTTAAATCTATTGGTATACCAAGAAAAGCAATCACAACAATATGCAGAATGCGCTTCAATCATTGCCTTTCTCAATTCCACTTGCATAAAATAGGAGTCCTGGATTCTCCTTACTGCACTTGTGGGAGTGTAGAGGACTTAGATCATATTTTATTCCAGTGTCCAAATAAAAGACAAAATTCTGATAAATTATATTTAAATCTTATTAAGACTGGGTTAACGGCTCCTTTAAATGTTACATATATTCTATCGAAGTTAAGTATAGACAGAGTTAAGGAACTAATTTTGTTCATAACGCAGTCTAAAATTAAATTATGAATTTAAATTATTGAGAGAAAAAAAGAAGAAAAGCAAGTACTGACAACTTGAGTGTCTGGCCCATGGTTTATAACCATTTGCCAAAATAAGAAGAAGAAGAAGAAGAAGAACTTTATTAGTAATCTCACCACTCTTTACTGGCGCTTATTTGCTAGCTGTCTCCCCTACGTCACTGATCATCAGATGTTCGCAGTCAGCTGGTCAGATTTCGATGAGTCGTCATGTACTTCTTAGAGTGAAAAATGTTCTAAGTGGTAGTCGAAAAAATGTTGTATGCAACATGGCAGTGAAGTGTCTCGTTTGCTTGCTCGCCCCGGCTTCGCCTTGCCTCGCAATTTGCAAACTCGTTCGATAAAGTGCCACTTTACTGCCTTGTTACATAAATTATTATTATTATTATCATATTATCTTTACTTTCAGAGCTGCTCCTTTTCTTTATGATGACTACGAACGGTTTCATGAAGATATGATTACATCGAACTGCCAACCGATGAATTTACGAACTTGCTCTAGAGGGCCAATTATAATTCGCGAAGATATACGCATTCGCAAATACATTATAAATAATAAAACCAATTATCTAAATAAATAGATAACTTATTCTCTAATAGGTACTGAAGATTATTAAATCGAAAAGTATCTTATTCTAATATCTTTTTCCGAATTTCTAGTTATTCGGATATCTGAATATCCGAATAATCGGTTATTCGAATATCCGATAATATTCGAATAACTGGATATTCGAATAACCGGTTATCTGGATAATCGGGTTGTCCGGATAACCGGTTTTCGGTTTTCTTCAAAACCGCGAATATCCAAAACCGGTTAACGAATTATCCAAAAAACCGGTTTCGGTTGCCAGCACTAATACATACTTTACAATTATTATAATATAAAATATTGATGAGGCAAATAATTTTGAATAAATTGCACACGTGCCAAATCACACCCGTACCGTAAAATATTTAATTTTGGACAAAATCAATCGGGCTTATTTTCTACTCGCCAAGCAATTGTAGGTCAAGGTGCAATAACAAGTTGTTTTGCTAAGGTCGAGGACAATTACGAAACGGTTTTTATTTTTACTGGCCGTCTGCAGTGTGAATTAATTGCACCATCAGGTACGTACGTACGTGTGTACCCTTGATTTTTAAAGCATGTTTGTCGTCTACGATGACGTACTATCTAATATTTTGATGTTACGTTGCTGGTTATTGTATGAATCTTTTTCATATTAATTATACATATTATTGCTTTCATAAAGTATACACGCCTGGCGTTGAATCATCAGACATAAGAAGCATAACTCTTTGTCTTCTTCTTCTTCTTCTTCTTCTTCTTTAATAAATTCTCGATAGATGGCGTTGTCTTTATTCCGATGACTTCTTTTGTTTTCCAATGGATGGAACTGCCTTTTTTGCTTCTTCAATGAATTTTTTCCTACTCCGTTACATTAAAACGAATATCTATTATTTTATTATGCTTCTTTCTTTTTGCTTTATTCTTATTATCGGTAGATTCTTTTGTGTTTCTGATAGATGGCGTTGTCTTTATTTCGACGGATTCTTTTGTATTCTGTTAGATGGAGTTGCTATTTCTTATGTTTTTTTTTTAATTCTGGTAGATGTAGATGCAATTGCCTTCTTCTTCAATAGATTCTTTTGTTTTCCATTACATTAGAACTGACGTCTTTATTAATGAATTCTTTTTTTTTTCTTGATGAATTCGTTGTATTTTAAAAGATGGCGTTGTCTTTATTACGCTGGATTCTCTTGTATTCCGATCGATGAATTTGCCTTCTTTGTATTCCATTGCAATTAATTAATTTTTTTTTTTTTTTGCTTTTGTCTTTTTCCTTTTTTTCCAATGAATTCTCTCGTATTCCGATGGGTGGAAGTGTCTTTGTTTCAAAAGATTGTTTTGTATTGCGATAGATGGAGCTTCTTCTTCTTCTTCAATGAATTCTTAGTAGATAGCTTTGTCTTTATTCCTATGGGTTCTTTTCTGTATTCTATATTTCTATATATATTCCGATAGATGGAGTTACCTTTTTTGTTTTGATAAATTGAGTTCTTCTTCTGCAATGAATTCTTTTCTTCTCTGTTACATCTTTCTTTTGTTTGTTGTGCTCCTTCCTTTTTGCTTTTCTCTCGGTAGATTATTTTGTGTTTCTGATAGATGGCGTTGCCTTTATTCCGACGGATTATTTTGTATTCTGTTAGACGGAGTTGCTAGTTTTTCATGGATTTTTTTTATTCTAGTAGATGAAATTGCCTTCTTCTTCAATAGATTCTTTTGTTTCCCAACAGACGGAGCTGCTTTTTTAACTGTTTTTTTTTTAAATTCTGTTTCATGGAATTGTCTTTTCCGTTAATTAGCGGATTCTTTTGTATTCCAATGGATAGAGTTGCCTTTTTTTAAAAGATTTTCTTTAATTGTTCTTCTACCTTTCTCGGTAGTTTATTTGTATTTCAATAGACGGAGTTGCCTTTTTTTGAATGGGTTTCTTTAAAATTCTGATTTATGGAATTCTCTTGCATCCCATCCCAATTAGATGGAGTTGCCTTTTTTGAATGTATTTTTTTATCCTGACTGATGAAATTGCTTCTTCAATAGATTCTTTTGTTTTCCAATAGATGGAGCTGCTTTTTTTTTACTGGATTTTTTAAAATTCTATTCGATGGAATTGTCTTCTTCATTAATCACTAGATGCTTTTGTATTTCGATAGATGGAGTTGCCTTTTTTTAAGATTCTTTTAATTGTCTTCTTCCTTTCTCAGTAGTTTTTTAGTATTCCAATAGATGGAATTGCCATTTCTTTTGTGTTGTGATACTGTTTTTTTTTTTTAAATTTTAATCCTTCCTACTTTCCTCTAGCTAATATTTTTAACTTGAAATTTATAACCTTCGATTTAATAATAAATTTATTTATTATGTAGTCAATTTTTTTTTGTTAGACTCAGTCGCTTATTAACTTGTTTCCTGAGACGAAAGTCTAAGAGTGCCCAGGAACTAACTTATACATAATATAAACTAGTCCGTATGCTGTGCATTGGGCTTAGATGTATTACATAAATAGTAAATAATAGATTTTTGTATGTGTGCTTACAAGAACCAACACTAATTATTTACGATCGGGGAACTTTTCCTGCAAACTCGAAGTGAATTTGAAGCGAGGCAATAATGGAAGTTTGTGAGTTATTGTTATAATTTTTTTTTTGTACTTAAATCAGTAGTATTTAAACTTTAATTTATTTTAGAGACATTGTAAAACTTTCGTGAGTAGTTTTCAAGGGACGAAGTTTAACTCACATGCATAATTTGTAAATTATTTCATAATTCAAGAATAAAATTAAGTGTTAAAGAATCGGCAACAGTAATTAAAAAATTACACATGTGCAGTTACGACCAAAAGAAATGTCTCTCCGTTTTAAATTTTAGAAAAAAAATTCGTGAGTTAATTAATCGTTCTTGAGTACTAATTGAAAGTGACCAGTTATCACCGCCGATAATTTCTAACTCTAATCCTGTGCAGTATTTTTGTTTTTCGTTTAACGCCAACGCGTTTTATTCTATTTTATTTTATTTTTTGCATCTGATGGATCGCTCTAAGCTCCTCCAGTTTGAAACGGACCTTCGTTACATGTAGACACTTAAGTGTTAAGTTAGCCGATGACTTAAGAGATTAGTGAGAGAAGTAAATGAACGTACACTAAAGTAGTTTAGACATTTCTAATGTTTTGTCTGTGTTATCATCCTTTGTCCTTATTCATCGTAGATAAGGAAATATTTGTCGTGATTAATGAGGGAGGGTCCAACTCGCGTGAATTTGATAATACGTATCTGTTATTTATTTTTAAAAATCTCATAATTATAATCAGTGATTTTAATCAAATGGTATAATTTGCTGGAGTGATAATTAATTGATTACACCCTGTATAAGCTCGCGCATAGGTTCTGCTCACGATGCGAGATCTTTAACTGCGTACATACGTCGACCCTACAAGATCGAGTAAGAAAATTCGACGAATATCTTTGTTTAGTATACAGGGTGTTACAAACCAAACGTGTTTTTTTTTCAATTAAACACAACAATACTTCATTGCATACTTCAATTGTAAATGAAGAGTTGATGAAGATGATTATAATAACCTATTAATTTATTTGCAATACTTTTCGAGTTATTTCGTATTTTATGTGAGAAACAGGTGTCTTAAACACTGTATATACTAAAAATTAAAATACAATTGTTTAGAATGGTATTAGTAGTGGTCGCAGGGTAGATCGGGGAAATGCAAAGAAATGGGAGAAGGTTTTGATGCATCATAGAAAAACCCTCTCCAAATAATTTCATTATCAAAAATTGTATCCTTGCACGATAGATTCTGGAGTATCAAAGAGGTCAGACTTGAGCGATAAGACCGAGTCATCGACTGACTGTATGTCACAATCGACAAGTGTGAAAAATACGTATGTGGTGCAATTCGTCGTAATTTTCTTTGCAAAGACCGTGCGTCTAAAAACATCTTTCGAAAGTCGAGTACACGCAACTAAAAAAAAAAATCCCAGCAACGTTGGACTTTGTTTTTTTTTAAATTCTTTAATATCTTTGTGTTTATAATTATCACGATTTTTGCAGAAGCTTGATTACATCTACGTGCTGTGAAACTGAATCGAAAAGATAATACGCTAAGTGCATATTAAAAAAAAGGAAGATTCGATAAAACTCACTTTATCATTGATTAATTAGTTTGTTTACCGTTATCATTAGATCCTGTCATTGCGATCAGAATACAATTAATGACACACCCTAATTAAAGTCTGAAACCCTTTTACAGAATTTTCTGAATAAAGGAATTCCAATCAAGTTTTGCATTTAAAGGGGACGGCAGCCATGACATGACGTCGAATGGTTTCAAGAATTGGGCCCCTGGGTACACTTGAAAAGCTACACTTCAAAAAAAATACATTGAATAATTTAATAAAAATAAATTGGAAAGGGCTTTTTTTTGTAATAGTTAAGCTGTAGCACTAACAAACGAGGTTCGGTAGCACCCTGTATACGAAACAAAATATTTTAAGACGAGGGCGTAACAAAATTGTGGCTTTAATAATAAATGGAAACGCACAGAAAAGTTAATTTTATTTCTGTTCTATTTCATTCACTCCTTAATAATTCGATCGCGTTGCCACTATTTGAGAACTGCAATAAAATGTTCGTCCTTCAATCATTTATTATTAAATCACAATGTATCAATTTCTTTTCTACATTTTTACGACTTGTAGTATAAATAAAACGCAAAAAACTAATCCGTCGCATAAGTCGATTTTGATTAAATTCTTATAATATCAGGTAATTTATTCGGCGGTATTAAAACGTCGCACAACGCGCGCGCGTGTATGTATCTGTTGTTATAATTAATAATGTAAATGATACCGTTCATGTGTAAACTAAGCATCCAATTACAAACAAAATCGAAATAGCTTAAACAGAGTTATGTAATCGTGGAATAAAATCGCACTAGCTTGCTTCAATCATAAGAACTTACACAAAAAGCTTAGTGGCTGAGATAGTGTAATATACAAGGTACTACCGAACTAGATCGTTGATTAAACGAGTGCTTTCGGCTTTCCCGTTAGTTGAAGTACAGGGTGGATCAATTTCGATGTCTCTTATGGGCACCTCTGTAACTATAAGAGATAGAGAAAAACTAGCGGCCAAGTCTCGATCTCTTTTTTAGAGATAATGTCAATAGAATAAAGCTTTAGTGCATAAAACTTTAAAATTACGATTTGACATTTGTGCAATTTTTGACGTGAAATAAAACAAAAGACGATCGAAAAATAAAGAAAATTTATAAAATTATTATTATTATTATTATAAAATTTAAAAAAATTAAAATAAAAAAAATCTCGTTGAATAAAATTAGAAAAAAATAATAAAAATAAAAGAAATCTCATTAAATAAAATTACAAAAAAATAAAAACTAAAAGATTCTCATTAAATAAACAATTCTTTCTACTTTCCATAAAATTACAAAAAATTATAAAAATTACAAAATTCTCATTAATAAACAAAACTTTCTAAAATTAAGATTTGAACTTTAGGCAATTTTTGGCGTAAAATAAAACAAAAGACTATCGACGAATTTATAAAATTGAAGAAATCTCATTCAATAAAATTAGAAAAAAAATTACAAAAATTAAAAATTCTCAAATAAACAAAACTCTCTAAAATTAAGATTTGAAATTTGTGCAATTTTTGACGTGAAATAAAACAAAAAACGATCTAGAAATAAAGAAAATTGATAAAATAAAAATTTAAAAAAAAATTGAGTTCAAAATCGGTAGATCTATTGAATTATCGGTAGAGTTGGCAGCACTGATCGACAATGTGGATTTGGCTGTTAGTTAGTTACTTTAGTTTTTGTCGGCTTCCGCCTTTAATGATTTCTTTGTTGCCAATAGTAAAGCTGAAAAATCACTAACAAGTTTTCAATCAAATATTAAAAAATTTATCTGTTTTTTTTTTCTTCCTTGAAAATACCCATTTTTACCCACGTATTTTTTTACCCACAAGGTTGTTTAAATTATTCGTAATTCGGGTAATTTCCCGCACATTGGCAACCTTGAACACGAATGCCAACTAATGTTGCCAGACGATCAAAACTTAAGTCACCAAATTAAAAAAAAATACAATTTTAAAAGAATGATGACAAAACAGAGAAAATAAAAAATTAAAATTCAAAAATAATCGAATAAAAAAAATAATGAAAACAAAAGACTTTACAACGCAATTTAATAGATTAATAATAATTTTAAAAAAACAATTTCAAAAAAATGATGACAAAACAAAGAAAACAAAATAATAAAAATTGAAAATAAATCAAATAAAATAATAAAATAAAAACAAAGTGAGTCGATTTTTCAACACATTTTAATAGATTAATAAATTTAAAAAAAAGAACGATTATACGAAATGTTAAATAATATTTTTCGTTACATTTACATTACATTACATTATTAATACAAAATAAAAATCAAATTCGTATCTTTCAAAGCCAATATCTTCGTAAAAAAGGCCGTGAAATTTTGTCTTTACATTTTTGAGAACAAATAAATGTTTCTAAAGATCGCCCAAGTAATGGTGTGGTCCTTTCGGATCATACTGTATATTTAATATACAGTAAAACACCGCTAATGCGTCCACATTTTTATTTGGCTTTAACCAAACGCATTGCGACTTGCGGTGGGAACGCATTGTGTGGATGCTCCTTAAGAAATAAATCAAATCGGTCGTTTTCGTTTTCCTTCTTTGCTTTTGACGAAGAATTTTTCTCGCTTTTTCTTTCGTTAGAAGACAAAATGCGTTCAAGTTTCCTTGTAGAGAAACAAAAGGAAAATAGATGCGAAACAAAAGATGATCGATTTTCGATCGCATTTAACTTCGTCTTTTCCTCAAGAGAAGATGGGGAAAGCGAAAACTCGTTGAAATTACGACGAATTTCGTTCCTGTTAAGTTTCTTAAGCAAAACAAAGGAACTGTTTCGATTTCACTTCGAATGACAGCGAGAAAATAAACGAAAATTGCAAGAAAACAAAACAAAACAAATGCGGAAAACAAGGGATTGTCGATCGTTGATCTCAGCTCTGCTTTTTTTAAACACCCGATATAATACAAAGCATTTTCAAAATAAACGAGCAATTTTTCCATAGGTAAATTAGTCGTTTGTAAAATATAAAAAAAATCCCCTGGTTTTTCGACTTCGCTGTATATTAAAATAAAACTTAAAATTAGTGACTGCCGCATGTTATTAGTTATTAAAATATGTTATCGTCAATAACAACCAACTTATTAACTTATTGGTCTGTATAAAAGCAACTCAAAAAAACAAGGAGTGGTCTCTACATACGCGTCGACTTGTTTGTGGGCTTGTTTGATGAAATGGTTGTCTTTTTTTTGAAACTCGAATCGAAAATATTTACGTATTACATATTTGCGATTACGATTTGTTTGTACCAAGGCAGTGATGAGTTGACACAAATTAAAAAATTAAAAACACAAATCACAATTTTTAGGTTTTTCTTTATGAATAATCGAGAAGTATCAAACTAAGATAGCTGATTACTCGACGTTGTTACTCTTTTGTTTCCGAGTTATAAGCAAAAATTGACATTTTCGACTTTTCGTCAATCACTCATATCTCGTTTATTTTTGCAGATATTAAAAAACCGTTTTGACATTTTTTTTACATTTTACAATTCGGTGATGTAGTTGGTTTCTTGATACACCTTGACCAACCTGTACATACATCATTTTCGACAACCTCCAGAGAAATAATAAGAAGTAAGCGCTTTGCGCCATTAATAGCCAATTTCCTCACCGCCTTATCTTAAGGTTAAATTTATCTGTCACTTAGAATGTGACATACAAATGGCTCTATCCATACATTGTGTTACATTCTAACTGACAGATAAATTTAACCTTAAGATAAGGCGGTGAGGAAACAGACAGAAGACAGATGGTGACTGGATGAATAATTAATTTTTGCTCGGGTCCGTTTGATCTTGACCTTTAATTTAAAAAAAAAGATTAATCTTTTTTCAATTTTAATTTCTTGCTTGTGTTAGATAGAGTTAGGCATACTTAGGTTGGATTGACCTTTGAAAATCATTTTGACCTTGACCTTTAACTTTCTTGAGTTTCGTTCCTCTATATTTTCATGTTTTTCTAGTCTTAGTTTCCTGCTTGGCTTGAACAGAATTAGGTTGACCTTTCATTTAACCTTGATCTTTAATTTTTCTAATTTCATTACCTATTTTAATTTTAAATTTTCTTGCTTGGGCTGAATAGTGTTACGTCAACTTGGGCTGACCTTTTAATTTAATTTGACCTTGACCATGACTTGGGTTGACCTTGAAATTTCACTTGATCTTGACACTTTTTGTGTTTTGCTTTTTTTTAAAATTTAATTTCTTTCAATATTAGTTTCTTGTTTGGGTTTAGCAGACGTAGGTTGATTTGACTTAGGTTGACCTAGAACTTGACCTTTGACTATTTAAATTTTAGGTATAATTTTTTACAATCTTAATTTTTGCTTGGGTTGAGTAGAGTAAGATTCAGTTGGGTTGACCTCGAAGTTCCGTTTGACCTTAATCTTTAACTTCTCAATTTCTTAAATTTTAAATTCATTTCCACTTGAGCTTGACTTTTAATTTTCTCTAGCTTTTCTTTTCTTAAAGTTTTGTTAATTTTTATATTCCTCCAGTCTTAGTTTCTTGCTTGGGTTGGGCAGAATTAGGTTGACTTTGGTTAGGTCGACCTTGAACTCTCATTTGACCTTGACGTTTAACATTTATTGAGCTTTGCTTTTTCAAGTTTTAATTTCTTTCAATCTTACTTTCGTGCCTGGGTTGAGCAGTCCTTGGTTGAATTAGGATGACCTTGAGCTTGCATTTGACCTTGACCTTGACCTTCGTTCCTTTACATGTTTTTCCAGTCTTAGTTTTTTGCTTGACTTGAACAGAATTAGGTTGACTCGAGTTGGGTTAATCCTGAACTTTCATTTGACCTTCACCTTTGATTCTTCGAATTTAATTTTTTTAATTTTACATTTTCTTGCTTGGGTTGAGCTGAGTTGACACTTTTTGTGTTTTGCTTTTTCAAGTTTCAATTTCTTTCAATCTTAGTTTCTTGTCTGGGTTTAGCAGACTTAGGTTGACCTAGAACTTACATTTGACCTTGACCTTTAACTATTTAAATTCTTTGTTTAATGTTTTTCAGATCTTAATTTTTTGCTTGGGTTGAGTAGATTAAGATTCAGTTGGGTTGACCTCGACCTTTAACTTTTCAATTTTTTAAATTTTAAATTCATTTCCACTTGATCTTGACTTTTAATTTTCTCTAGCTTTGCTTTTTTAAGTTTTGTTAATTTTTATATTCCTCCAGTCTTAGTTTCTTGCTTGGGTTGAGCAGAATTACTTTGACTTTGGTTAGGCTGACCTTGAACTGGCATTTGACCTTGACCTTTAATATTTTTTTGAGCTTTGGTTTTTTTTAAGTTTTAATTTCTTTCAATCGTACTTTCTTGCCTGGGTTGAGCAGTCTTAAGTTGAATTAGGATGACCTTGAGCTTACATTTGACCTTGACCTTTAACTTTTTAAAAGCTTAAATTTTTCCCAATCTTAATTTTTTGCTTGGGTTGAGTAAAGTAAGATTTAGTTCGGTTGGGTTGGCCTTGAAGTTTCGTTTGACCCTGACCTTTAACATTTACTTTTTCTTATTGTAAATTTTTTTCCGATCTTAATATTCTGAAAGAAATCGTGCTGACGCTGACAAGAAATATTAATTCTAAACAACTGCATTAGAAAATTACAATAACGCTAAAGTCACATGACGGTTAAAAATTAACGGTGGTTCAAGAAATTAAAATTTCCGCTGCTACGACATTGCGCTCATTGAAAATCTGCCAAGAAAAGATGATTTACTGATTTAAGTTTAGCAACCCCTTGTATATGAAAAACAAATTTAAGAAGGCAATGTTAATAATGTTATAAAGACCTTTTCCAGATATGATAACTTAGAAAACGTGATGTCAGTAAAAGAGTCAGTAAAAGAAACGAAGACTTCAACAAAGAAGATGGATGAATGTGATAGCAACAAGGTGGAAGAGGAAGGACTAGAAGAAAATCAATTACGCGGATTGTTAAGGGTTGAACGAAAAAGTATTTCATTAAACGTGAGAATAGAAATGAAATTAATTTCTCTGCACGTTTCTAATTTTATTATTAGAACAACAATTTTGTTACGTCCAAAGTCCCTCCCAAAGAAAATGTTTTTTTTTTGTGTACAGGGTGCTACTAAACTTCAGCCATTTATCGTTCATAAAATATTAAATGAATATTTAAAAAAAAAACTTTTATAACTACATATTAATATCCTTCAGTAGTTACGTTTGCCAAAATAAATATACCTATGTAGGAGATACGAGGGAAAGTAAAAAAAAATATAGAAACTTTTTAGAAATCGAGAATCTTTAGATCCGACTTTAATATTAAGACAAAAGTTATTATTTTGTATATAATCTCTGTTTCTATGCACTTAAATCCGTCTAGCACACAATTCTGTTGTTGTTAAAAGAAAGTCATGTCCGCGGCCATTTCTGCACCTCTTCATCTGATTGAAACCATTTTCCCCTAGCTCTTCTTTCAATAAATTTGAAAAAAAAATTGCTCGTGACAGTATGGTGGATGATTCAATAGTACAGAAACAATTCTATAAGTTTCTTGTGCATCTTTTTTTTAATGTCCTTCTCAATAACGCAAGATCCTAAAAGACTTGTCTCCCATCCTCTTGAACATATTATGGATTTCATGTTCCGTTCCAGACTGTACCAATAACTCAGTATCCGTGATTGTTTAACTTCTCAACGTCTCATTATCTGTGAGCAATATATCAGTATCTGTGAATATTTACCTTTTATTTTCAGACAGAAAATGAACAAACAAATGAAGAAGTGAACGTATTCCGTTCAGAGTCTCTCGATATATCAGTATCTGTGGGTATTTACCTACTCAGTGACTCAGTATCTGTGAGTATGTACCTTCTCAATACATCAGCATCTGTGAATATTGACCTTTCCATCTTCAGATATAAAATGAACAAGCAAATGAATTCTGTCAATATCTCAGTATCTGTGAGTGTTTACCTTCTCTATATCTGAGCACCCGTGAGTATTTACCTTCTCAGTATCTCAGTATCTGTGAGTATTTACCTTTTCATCTTCAGATATAAAATGAGCAAAAGTAAACCAAACGCTCTTCTTAGATTTACTTATACGCTATTATTAGTCATACTCAGCTTTATTTGGGCTCTTTAATTTTTGACTCCACCTCGTAAGTAGCTCCTAAAACTAAACTTGGAGCATTCTATTATGGATGGGCCTTTCCGATTTAGCAAAACGTCAGAGACCGTGTTAAACACACGCTGCGTTTGCATGTGTATTTAACAATGGAGATCAACGGACAATTTTTGTACCTGCTTTTATACGAGGGTCGCGTAGCAACAGACTGGCAGGCAGGTGCGCAAGCGACTCATGTTCAGAGTTCATAGACATTATCGTGTGATTAAAAACTATTTCGTTGTTTGATAAAATACTACCTCTTACAAGAAAATTATTTACGAAAAAGAAGTCGTGTTTTTTCTTAAACCGGATTATCTACATACACGACAAATGGAATTTGTAACACGAACAATAAAATAAGTAGAGGCACTGATAAAGCGTATTAATTTCTCGATAAGGTAGATTACAGGCTTCGATAAGGTTTCGAGTTGATTTAGATGTTTGAGCGTGAATTCCACGATTGTTGACCGTTGTTAATTATTACAACTGAGTTTATTGGCGATCCGGTTTTATTAAATCGCGTTGCGTCATTAGAATAGATGACAATTTATTGATAGATAGGTTTGGGCATTCTATGTTAAATAAAGGTTCCGTCCTCGATATTTGTGTTCAAATTACAAAGAGTGAAATTAGCTTTTGTTGAAAGAAAAATCGTCGTTCGTTTCTCAAATTTATGAAAAATTGTAACTACACGTTTTTATCTGGAACACCCGCTATATTTTTCGCGTAAAAAGACAGCAAAAAAAAGTATTTAAATAAATCTTATACAAATTTGTTTTTTTTTTAGTTAAGCCCCGTAGAATCTCAGAAACAATAACAGGTAAAGATTTAATTGATTAAAAAAATCCAAAGAATTAAATTCACACGAGTGCCTCTCAAGCAATAAATTTTTTAAAAAATTGTATCTTACTTTTGTATGACATGACACAAAAAGGTTTTTTTAAAATAAATATAAAACAGCAAATAAACGTCAGCTTTTTGCATTAATTTTTCAAGGACGAAACTGAATGCGAAACTTGTAAATAAAAAATTTGCAATAAGAAATTACCTACTTTAAAAAAAGCAGGAAGCGATAAGGTTTATAAACCACGTTAAAAAAAAGTCTTATCTCTACTTTCGTATATCGTTTAGTGTGAAGAAGTAGAAAAGTGATAAACAAAATAAATAGTGAATGAATAATATGTATATGAATAATACAATGTGTTTCATTTCTCATCTACACACCCCTGTAGTTTTTATATTTATTAACGGATCGATTTCAAATTTTCGCCAGATGAACTTCCTCTTAAAACACACATTTTTCAAATTTGAAATCTTTTGTATTGCAAGCCATGACCTACTGCGATTTAATAGAAAGTCGAAAAAATTAAGAAATCATAGTAGGCCTTGTTTGATCAAAAAAAAGTTATTAGAAAAAGTTGTTTAGAATTACGAAATAACCCCAATTACCAAATTTGGTTGAAAAATTTTAATTTTTAATTATTAAAAAAATAGAATTTCAATTTAATCCATAGTTTTACAAAACGCTAAAACTAACCAACTAAAACACACAGAATGAAAAAAACAGCTTAATCTAATATTTTACCAGGCCCCCATCGTGCAGTATGCATTTTTCGATACGTTTCCTATTATTCTTTACAACATTGTTTAGTTCCTGTGATGTTCAAGACAAGCTTGCGCAAGTCTCCTGTATTATTATTTTGATTTTTGTACTCTTTCTGTTTAAAAATTTTCATTTAACCATTCGCGAACTATTCAAGCATTAAGAATAGTTAGAGAATGGTTAAATGAAAATTTTCCTTTACGATGGATAGGCAGAAACAGTCCTTTCATGTTTTGGTGTCCCAGATCTCCTGACTTAACACCTCTGGATTTTTATTTATGGGGAATACTTAAACAGAAAGTCTACAAAAATCAAAATAATAATGTAGAAGACCTACGCAACAGGATTCGTCAAGCTTGTCTTGAAATAACACCCCAGGAACAACAAAGTTGTAAAGAATAATAGAAAACGTATTGAAAAATGCATACTGCGTGATGGGGCCTGGTAGAACATTAGATTAAGTTGTTTTTTTCATTCTGTGTGTTTCAGTAAGTTAGTTTTAGCGTTTTGTAAAACTATGGATTAAATTGAAATTCTATTTTTTTAATAATTAAAAATTAAAATTTTTCAACCAAATTTGGTAATTGGGGTTATTTCGTAATTCTAAACAACTTTTTATAATAACTTTTTTTGATCAAACAAGGCCTACTATGTTTTCTTAATTTTTTCGACTTTCTATTAAATCGCAGTAGGTCATGGCTTGCAATACAAAAGGTTTCAAATTTGAAAAATGTGTGTTTTAAGAGGAGGTTCATCTGGCGAAAATTTGAAATCGATCCGTTAATAAATATAAAAACTACAGGGGTGTGTAAATGAGAAATGAAACACATTGTATAACGCGTTTAATTTTAAACTAATTTTAAATTTAACTTTAAGTTTTATTAAATAAACATAATTTATTTTTATTTATTATTTTTTTTTATTCTGCCTTATTGTTGTCAGAACCACTACCAATATTTCTCGAGACAGCTGGAGAATTATTAACGAAAGCAGGTCGAATAAAAATGTAAATGTGTTGGGTTGTCGTTACGGGATATAAAATAAGTAGGCTTTGGTGCGATAAACAAGTTTTGTCAGAGAGTTATAAATAGAAGTTTCAATACATTTTGTTAAACCCAATTTGTGGCCTATTTTCTATTACTAACGACTCAACAGTGGCGACGAGGACAAAAGGCAAGAAAAAAATGGACACTGAATCAATGAAAGCGTTCATCACAAATCTTCTGGCAAGTCAAGACGAAGCTTCGAAAAGAAGAGAAGAAGAATCTCGTAGACGCGAGGACGTTTTGGTTCAACTCATAAAGAATCTTCAAATTAATTCTAATCAACCGTGCACTACTTCGTCAATTGCGCCTTCATCAGGAACATTTCCACAATTACCTGAATTCGAACCTGATCAAGAAGATGTTACTAAATTCGACGAATGGTTAAGCCGTTTCGAGTTCGCATTGGATTGCACATCACCGAATATGGCAGATAAAGACAAAGTAAAATTCGTCATGACAAAACTTTCTGCAGCAGCCTTCAGTGAGTATACCAAATTCTGTATGCCGAAAGCGGTTACTGATTTCGATTACAACGAAACTACCTCACGTCTTCGACAGCTATACAGTAAAAAACGCTCAATTTTCGCAGAACGTTATGACTGTTTGCGCATTGCAAGAGACGAAGGTGAAGAATTCAGACATTATGCAAACCGTGTCAGAGCAACGAGACGAAAATATCAATTCAGTGACCAAACTGAAGAGCAATTTTTCTGTTTAATCGCACTCACGGGTCTAAAATCAACATCGGATGAATCACTTCGTGCTCGTATGCTTCAAAAGCTAAACGCAGATGGAGAAAATGTCAAATTCGACGATGTAATGAATGATTGTGAAGAGTTCATTGCAATGAAATCAGAGAGCAAATTGTATGAACAAAAGGAGCGTCTTGTAAACAATGTTCGCTCCAAATATAAACAGAAAAATAACAGCAAGAAAGACACACCGCCTAGTGCATACCGACGTTGTGGAGAAATGCACTGGTTCAAGGACTGTCCATATAAAAAACATAAATGTCAAAAATGCAAGCGATTGGGACATTTAGAAAAACAGTGCAAAGAACAGTCAAAGAAGAATAAGCCGTCAAAAAACGTAAATACAATCAACGTTGGTATTCTACAAAATTCAATAAATAATTGCCGACTGCTAAAAAAGTCAATTAATGTTAATGGAATACCAGTAGACTTTTACCTAGACAGCGGATCAGAAGTCAATATTATTGACGAAAATACCTACAATCAAATCGGGTACCCTGAAATTCTACCATGTAATGAACGAGTACAGGCATATGATGGAAGCATAATTAAGTCACCTTTCTTAGGCAAAGGACGTGCAACATTCCACTACGCTGGTAATCCAAGTTAAGAAATATTCTACGTGGCCAAACAAGGATCACTAAATTTGCTGGGCTTAAATGCCATGTGCAATTTTAAATTCTTTTCTAACGAAATTCAAAATGTCAACGTCTGTCAAAAGTCAAATAATGAGCAGCAAAATATCGTAAAATCGTTACAAAAAAGTTACCCAGATGTGTTCAATGAAGGATTAGGATGCTGCAATATAATTAAAGCATCGCTTATCCTAAAACCAAATGTCACGCCAATCAAAAGAAAAGCGCGATCTGTTCCATACGCTTCAAGAGCTCGAGTAGATCAAGAACTTGACCGACTAATCAAGATGGGAGTGATTAAATCAGTCGACTACGTTGAGTGGGCTGCACCCATTATGGTAATTACAAAACCAAATGGATCTTCACGTCTTTGCGTAGACTACTCTACTGGACTTAACGACGCACTTCAACTCAACCAACATCCGCTACCGTTACCAGAAGACATTTTTACATCTCTCAATGGTGGAAAAATCTTCTCTCAAATCGATTTTTCGGACGCATATCTGCAAGTTGAGCTCGACGATGCATCAAAGAAACTTTGCAACATTACAACGCATCGGGGCTTCTACGAATTTCAACGTCTTCCATTTGGAGTAAAGTCAGCACCAGGCATATTTCAATCAATTATGGACTCAATGATTGCAGGACTGTCGTTCGCTTTTGCATATTTGGACGACATCGTCATCGTCAGTGGAAATATCGACGAACATCGACAACATCTTCATGAAGTGTTTCGCCGTATCCACCACTATGGGTTTCACATTCGTTTGGATAAATGTGCTTTCTTCAAGACTTCAATAAAATACCTTGGTTATATTGTAGACAGCAATGGACGCCGCCCAGATCCAGCCAAAATTAGCGCAATCGCTAAAATGCCGCAACCCACAGATATTTCAACTCTTCGTTCATTTCTTCTAAATTATTATCAGGTATTCGTTAATAAAATGAGACACATTCGCCAACCACTTGATGAACTTTTAAAAAAAGATCAAGAATGGCAATGGTCAAATTCATGTCAGCAAGCTTTCCAGCGGATTAAAGATGTACTTCAGTCGGATCTTCTCCTTACTCACTACGATCCTTCATTAGACATTATCGTTGCTGCTGACGCCTCAAATCTTGGACTCGGAAGACACTTTACGTTACTTACCGATCATAAACCTCTTATTGCAATTTTTGGAAATAAGAAAGGCATACCGACACATACTGCAAATCGTCTGCAACGATGGGCAACAATTTTAATCGCTTACAATTTCAAAATCGAATACCGGAGAACTACTGAATTTGGACAAGCTGATGCGTTATCACGGCTGATTTCAGATCAACCAACCACAGATGAACAGGTAGTCATTGCAGCAGTTCAACAAGATTTCGATTTTACGTCAATATCATCTCAGCTAGCGGTAACATTCGACACACTTTGTGAGCAAACTAAGAAGGACAAACTCCTACAAACGGTGATACAGTACGTACACACAGAATGGCCATCCGATATCAAGAAGTTACCAAATTGGAATAGTATGCAACATTTCTTTCGACGACGTGACGGTCTCACCATCGAAAAAGACTGTCTCCTCTACAATGATCGTGTCATTATTCCTACAGTTTTACAAAAGAAGGTACTCAAACTACTTCATCGTGGACATCCAGGCATTCGACGCATGAAATCCTTAGCTCGTTCGTATGCCTACTGGCCGAACATGGATAAGGATATTGAATCAATGGTACGTCAATGTTCTTTATGTATCACAGCAGCCAAACAACCGAATACTTCAGAACTGTATTCATGGCCGAAACCAAATTTTCCTTGGCAACGAATTCATTTGGATTATGCAGGTCCATATCAAGGAAATAATTTTCTAGTTGTAGTAGACGCCTATTCCAAATATCCAGAGATTTGCACGATGATAAGTACTACATCAATCTCAACAATTAATAGACTTCGAAAACTATTTCTTCGACATGGCTTACCGGAAGTTATTGTCAGCGATAACGGAACACAGTTTAGTTCATACGAGTTCAAGAAATTTTGTCAAGAAAATGGAATTGAACATATTTTCTCACCTCCGTACCATCCACAATCAAATGGACAAGCGGAACGATTTGTTGATACGCTAAAGCGAGCACTTCTCAAATTAAAAGGGGAGGGAAATATACAACATTCGCTAGACATCTTTCTTGAAACATACCGTATTACCCCAAATTCTGCACTTCCCGACAATAAAACACCAGCTGAACTACTGTTCGGACGTAAGCTCAGAACAAGTTTGGATCTTTTGATGCCGCCTAAGAAGCCGTCAATACGCGACATTAAGATGGAACAACAATTTAACATTAAGCACGGTGCTCAAAAACGAGTTTTTGAGATAGATGAACTTGTTTATGCACGACATCGTCGATCGCAATGCTGGCAACCCGGAAGAATTCTACAGAAATTGGGACATACAATATATGAGGTACAATTAGGTGATCAGACAACCCGCCGTTTTCATGCTAACCAAATAATAAAAAGAAAAACAGAACCGTCATCAAATGATCAGTTAGCAGCAATCGCCGAAGCTTTTTCCATTCCCATTGCTAGAAAGACTCCTGTTCCTAGACAAGCGAAGGAATTAGCTGCTGAAATAACACCGCACGAAAAAGAAGACGCCGAACCTATTTCAGAAGAACCTACTCTTCGAAGATCTAGTAGAAATCGTCAACCTACTAAAGAATTATAACACCACGCCAAAAGAAATATTTACTTACTTAAAATCCTCCATTTGTTGGATATATAATATTTTTATTAATGTAATTTCTTAAAAGGGGAGGTGTTGGGTTGTCGTTACGGGATATAAAATAAGTAGGCTTTGGTGCGATAAACAAGTTTTGTCAGAGAGTTATAAATAGAAGTTTCAATACATTTTGTTAAACCCAATTTGTGGCCTATTTTCTATTACTAACGACTCAACAAAATGAATGGTACCTTATTAATGAGGCCGGTGAAGAAGTTACACATATGAATTCCATATGCGAAGAAATGAACAACCACTTTATAAAATTGTCAAAGAATGTACCTATTCCCACTTGTCTCCAACCCACAGGAGAATTTTGTCCAGTAAGTATGTACTTGGATCCTACCGATAACTATGAAATTAGAGACATAATCAGAAAGAAATGTGTAAAAAGAAGTTCTGGACTTGATGGTATTCCGGGTAATATTATTAGAGAGGTTTCTGACTTAGTCGATGAACCGCTAAGCAATATCATCAATGATTCTTTCAAGGAGGGTGAATATCCATCAGCTTTAAAGAAGTCTAAAATTGTACCTGTTTATAAAAATAAGGGTGAACGCTATAGAACGGCTTCATATAGACCAATAGCAATCCAGAATCAGCTAGGAAAAATTTTTGAAGAAGCTTTCAATAAAAGATTAATTTCTTTTATCAATAGATACCATATTTACAGCGATTCTCAATATGGATACAGGGCTAGAAGGTCTACTACCTTAGCAACTGCACGGGCTTACATGCTGGAAGAATTAAATAAAAAAAATAAAGTTTATGAACTATATTTTGATTTAAGTAGGGCTTTTGATTCTGTTAATAGAAGATTACTAGCCTGCAAATTGGAGATATTGGGAATTAGAGGTATACCAAATCGTTGGATACAGTCTTATCTTGGTGAAAGAACGCAACAAATCAATATTAAAAATCATTTATCAAGTGAACAATGCATTGATGTTGGTGTCCCTCAAGGATCCATACTTGGGCCTGTACTCTTCACTCTTTTCATAAATGATCTTCCTAACAGTTGTTCCATACCGTCGCAAGTTACGCTCTATGCTGATGATACGAGTTTTATCATATCTGAAAATATGGAGAAAACAGCCATAGTCACCACCAATGCTTGCGTTGAACAGTTATCACAGTGGTGCCTTAATAACGGTTTGATTCTGAATGCAAAGAAATCACAGATTGTGCCAAAAAACCACACTTTAAAGAAGTCAGCTCTAGTAATATATAACGGTCAATCAATTCCCATAACACCAACTTGTAAATTTCTAGCACTCGAGCTTGACTCAAAACTTACGTGGAAACAACACGTGGACCAAATAGTTAAAAAACTAAGTGCGCATGCGTTCTTAATATTTCGCCTTAGGACTACAGTGTCTAATGATGTTTTGGTTTGGTTCAGTCGGTACTGTCCTATGGAATAATATTTTGGGGAAACTGTGCTGAAATATTAAAAGTGTTCACACTTCAAAAAAAAATAATCAGGCTGATGGCAAATGTTCCCACAAGGACTTCCTGCAAAGAGCTTTTTATTCAATATCAAATTATGACGATTACGTCCCTATACATTTACGAAGTAATAGTGTACTCAATCACTTCTGAAAATATTGTATATAATAAAAACTTTCATGATCATTATACAAGAGCAAGAAATGACATTAGATTACCATTTAATCGATTAGCAACCTGTCAAAATGGCCCCTTGTTTATTGGTATGCAGTGTCTACAAAAAAATTTTAAACCTTTGGGCTGATGATATACCAGAGACGATAAAAGGCTTTAAGTGCAAACTAAAGATTTTTGTTATTTCCAAAGCATATTATAATTTAAATGAGTTTCTGTCAGAATAAGTTATTTAGTGTAATTTGTAAATATGTAAATTACATGAAGAAAGAAAATTGGTCAAACTTGATTTAACGACATATCACTAAATCTTAATTTTCTCTAACACATTAGCAAATTAATTAACTTTGTTTTGATTTGGATTAACTGTTTTCAATGAACTTTATTTTATTTCATTGTAACCTATTCTATCTACTTCTATTCAATTTTATTTTACTTAATTATATATAGATCAATTAATTTAATTTATTTCAACTTACGTATTATAATGTATTCTAATTTATTTCCTATTATTTTAATGTTGTTCAATTAATTGTTTTTTTTTGTTCCACGACATGTCTCACATATGTAAAATTTTGTAATTTTCATATTATAGACAAATAAATTATTATTATTATTATTATTATTAGAATATCAATAGCAGGACAATTTTTGCAATTTCGGCCATTAAAAGTCAATTATAATTTTGAATTCACGAAATGAAATAAAATTACTACAAATAAATCAGGTGAGTAACACAAAAAAAAAAACAATTAAAAATATAAAAACATGTGATGCAAAATTTGTATGATTGTGATAATGATAAATGTTTATAGTTATTAATGAGGATTAACTTAAAAGGAAAATAACAATGCCGAAGGCGAAAATTTCCAGAATTAAAGAATTCAATCAAGAAAAAAATACGAAGTAGTATAATGAAATATAAAATAAAATTATTAGTAATTATAGTTGCCCCAGTTTGGTACCGGTTTTATGGTCTTGCTATACAAAAAGCGACAGAGAGGAGACATATAGACACCGCAGTGCCGGTCTCTTTGAAGAATTTTTTATAGCAAGATCATAAAACCGATACTAAACTTGGACGACTATATCAACAACTCAAATAAAAAATTAAAAAATTTTTTTGTATTAAATGTACTATATTGTTTTTTTGATAGTGTAAGATTTTTAGTTTTATTTGCTTTGCTATTTTTGTAATTTATTTTATTTCACCTTTTGCTAAAAAATGACGGCATTATGTATTTTCTTTATACAGCATCCTATAGGTGGGACAATGTATACCTATCTACTCCTATCATGTCTCCATTTGACGTGTAATAATATATGTATAATAATAATAATAACGATAATAAAATATAATAATAAATATTTCCTTCCCTTTTTGATTTTCTTTGCGTTTGAATTCAGAGTTGCCAGATTGGGCGAAATTCCGCCAATTGGGCTACATTTTAGACACACTTGGGGCTTAAAAATCTTATTTGGGGACTGGCGCCAATTTGGGCTACTCCGTTCATATAATGAACATTCAATAAAATTCTATCTCTAGTTATCCATGGAAACAAAAGTATACTACTAAACTAAAAATCTGGCAATCCTGCGTTTGATCGTTCGTCATTTGTTTATCAACTGTTTCTGAAGTTCGTCCTGTCACTTTTTGAAATTTTCTTCCGCGTCCTTGCCGTTATTGTTTGAAAGAACGTCTCACGGTAGTTTCAGATTGAACATTTTTTTTTGTTTATTTTGTTTACATTATAATATTTCCTGAAATTACTTATTTTTCTTTCGTAACTATTTCGTAAAATTTACGATCGTCCTTTGTTTTTCTTTCTCTTTTCTTTCATTTCCTTTCGAGGTTATGTTTTTTTCTTTTCAGTTCTGATCATATCTCTCCAGGAATCAAAAATGTTCTCCTTTTTTGTTTTAATTTACGTCATCCATGTTTCTTAAAAATTTTACGCACTCGTTCTCCTTACGATCGTCATTTTTTTTTTTTTTTATTTCTTCATTTCAATTGGGTTTTTTGAATCGTCGGAGGCGTTCGTAATTTTTTCTTGTTTTTGATTGTTTATCATTTTTCATTGAAAAATTAAGAAATTTCTCTTTAGATTTCTGTACTCTTTTTCTTTCTTAAACGGGCTTAAATGGGCCAGTTTGATAATGGGACTTAAAAGAGACCTTAAAATTAAAGTCACATTCGTGTAAACATCTTTCAGCATTTATTATTTAATTATTAATGTAAATCAGATGTACAGTATATAAATATACTTGGTGGTCTAATAATCAAAATAAATAACTATAAAATTATTAACAATACATAAAATTTGCTTTTAGAAAGTTACATCTTAACTTTTACTTTCTTTCCACATTTCCTATTAATTTTATCAAATTTATTTCATTCTTGAATTGTTCTAGGAAAAAAAAATTATGAATATTCGTTTTCGAAAATGGTATTTTATATGTAAATTTATGATATTTTCTAGTACTTCAATCATTTACTTTTTATTTTTTTATATTTTGAAACATAATATGTCGTTTGCATTTTTTTAAACATCAACAGATCAACATAAATAAATTTAGGCAGCCTGTAGAAAATTGCCTGTAGCAAATGGCAATATGAGTTCGAATATTTGTATTTTTATTGTCGCAATAACACAATCAAGAGTTTTACAAAAGTCAGATATACAAATAAGTACAACTAATTGAGAAAGTAGTAGGGTGGCCATAAGAAAAAACATGCGTGTGTTTCAAAAATTCTGAAAATTCGTCAGTAGAATAGAATGCATCATCTTTTAAAAACGACATTAATTTCATTTTAAACGTTTTGTAAGACCACTGTTTTACTATTATTGGTAATTGAATATAGAGTTTGGTCCGTTTCTCTATTTGCTTAACCTGAAAAATTGAGGACGTTTTTGAAACGTTATAGAACGTCTATTTAGTGCATTTAATTTTGTATATTCTAAATTAAAATATCCATTAGAAGTAGAAAAAGCTGGTAAACTAGTTACAATTTTCAAGGACGTAAATAAGAAATAAAAAATAAAATTGAAATTAGAAATTGCATATGTAGAAAACATTTTTAGACGAAAATTGAAAGCCCACAACTGTTTTCTACTTTTTTCTATTTTCAACCCTAAAAACTGCAAAATGAATCTCTAGAATTTTTATCGTAAATATTTCTAAACTTTTATCATTTCGCAATACAACTAATAACTACTTTTTCCTTTTTAAATACTATGTAACTTAGGTTGTGAGAGTATTTGAAGCAATTAAAAAAGTGTAATAAATTTAAACAAAATATTTGTTTTATTTAATTTTACAGTTTTTTTTGTTTAAAACATTATTAATTTTAAGTCAATTTTAAACATGTTTTAAACAAAAAAAAACTGTTTAAAATCAAATAAAACAAATGTTCTGTTTTTTTTTTAAACAGTTTTTTTCCAACTCTGGTTGTCATAAACTGTAAACACAAGATTTCTTGAAACAGATGAGCGAAGTCCAAGGTATAGTGTCCGAACCAGAGTACTGCAAGTGCGTAGGTAGTGTCGGTAGGTAATACCCGGTCGATACTACTGCGCCGCTTGAGTAAACCAACTTTATACGTAGTGTTTTTCTTCACAGGTTCAGGTTGGATTTCCCACAACTCCTGCGAGTTTTCATCCAAGTCTAAACTGTCTGGACTACTTTTTGGCCTTTCTGATGAATCCTGTAGCACCAGCTGCGTTAAATGCACTCTGTTGCGGGCTGAAAGAGAAAGCGTTTCAGCACATGGAACTTCGATCGAAGTTAACATGTCTTTCTCGTCAGCTTCGCTTGGTTCTTCCAAAATAGCAATGGACTCGGACACTTTAGGACCATTCAACTCATCTAAATTTAATTTATTGTCATAATGTAAAGATCTTCGACTTTTTAGGACGGTCTCCGGTGAGTATCGACTACACAAAGGCGTCAAAATGGAATTATTAATTAATTTTTCATCTTTCTGCTCTTTGCCGGAAATTTTGGATTTATGGCTCTCGGGTTCAAACACATGCAAATTTCTACAAGTAAACGACTTATCACTCGACGGGAATTTCCTACTAGTTTCTAACGAGGGTTTATCCGACCTTCTCGGCGCCAGCTTCTCCACTTTCATTTTAGTCCTGTGCTTATCTTTCAAGGCTATCTCCCCTACTTCCGGGTTGTCGTGGTGTCCGAAATTCTCCTGTATCACAATTTTATTTTCGAACGTCTTAAGATCATCACTCGTATTCTTTATGTGATCGTTCAGAAATTTGTAAGACATTCGCATGGGTCGCGACAGTGACTCACTAAAATAATCTATGTTTTCTTTCGAAGTCGTGAATTTCGGTTTCGATTCGCTCGTCCTCGTGTTGCGCATTTGCCTTTTCATCGAAAGATTCTTCATTTTCGATTTGAGCGTGTGCATTTTGGACGCCATCTCCATGTCTTCGGTGATTTTCTTGAAGAAACTGACTTGGTTTTCGTCTCGTTCGTTGATACGGTACGGAGGAGAAACTGCCTTGTCTGCGTATGGTGAATAACTTCCGTCTTCATTTTCGATGACGCGGATTAAGTTGATGACTTCGCCTTCCTTGAATACCAGAACGGATACTTTCGAGCCACTTTTTTCACCGATTTCTTCTCTGAAGCAAATAGAATAAAAGTTATTTCAAATTGAAAAAGTAATTTTGTTTGAAAATCATGAAAATCATGAAAATTTCAGTAAAACTTTATTTGAATGTCAGATACCAAAGAAGAAACTTTCAACTCAGTTTCTCTTCCTCAATAAAAAAAAAAGTTTAATTTTTCCTTGTTATAAACTGACGTACTTGGATTAAAGTTGTGTACACGAACGAACGAACTTTTTTAATGAAAGTATGGAAATATCTTTTGAAGCAGAACGATTCAGGGAAATGAAATGACTGACTCAAAATAAATAGTATTAAGCGAGATTCACACTGAGGCGGTTGCGGTAGCGATTGTGATAGCGGTGGCGGTGAAAACCGTTCACATACGTGCGAAAAGACAGACTTGCAACCTTTCTACCATTGAACCTACGAAATTACATACTGTCAATGCTCTCATGAGAGAGTTTGTGATCGCAATCGCAACCGCAATCGCGTGTGTGCCAAGCGGGACACACATTGAGGCGGTTGCGATTGCGGTGGCGATCGCGGGAGCGGTGGCGCGGGCGTTGCGATAGTGATATTGGTGCACACGCTGAAATCGCGATAATACTGTAATGTGCAGTAAGTGTTAATACTTGTGGGGTAGGAAGACAAAATATTTAAAGATACAATAATCGAATGAGATCTGCACTCCTTACAGTTTTGTTATCGGAAGAAGAAGAAGAAGGTCACAGGCAAGTGATGTTCTCTAAATCCGATTTTGTTTTCAATTAGTATTTTTAAAATTCAGATATAAAAGAAGAAAAATATGGACCCATGATATTAACTTGAAACGTAAGAAAGAAGGTGAATTCCATAAATTATACCCGCAATTACGAAACGATGAAGAAGAACGTTTTTATGCCTATTTATTGATTCTAGCTTGTAGTGATCTGCTATAGTTATATGATTTGTATGCCAGGGTTGCGATTGAAAGAATTTAAGATAATTGTACCAAAATTTCAAATCACTGACATTGTATGTACTATGGTACACATATGACCAAGACCTAGCTGCGTAGTCTAAAAGAAAAAAAAAATCTACGTCGTTAACAATGTTGCCAATAGACGTTCGCCAAAAGTCTAAACATGTAGCTTAAATAATCACTAATAGGCAAAAATAATTCATTAAAAATTTCACTAGAAATAAATCCCAAGAATTCAAATTTTGTTTTCCTTTTTCTACTTCTAATTTCTACTTTTTTCTTCGTAAAAATATAACAAAATACAATCAACTGTGAAATAAATTTAGAATAATCGCGTTTTCTTCCTGGAAAGACACAAAGTTTTTTTTGTTTAAAACATTATTAATTTTAAGTCAATTTTAAACATGTTTTAAACAAAAAAAAACTGTTTAAAATCAAATAAAACAAATGTTTTGTTTTTTTTTTTAAACAGTTTTTTTCCAACTCTGGTTGTCATAAACTGTAAACACAAGATTTCTTGAAACAGATGAGCGAAGTCCAAGGTATAGTGTCCGAACCAGAGTACTGCAAGTGCGTAGGTAGTGTCGGTAGGTAATACCCGGTTGACCGGGTACTGTCTTACGGGACCAGGTAATACCTATAATCGAATATCTCCAGGTATTCGGCAGCACATGTTACTGGGAGAGTTAAGTTCTAGGTAACACTCATTGTTGGGTACCTCTTATCCCCGGTAATACTCAGTACCTACCAACTACCCAAGTCTTTGTTCTTTGCTCGGCATAGCCTGTTAGTGCGACTATCAAATTAAAGTGATTTGGGAAAGTTTGATGACAAGTGTTAATTTATGACTTAATTTCTTTTTATTTTAATTTTTGAATAATAAATAGCGATTGTAATTAAAAAGAGAAGAATAAATCAAAATGGCTTAAAAATTAACTAAGGTAATGAGTACAAAACAAATGTATAGGGTGACTACGCGAGAATTTCTACCCCCCTGTAACTCTTTTATTTTTGATTTTAGGAAAAAATGTTTAATACAAAACTTGTAGGGAGTAATTCAAAGTTTATCTGTGTGTTCACAGAAAAACAATTTATGGTCGGATAAACGAGATATAAACTAAACTTGTTTTTTTTTAATGGAACACCCTGTATATTATTCCGTTTTTCGATTTTGAATTACATTCTAATGGGACTACATATATAATAAAACTAATAGTGTAGAACGTGTCTATAAAATAATTCCTATTTAATTTTTTCATTTGTGAATTTAGAAAGAAAGAAAGATAAAAGAAGTTGTAGAATTTATTTCAATACTGCTACAGATATTCACAAAAAACAACTGAGCGACGGTTACCCAAAAATAAATGAAAGTTTATTTAAAGCCAAAACTTTCGTTTATTTTTTGGGTATCCGTCGTTCAATTGTTTTTTGTGAATATCTGTAGCAGTATTGAAATAAATTCTACAACTTCTTTTATCTTTCTTTCTTTCTAAATTCACAAATGAAAAAATTAAATAGGAATTATTTGATAGACACCTCTTACATTATTAGTTTTATTACACAGTGAGCCTCTAAAGTATGGAATAAAATTCGTAATTTCTTTATTTTTGACATTTCGAAAAAACGCTCGGACAGGTAAATTTTGTTTTTAAAAAGCACACATTTTCAAGTGAAAATCAATTTTTTGAGTCATTTGTTTTCGAGTAATGACGTCATCACTTTTTTTTTTCTTGATTCTGATAGTTCACTGAATTCTTCTTCTTCTTCATCGTCTTCGTCTTCGTCTTCGTCTTCGTCTTCGTCTTCCTCTTCCTCTTCCTCTTCCTCTTCTTCTTCTTCTTCTTCTTCTTCTTCCTTTAATTAATTGGCTTTTGGTAGAGAAAAGTCGAGTAAATAGAAAAGTTTTGTTACCCGCTGTTGTAAACTATACATATTTTACATTAAATAAAACATTTTGTTTAACCTAAGAGGTTCTACTGTAAGTCAGTAGAATAAAAATTTTGAACTTTATTTTGATTTACCTTTATTTAAATATTTCTGCACTTTAATGGATTTCCGACAAAAAAAAATATATAATAGAAACACTTAGATTTGCAAATAAAAATAAATTGTAGGGGAACGTGTCTTTTATTTGGAGGATTTTTAAACTTCAGATGGCGGAAATCGTTGTCAATGTGTTGGCAACACTGCGTCTTCACCACGAATGGCGCCTTAAAATTCGATAGATGGCGCGTTTACCGGCGTGACGAAACATTTACGATCACAAAAAGTAATAAATATTATAAATTACAGTTATTATAATCCATTCACAATCTTTTGTTGGTATCGCTAAAAAATATTTGTCTTTATACAGGGTGTTTTCGGAAGTGCGGCTGAAAACAGAACCTTGGTATTTACATGTACTGGGTATAAGATTGAACACTTTGTTTGTTTGTTCAAAAACAGTTTTAATGTGTAATTTATTTTTGTATTCTACTCCGATCACGGCGGCACTCTCTTTAAATAAATTATTAAGAACAAGAAACAATAATTCTTAGGAAAACTTATTGTTACGATTTTAATTTTTAAATCTGTCAACACCTAAAAAGGGAAACTGTCACATTTGTCAAATCACGGAAAAATTAAAAATTAAAAATCAGTACCGTGTGTCAATTTTCCGTAAATTATGAAAATGTATGAAATTATTATTCATTTCAGAATGAACACATGAACAAAGAAAAGTTAACCAAATACGTGTAATTAGATTTACGTTTTTCGTGTCTCACTTTCATACAGTTCTCGGTCTCATTCTAAAAGTAAAAATGAATACACTCTATTCAAATCGGTTATCGGTTGGCACTAAATTACAAATTTTATTTGTGATTTTAATAACAATAGGCAATAAAACATCCGTGAACGACATGGATCAGACATTGTCAACCCAGTACCGGTAAGTTACCTCGTACCTGGTAGTCAACCCGGTACCGGTAACGAGTGTTACCTCGTACCTGGTAGTTACCTGGTAGTTATTTACTACCTACCTCTAAAGAGTACCTACTACCTATATGTAATAGGTAGGTATCGCGTCGCTATATCTTGCTGGTTAAACCTAGTAACCGGTAACCGCGTAGGTAATCATTCAGTACTCTGCACAGTGGGCCAAATTACCTGCATTTGTGGCCAAAATTCGACATTTGGCATGTCTCTGTAAGGGGCTTAAAGTATGAGTAATACGCAGAGGAATGTTTCAGCTATCCGATGACTAATTAATAAGGGTATAATACCCTGTACCGGTTATTTTATAGGTACTCCAAGTCGCGTACTCGTCGACTTCAGTTGTACGCTCGTAATTTCTGTGTGTGCGTTGTTCGTGTTTTGAAGACTTTTGGTCCTGTTTTATTAGTTTAAAACATTATGGATCGATTAAACCAAGGTTAGTACTTGTTGTTGTGCTAGAGTTTTACTATAGTGTTGTATATAAATATAGAATTTTATATAATTTGCAACTTCAAGTAAAAAAAAGTTAACATAGTAAAATTTTAGTTGAGCTACAAAATTTGCCCAACAAGACCCAACTCTCTTTCGTTTTTTAAAATATTAGGGACACTATTCTGATTGACGTCTAAAAAATTTGGCTGCCAAAATCTGCCAATGCAAAAGTTATGATCTATTCACCATGTCACTGCTGCTGCCGGCGCGGCGTGGGACTCCACGTATAATGCGACCACGAACTGCAGCGTAAAAGTGAAAATTGCATGTAAAATTAACTAAATATGATATTAGGTAGTTAAAAAAACTCTTGAGTCAGAAAGAGAACGTACTTTATAATATAAAAAACGGCAAACTAATTCTTGAAAAAACATTGTTAAATTCTGCAATCTGATTACGACAAACAAGACAAGTACTAATAAACAGTTAAAATATAAGTCTTTTTTTCATAAGCAACTAACACACTTATTATTTGTCTTGAATAGGGGTCGCGCTTCGAAAATCTAGAAGGGAGATTTTTCAAATATGGCTTGAGAAGAAAGGTCGGAGCAGCAGCGTTAAACGCAATCATGTAGTAGATACTATGACTAGTACGTTTGACGATGACCAAGTTATAGAACAAATAAAAAAAGATATTGGTCGATTCTGCAGCGAAGTTGAAAAACGTTGGCAAAAGTGCAATAGAACGGAAAATTTATTTCTAATTAAGAATTCCGATTGGTTGGACGACGCTCTATTGGAATGGCCATCTGAGGCCATAGCTGAAGAAGTGGATGAAAACGTACCATCAACAAGTAGTGGCCGACCTGCTACGTCATTTCGTGAATGCGGAGAACGCTCCAAAAGGCGAAAAACGAAAGAGCTTCGCGAGCAATACAGCGCTGAGGAACTAGCATATGCAGCTCAAATGAGTCTGCGAAGTGCTGGCCAAAAGGACGCTGCTACATTACTTTTTGAATCAGTTGAGACCACACCAACTAGACCTTCCCGAATAAGAGAGGCGTGGACAAAAAGCAAAGAGAAGCACTGGCCTTGTTCATTGACACACGATTGACAAAGAGTCAATATATGAAAATAAGAATACAAGCCAAAACGAGGAAGGCGGATATCTATCCAAGTTACCACAAAGTGCAAGTTGCGAAAAAGTCATGCTATCCTCCAGACGAAGCTATTACAATCACTGAAGCTCTAATGGAAGTACAATTACAAGTCTTTTAGATCTAACAATCAGAAGGATCATATTGTTGCAAGAGGATGTATTTGCAGTCATGTCTGGTGAGATCACACGAGAAGTTGTACTTATTTCAAAATGGGGTTGTGATGGAAGTACTGGACACAGTGAATACAAACAAAAATCTAGCGATAATTTGCGTGATAGTGATTGGTTCATAAGTTCTTTTGTGTCAATTCAATTGTATTCTACGTCGACATCAAAAAAGAAAGTTATTTTGTGGCAAAATCCAAGACCATCTTCAGTCAGGTATTGTAGACCAATTCGCTTGCAGTTCAAGAAAGAAACAACAGAACTATCAAAACATGAGATCGAATACATTGAAGAGCAAATTGGTAATTTACACAAAACTGAAGTTGCTGTTGCAGGGAAAATGTTTTTTGTAACACATCAACTGGCACTTACAATGTTAGATGGTAAAATTTGTAATGCCATTACTTCAACAACATCAGCCCAGAAATGCTATATTTGGAACGCAACGCCTACAAAAATGAACGACCTGGAAGCAGTACGTGCAAGAGACGTCGATGAAACTACCTACCGTTTTGGTTTGTCACCATTGCACGCCTGGATAAGGTTTTTTGAATGTTTTATTCATATTTCCTATCGCATGGATTTTAAAAAGTGGCAAGTTAGACAACCCGAGGAGAAAAACTTGTTTGAAAATAAGAAAAAGATTATACAACAAGATTTAAAAAATCAATTAGGGCTATTAGTTGATCATGTAAAACCTGGAGGTAGTGGTACCTCAAACGATGGCAACACGGCTCGGCGGTTCTTTAAGAACTTTCAAATCTCTGCAAAAATTACGGGGATTCACGAAGGCCTGCTTAAAAGATGTGCAGTGATATTGGAAGCCATCTCTTCCGGTTTCGTTTTGGACCGAGAAGCATTCAGAAATTATGCATTTGAAACAGCCAAATTATATGTACAATTATATCCGTGGTATTACAATGCATAAGATTTTAATTCATGGCTCGGATATAGTTGCTCATGCCTTACTTCCAATGGGACAGCTTTCTGAAGAAGCGCAAGAATGCCGGAATAAAGACTTAAAGCTTTATAGAAGGAGTCACACTAGGAAAACTTCTAGGGAAACGACAAATCAAGACTTACTAAATTTACTGCTCGTTTCATCGGATCCTTATATAACATCTTTAAGAAAGTTGCCTCAGAAATTTAGAAATAATCTTTCTCATGAAGTGCTGCAGCTTTTAGCTCCTCCCAGCGAAGAAGAGGACGTTTTAGTAAACGTCATGTCAGAAGATATATCGGAAGAATCCAGCGAAACTTTATCAGATAGTGATAGTGACTGAAAGCTCTTTTAAAATTATACTTACATGTATTTTTCTAAATAATACCATTGAACAGAAATATAATCAGCTCTTGCACCATTTACGAACACGTGCAAATATTTTTATATCGATAAATAATTTTGTCCGCGTTTGATGGTCATTTGGCCCACTGTGCTCTGGTCCGAACGCACCCGTTGACATATAGCGTTTTCGATTCACCTGCACCGGTTGCACTCAGTGTATTTGCATCTTAATGAAAACACTAAAATAGCGAATTTTCACAAATTTTATTAGTTTAAAACGTGACAATTGTTTCGACACACAGTGTCTTCGTCAGATGTGTGTCGAAACAATTGTCAAGTTTGAAACTAATAAAATTTGTGAAAATTCGCTATTTTAGTGTTTTCATTAAGTGTGATAATGAATTTTCATCAAGTAAAGGCCGAATCAATCCAAAATTTGCATCTTCTTTTAACTTCATGCAATAACATGAGATGAAGATACTTTGAGGGCGCCCTAGTGCGATCAATCGAAAACGCTATGAAAGGTTTGGAAGATGTCATGACGTTTCGTGGTTGTTTTTTTTTGAAATTTGCAATTAATTTAAAACGACGCAAACAATCGAATCAAAGTTCAAGTGCGAACAATAGGCGGCGGAAATTTAAAAATGTCGGCCGCGTCCCGCCCTTCGCGATCATGCGCCGGACTCTGCGGGCCACGTTCCACGGGTGCATCGGGTGACATTCGAATTTCGGAAGGACGTCGATGCAAGGGGGCAATTAAAAATACGAAATGTCGTCGCCGGCCGGCCGCATTGAATGAACTATGCCGATTCTATTCCTATGGTTTTCGACTGTTATCTAACGTAAAGCACGAGCGCACGAGGTTCGGTAGTGACGTAAGGCGAGAGGCTATTTCCGCCCGAGAGCGCCTGGGACGACCACATGACTGCGCATAACGTCGCGAACGACCCACTCCTAGTCCCACTTGCAGTTCGGTGTGCGAGCAGTACGCAAGCATTCGTACCATACCCTAAATATATTATCATCAGTAACAGTAAAGAATAATAATAATCAATCAAGATGTCTCTCGCGGATCCAGTTGCCTTCATGAAGGATTTCCTCGCCGGAGGAATTTCCGCCGCCATCTCAAAGACCGCAGTGGCACCCATCGAACGTGTAAAATTACTTCTGCAAGTACAGCACATCTCCAAACAGATCACCGAAGCGCAACGATACAAGGGTGAGTACCAAAATGACGTTGTTTTTTTTGTTTTACCTACCACCAAACATGTTCGCGGCCATATTGCGCGTTCCAGGGCTAAAGCCACGCTCTTTCACACCGGCTTGTAAAGCAAGAAGCAAAACTGTACAATTCGTAACACCCGAAACCCCCCGTGTATTTTAATTTAAACTAAAAACATCGCAGATATTTCCATGTTATGTAACGAACGATGGCGCTACTTTTCGTTAACATTTCGCGTTGAAATTAGGTCGATATTTCCATTGCCATTTTTTCCGTTTTTTTTTTATTTCTGCAACCGCTCTCTTTCCAGTTTAAACCCCAGTCAATTTAACTTAATCGCAGGAATTCTTTTTACGATGATGACGTGTAACGCAGGCGGATTTCCGAAGGCCACGTTTTTAATTGTACAGCGCGCGCGGCGGCGTCATGTGACGGCGTGATTCCGCGAAACTGCGTTTTCAAAAATCAAGCAAAATCGCCCCCCATTTTTTTTACAACAGAAAAAAAAAAGAATGCCACGGGGGGATAATGAAACAAATTCCGACTTGCACGTAAAACCGAATCGTGTCACTAGGTCGCGCTGCTTTTAATTTCAATTTTGCTACTTCACATGTTCTGAGGTGTTGCCGCAAGTCGCGTGTCGTCAAATCGTTACGTAACGATTTTTTTTTTTTTTATAAATTGTAGATAACGTTGGATATTTATACGCATTGTTCAATAAATAAGCGGTTTTGATTTTTTTAATTCCGCTTAATCAATCGATAAGGACGGCGGCGCTCGCGTCAGATCAGATTTTATTGATTAGCGAAATTCCTGGCCAAGGGCAGAGACATGCGCCTTGCGGATGCCCTGCTGTTACATAACCTTCACCTAAAATTCTACATAGTAAATGCCGAAACTTTTTTTTTTTTAATTAACATGCGATTGGCCGCAATTATTTTTTCTTTGTCAAATAAACGCACGTGGAGGAAAATAATTTGCGACGCACTTCGGTTCGGTTTAAAAAAAAAAAACGCATTTGTCGTCGGTAGCGTGAGGTCACTCGGTCAATTATTATTAATCGTGCGATGCCAAGTTACTATTTCATTCTTGTCGCTTAATTTACATAAGTCTAATAATACATAAAGATGTCGAAATACGCGTGGCTCACTCGAAATTTGTATGCACTCGCTTCGAAATGTCTTCATGCAATTTCGCTCCATCTATCAGCCGTAATTTTAAATTAATTGAAACAATTAAATTTCAATACATAATTTGAAACCGGGAAAACAAGAAGTCGCAAGTCACGTGGCATTAAGGCCGCTTTACACGATGCAATTTGTGTAGCGCAAGAGGCAATTTAATTGTGCGCATGCGCGCAATGAAAGTTTAAGATCAGCTGGTGCAAGATTTCTTGCGCTGCATTCTGCTGTAGTTTTTATTGCATGGTTGAATATTTTTAGGGCTTTTGATTTTTGTTTTCTTGATCAGTGTTGATAAAAATCACGATTTTTTAGGAAAAATCAAAAATTGCCGATTTAAATTTTAAAAAAATCTAGATTTTTTTTGATATTTTTAAATGAATTTAGTTAATAACTTTGAACAAATTTCAAAAAATCTCGATTAAAAAAAATGGCTTGTTTAAAATCAGTGGTTTTAAACATGACTTAAATCGGTTCAACCTTGCATAAAATGTTTCTTAATTTTAGAAAGTCGAACCAGGTTTGTTTGTTCCCTAACTTTTATACATTCTCTTTATTTCTCGATCGTCTTTTGTTTTATTTTACGCCACAAAAAAGGGAGTTTACAAGGAAGTTAAAAGACCGGCCGCGGCCCTAAGATAAATAGCTGTCGGTCTCATTTACAAAAGCTCTATGATTGCATTAAATGCTGTCGTTATTTATTGTATTTTTTTGTTTAGATTGGGTTGGTACGTAATACGTCGTTACTACGTAACTGCAAACTTAGGCGCCACAGTAGCGACACTCGAATATAACTGTCACACTTTCCATTTTGTTTGATACCTACTGATTTGCAAGCTACATTATTATCCGTCCGTCCACTCGGTTTCCTCGTCAAGACTTGCGTTCGTTTATTCAACTCCATTCACTCTGTTTACTCTTTTCGCACTTTTGTCTCACTCTTGCTTGTATTAAAACTTATTCGCTCTCACTCTTTAGAGTGCGAAAAGAGTGAATGGAGTTGAATAAACGAACGCATCTAGAGTGGGCGAGTTAGGCTGACATTTGTAGGTGACGTTGGTATCACATTGAAATGTAGACGTCAGATGAAACGGTTATGTTTATTTTTAATTACATGGTTATCATTTTAGTACACTGACGGAGACAATGTTGCCAGCTCCACAGTAATGCGTAGGGGTAAAATAAACATATCAAAACGGACCCCTTCGTCGTTGGCAACATAGTCAGATCGGTCACAGTATAAGAATCTACAAAGTAGCGTCACTCGAGTATAAGTGTCACATTTGCCATTTTGTTTGATACCTACTGATTTGCAAATTACATTACATTCATTACCTTGTATACATGTTATTATTTATTTATTCGAAAATAAAGACATTATTATTATCATTATTATTATTATTATTTCCATAAGGGTATCAAACGGTATGGCCGCGTTTTTGACACTGACGTTTAAGTGTCGCTACTGGGTAATCACTTATACTGTGGAATTGTCATAGTATTTTTCATATCAGATTCTGACGTCTATCAAAATGCGTGCCAGCAACTTAACAAAACGAGAACACGACCTGCTCTGACGAGGAAACCACAGTATAAAGAATACAGTAGCGCAACTCGCTTGTCGGCACTTTGATCTCTTTACTGGATTTTCATTGACCTCGAGTAGATTAAAGGGATGTGTCGAACTGTTTGTTCTGCTTTACGTGTGAGCGATTTTGTTGTAAATTGTAAATTTACACGTGCTCACACATAAGGGCCGGATTGTAGTGTTTAGTGGACGTGGTAAAAAAAAAACAAGGCATAAATAATGTGTATTAACATAATTATAAAGATCCATTCGGTACCGGAGCCGTGAATGAATGAGCTCTGCATCCCGAGATTGTGACTCAGACCTTGCGCGGGATGTTATGCGCGAACTGAATATTTTCTGAGAGTCGCGCTACTGTGTAATCTTTATACTGTGAGGAAACCGAGAGAACGGATAATACATATGCGTATAGGTATCAAACAGTATGGCGCATGGCGGTCGAATTTGACACTGACGGACATAACCTATATGTTATATAAAGAATTCAAAGTGTACTTGATGAATTTTTCAATCGAACACCTAGGGACACACGAACAAAGAAACGTACTTTTCAGATCAGAGCGTTCATATTTATTTATATTCTATCGGCACATTATTTTTGTCTCCGGCCGTACACTTCAAACGTTTCATTCAGAACTTAACGACATCGACATATTTTTAATTGCATGTTCAGAAACTATCGTTGCATAACGTCAGCGGTTTCGACGTTGTTGCTATGCTGAGGTTTTTGTTTTATCAATAACTGCCTCAATTTTGGACTGTTACAAATTTTAGTTTCGCTTTCTATTTCTATTTTTTGTCTTCAGTCTTGTTTTCAGGACTTTCAGGATATTAAGAAACGGGCAAGAACTGATGTGCCTTTTTTTGTTCATATCTGAGGACTTAAATTATTTAAATAATTATCAATGCGACACTATTACAAATAATAATAATTATTATTATAAAGTAGGTATATCTACATACAGTTATATTCTCCAAGGACAAAAACTATTTATTTGGGACAGAAAATAGTAACACAACAAAAAAAAGCACGAGTTTTAAGAACATTGTTTTCAATTTGAAAAATATACGCGAATATAATTTTAAATAAAATCAATTTGAGAGTATTTAATTGCATATTCGTTAACATATTGCAAAAGTAAATCAATCGTGAACTATCATTTACGGTTCAGTGAATGGACGAATTTTAATTAAATTAATTGAGTACTAGGAGTATTACTTATGCATGTAAAGTTACGCCTTATTGATATTGTTATAATCACGATTTTTGTTTATAAGAAATATACTTGCCGAATTGAATATGAAATATTCTTGAGTGATTGAAGAATATACGTAGTGCGTGTAAGAAGTTACGGAACATTCATTAAAAAAACAGTAAATTTGATTATTGCTATTATTATTATACAGGTATTCTCCTTCCTTATTAAAGTGATATACAGTAATTATCGAAGATTACCTACAAGATTTTTTTAAACTCTCCGAATGTCAAAATTTACTTTCTTAAAAGTAGGGTGATTTTGAAAAATGCTAGTTGTCACTTTCGAGAACCACGAAGATTTCTTTCCAATTCTCTTCAAATGTTACAGATTTTAATTTTGAAAGTTTGAAATTATTTCTCGTGATTAAAATCATCGATCTTCTTTTGGTTTCTTTCGTTGTTTCATCTGTTTGTACCTCTTACGGTTCTTGTCGCGCAATTCCACATTATTTTAGGCGCGAAAATTTAAATTAAAATATTGTTGAAATTACCAATTAAAAAAAAATACCTATTGATGGAATGTGGCCTGAAATTTACAATATGAAAAAGTTTCGTTCATTTCGCGGTAGGCGCCGCTATGTCGCTATTGTAGCAACAAATCGCTACAGTTGGCAACACTGCCATTCAGAGTAATTTAATTCGCTGGAGGAATCGCAGTCATGTTGCCAGATCTACCGCTAAGGTGGTATTTCTCTACCGTCTTAAATTTTTTTTTTAATTCTTAGTAATTTAATCAATTAGTTTACAAAATTTAATAATTCTAATTCAATAACGTAAGTAAATTTCTTGTAACCAAAATATTACAGGTTCCTAATTCTATGTGCTGCCCTCTCTTAGCGCACTTCTATACTGTTTATTAAAGAAATCTGTAATGATTTTTTGAAATTATATTATGATTTTTGATATTCACGTAATTATTGAATGTCAAAATTTACTTTCTTAAAAGTGGGGTGATTTTGAAAAATGTTAGTTGTAACTTTCGAGAACCACGAAGATTTCTTTCCAATTTTCTTCAAATGTTACAGATTTTAATTTTGAAAACGATTGGCGAAATTGATTGTCCTGATCCTTAACTGCTTTCCACGAGTTTGATATCGATATTCACATCCAATTATTAAAATGAAGTTAGCAACACAGGGAGATCCAGGGAAGTTACTAGATATCCAAGATTTTGTTGACAGTTCATTGCCGTTCATTCATGAAAAATGGTTTATTTCATTGTGATAGCAATCTGATTAAATAATAATTGTGTTCTTTATTAATTAGATTAGATTTGGATGTAAGTTTCATGAATGTTCTATGCACGAACTGCTTTTCGTTCCAACCTTCATGTGATAGATGTAAATATTGATATCAAGCTCACAGAAAGTAGTGTAGGATCAGGACAATCAGTTTCGGTCTCCCGTTACACGTATCTAAATGTGCGTTCAAAAAAAAATCCGTTATCGACAATGCTCTGAACTTGCTTTTATTTTATGACGGCACGTCGTAGCTTAGTACGTATATTACGATATTGAATAACTGCGAGCTGTCAATAGCGCCAACTGTCAAAGGCTTTGTTCACAGCTTCGAGGCTTTTTTCATTAATTGCGTTTTATTATCCATTCTGTAGAAAATTGTAATTAATTAAATGGATATAAAAAGTTAGGTTATGTTTATGATTACGACGTGACTTTGCTAAATTTGCATTTGACATGAGCCTACTTGACAACGGTTTTTTTTTTCTTAACGCACCTTATAAGACGTATTAATAGTCCTGAGCGAATTCGAAAGTAATGCAAATTTTTATTTATTGAAATTCGTTTGAGTTTATACAACTTAAAAAAAAAAACTGGCAGAAGAATTATTAAAAATAAATAATAAATAAACCGTTTACTTACTCGCTTACTTTTCGCATCCAAAGTGAAAGTGTATTAAGATATCTAAAGTAAAGTTACTTTCCCCTTTCAGTGGAACACAAAGAGAACCTCATTATCTTTACAAAGGGAAAGGCGCAGTTTTTTTATTATTATTAAATAAAACAAATGCGAGATGTAATTAGTCACCGTCGCGTCAGACGAATACATTACGAACTTTTAAAACCGTGAAGGTACTTTCACAACACTGCAAGCGACCGCATCGGCGTATGCCGTATGTGCAGTTGCGAGTAAACAAAATCCAGTCGCTGAAAAGTGATTCAATCGTCTTGTCAGGTGACGTTGATTTCAAATTAAAAAAAAACTTCTCTAGTAGGCCATGGAAAAATGTGTTGTCGAAAACCTTACTATCTGTCAGTTGACAACGTAAACGTGTTATAAGCTAAGACATGCCTTTTTCGGTCTTTGTAACCGTGACAACCATTGACGGTGACAACCTATTTTTTCTTTGCCCGCGACTGTGATACACATACGATGAATGGCTATGAATGACGTTTCTATTTCTATCAAATTACGTTGGCACGACTTCACTTGACCTTACACTTTCATCTGTAATAAATAAAGTTTTAACAAACGCAATGATTGTATGTAATTAAATGATTCCCACGTCAATGCTCTACAAAGTCAAGTGTTTTTCATTTTTTAAAATTGATTGTAAAAGATGAGACACCTTTGATGTACATCCAGTGTTGCCAACTTGAGTGGAATTTCCCTTTTCACGAGGAAAATTGAGACTAAACTTAATAAATGGGAAAAAGGTTAGAATTTTGAAACTGGAACTGTTTTGTGGGGAAAATGTAATGAATGTAAGAAATCTACTAGCTTTTTATTACTAAAAAAACGTCGATAATAAAAAAAAAGGGTTTTCTAAGTGCAAGGTAAATTAAGAAAAGTTTTTATACAGTTTGAATTAGGTATTAAAAAATGAAATTGAGTTGCGCCAGCGCCATCTATGTACATTTTGTCGCACTACAAATTTCTCGGCTCGAATTTTGAAATTAGTTTCCGTGATTTAAATCGTCGATATTCTTTTGTTGTCTCATGTATTTGTACTATTTACGATTCTTGTCGAGTTGCACGACATTGTTTAGGCGCGAAATTTGTAATTTAAAAAAATTATTATTAAGTCGACTTTTTTAAAAAAAATTTCTCAAATCTAATCTAAATTCGGATGTTTATTATGTTAGTATTTAAAAAAAACGTAATTGTGTCGCGCTAGCGCCATCTATGTAGATTTTGTCGCACTACAACTTTTTCGGCGTGAAATTTGAATTTTTTCCTCGTATGTGTTTACAATCGTAGATCTTCACTTGTCTCCTATTCATTATACTCCCTCTTTCACGCCGTCATCTATTTCATTTTTTTTTGTTATGCGCTACTGCTACGTGCTACATTTTTTTTTGGGCGCGAAATTTGAAATTGTTAAAGGTACTAAAAAAACGTCGATTTTTTTTCCAGTTTCTTAAATCCGAATTAAATCTAGACAAGTTTTTATGCAGTTTTAATTATGTATTAAAAAATGAAATTGCGCCATCTACGTAAATATTGTGTTACACTAGATTTTTTACAGCGCGAAATTCGAAATTATTTCTCGTGATTAAAATCGTCGATCTTCTTTTGTTTTCTTTCATTCCACCTTCTTGTACCTCTTACTACTATTCTTGTCGCTCTTATTTTAGGCGCGAAATTTAAAATATCTAAGAATTATTAAAGCTACTAAACAACGTCGGTAATTTTTTTTTTTAATTTTCCAAATCTAAACTAAACTCAGATAAATTTGCGTTGCCCCAGCGCCATCTATGTAAATATTGTCGTACTACGAATTTTTTTGGCGCGAAATTTGAAATTGTTCTTCATATTTAATGCCATCTATGTAGAGCTTGACGCACCACACTTTTTTCGGCGCGAATTTTGAAATTATTTTCCGTGATTAAAATCGTCGATCTTCTTTTGTTTTCGTTTGTTGTCTCATGTATTTGTACTATTTACGATTCTTGTCGAGTTGCACGTCATTTTTTAGGCGCGAAATTCGAAATTTCAAAAAATTTATTGAAGTTACTAAACAGTCAACTTTAAAAAAAAATTCTCAAATCTTAACTAAATTCGGATTTTTATGTTAGTATTTAAGAAAAACGTAATAGTGTCGCGCTAGCGCCATCTATGTAGATTTAGTCAGACTAACTTTTTCGGCGCGAAATTTGAAATTTTCTCTTTCATTCCACCTTCTTGTACCACTTACTATTCTTGTCGCGCAATACCACATTATTTTAGGCGCGAAATTTAAAATATCCAACAATTATTAAAGCTACTAAACGTCGGTAATTTTTTAAATTTTTAACTAAACTCAAATAAGTTTTTATACGATTTTAATTACATATTAAAAATGAAATTGGTGTGAAATTTGAAATTTTTTCTTTCATTCTGCCTTCTTGTACCGCTTACTATTCTTGTCGCGCAATACTACATTATTTTAGGCGCGAAATTTAAAATATCTAAGAATTATTAAAGTTACTAAACAATCTCGGTAATTTTTTTTTTAATTTCCCAAATCTAAACTAAACTCGGAAAGATAAGTTTCTATACGATTTTAATTACATATTAAAAATGAAATTGTGTTGCGCCAACGCCATCTAAGTAAATATTGTCGTACTACGATTTTTTTGGCGGAAAATTTGAAATTATTCATCGTATTTAATGTCATCGATATTCTCCTGTTTCCCGTTCATTACATTCCGTGTTTCACTGTCATTTGTTTCGGTTTTCTTTTGTCGTGCGCTGCTACTATTTACATACTAGATTTTTTTGGGCGCTAAATTGAAAATATACAAAATATACAGAACGCCGATATTTTTAAAGTTTTCTTAAACCTGCTCGAAAATTAAATTTGGATAAGTTTTTATACGATTTCAATTGAGTTTTAAAAAATGAAATTGTGTCGCGCGAGCGCCATCCACGTAGATTTTGACGTACTACGATTTTTTCGGCGCGAAGTTTGAAATTATTTCTCGTGATTAAAATCATCGATGTTTTGGTTTCTTTCGTTGTTTCATCTGCTTGTACCTTTTACGGTTCTTGTCGCGCAATTCCACATTATTTTAGGCGCGAAAATTGAAATTAAAATATTGTTGAAATTACCAATTAAAAAAAATACCCATTGATGGAATGTGGCCTGAAATTTACAATGTGAAAAAGTTGCTACGTTTCGTTCATTTCGCGGTAGGCAACGCTATGTCGCTATTGTAGCGATAAATCGCTACAGTTGGCAACACTGCCATTCAGAATAATTTAAGGTCTGTTCGTTTGTATTGCTCGGAGTTACTCTAAAAGCTGTCAAATGAAATTTTCAGTCAAATTCGAAGTTTTTTCGACGCGAGAGAAACGAATTTGACTGCAAACTACATCTGACAACTTTTAGAGTAACTCCGAGCAATACAAACGAACAGACCTTTAATTCGCTGGAGGAATCGCAGCCATGTTGCCAGATCTACCGCTAAGGTGGTATTTCTCTACCGTCTTAATTTTTTTTTAATTCTTAGTAATTTCAATTAGTTTTATTAGTTTACAAAATTTAATAATTCTAATTCAATAACGTAAGTAAATTGCTTGTAACCAAAATATTACAGGTTCCTAATTCTATGTGCTGCCCTCTCTTAGCGCACTTCTATACTGCTTATTAAAGAAATCTGTAATGATTTTTTGAAATTATATTACTCCTATGATTTTATTTTTGATATTCACGTAATAATTATTAACTTTTAGTAAATAATAACGAATGGATAGGATACAATAATATCCGTTCTTCTTTACATTTGGCTTACGATAAAAATAAGAATTTACTTTATACCGCGTAAGAAAGGAAACTTGTTTGATGGAACTACTTTTGGAACAAAATAATTTTGAAGCATGAATTTCAAACTTTAGGTTTTAAGCCATTCTTGTCCCTGAGATATACGAGGAAGAGCACACCGTAAGACATTTAGGCCGTTCGTGTTGGAACGACGTTTTGGACTTGGCCATGGACTTGCCCTGCTAATCGCAGAAACAAGGCCTCTAAATTTAGCCCAACAACACGACGGACATTGCGCAACTTTCCATACCTTCTGACCGAAAGTAAATTAAATTTAGTTCGGTTGCTTAACGAGCACGAAAGTACGAAACGAAAGGGGCTCTAAATTTAAACCGGCAGCACCCAATCACACGTGCCAAATAAATTTCGTCCAAATTGGTTTTGATTTATGAAAGCGATAAAAATGGGCGTATTAAAACGTTTCGACCGGTTTTTGCTTGCTTTCCTTGAAAGCAAAGAAGTACGCGCCGAGAATCCTCTTTGACTTTGCGCTCGGTGATCTTGCCCGATAAGTCCCCCGAAAATAACACCGAATGTCGTTTAAACTTCACCTAAAGACGTGTGTGCATGTGTGTCAGCTGCTAAGGTCACTTGGCATCATCGCACACGTTGCGTAACCGGGCTTTATTTATCTAAACGGGACGTCACGACCATGCTTTTTTCGACATGCGAAGGATGAAGTTATTATCACCCGTCGATAAGTCAACGGAGAATATTCAATTCGCACCTTTGTTTCAAATCTTTTTATTATGGTAATTTAAATGATCCAAACAAGGATGACGTTTACTTTTGCAAATTTTTGAAAACCGGGGCAAGAACGTTTTTTTCCGTAATTTTGGCAGCAACATATTTGCTACTCTCATTTACATAACGCTTATCTCTGTTGTATGTAAATATTGATAGTGAATTTAGATTTTTCCCTTTTGCTGCTGTGCCAACATTGACCTCTGTTAAATTTATCGCCTCGGTGTAAAAAACTAATTGGAAACCAGAAAATTTGGAAAAAGGGAAAGTCCCCCCATATTAAATATCGATTAAAAAAAAGGACAGAAACTGTTCCTTAAAAGACAGGATAGTAAATTCCACCCCTCCGATAAGGAGAGCCTATGTGGTATTAAATGTAAAGAGGCAAATCAAAATTAAGCAGAATCCGAGAGCCTCCTTCTTAAACAACCATTAGAAAAGATCTCGTTTCTGATAAGGATAGTTCACGTGATACTTACTAAATGCAAGTGGCCAAATCAACGTAAGCTAAATCTCCATCTTAAAGAACCAATAGGAAAGAGGAGGACACAGACTTAGAAGCTGTTTTTTTTTATGTAAGATATGTTCATAAATCCTTCCTTTCTGATAAGGAGAACCCTTGTGGTGTTGAAAATAAATGAGCAAATCAAAACCAATGTTCTTTAGCTGTTTATGTCCAAACGCATTCAAATGATGTTTTTTCTTCTTCTGATTTTCAGGTATGATAGATTGCTTCGTACGTATCCCAAAAGAGCAGGGAGTGCTTGCCTACTGGCGTGGTAACTTGGCGAACGTGATCCGTTACTTCCCGACGCAAGCCCTCAACTTCGCCTTCAAGGACAAGTACAAGCAGGTCTTCTTGAGCGGAGTTGACAAGCGGACGCAGTTCTGGTGGTACTTCCTGGGCAACTTGGCTTCCGGTGGTGCTGCCGGCGCCACGTCGCTCTGCTTCGTCTACCCCCTTGACTTTGCCAGAACCAGGTCAGTAAAGTCTTTGATTTCTTTTCGTACGAGCAAAAGTAATTTTGATTCTCATATGAGAAAATCATAGCAATTTGGAGCAATGTCGTAGATGCTGTGTTAAAGTATTTTCCTACAAGCAAAAGTCATTTTGGTTCTCATGCCGAAATCATAACAATTTGGAGTTTAGACATCTTAATACTTACTCGGCAATGTTGTAGGTGCGATTCAGGTCCTCTAAACTATCCAAATTTTCAAATGCAGAACCTTGTGATATCCTTCTTGCAGAGATTTTCAATTTTCGAATAGTTTTCGTTCAAAGGGATGATGTCGCACCTAGTAGATGATGTCTCCTCCCTTAGGAGACCATGTGAATGATAATCCTTGTCTAAAGGCGTTCAATCCTTGGATGAAATTTTCAAGGGTTTTGTCCAGTGGATGATGTCGCCCTTAGAAGATGATATTGCCCTTAGGAGACTTGGATTTAAGTTTCAAAGATTTTGTCCAGTGGATGATAATTCGCTTAGGAGACTTCAATCGGATAGTGTAGCTTTTCATACCTTTTGCCTAATGAGGACAATGTTATCTCTTTTAGGGAAGATAATATCTCCTGTAGAAGACTTTGACTCGGAAAGGTCGGCTTCTGAAGCAGTTCCAGAAGTGCTTGGCTTAATTGTGAAGTTTTGTTTCGTTTTCACGATTCCCAAACGCCGGGTCTTTTGAATTGGACAGGAATCATCATAAACTGCTCCGTTTCTTTGCATGGAAGTGGTCTGACGAGATCACAGTATCTTCTTTCTGCTCCTTTTCTCAGTTTCAGAAGTCAAAGGATCTGTGCCAAGCATAGTTGTGAAGACTTGTTTCGTTTTCACGATTCCTAAATCCTGGGTCTTTTAAATTGGACAGGAATCATCCCTTTCCTTGCGTGGAAGTGGTCCCTGACGAGGTCCAAGGATGTGGATAATAAATTAAGCTGGCTTCAGGAGTACACGTCACAATCTTTTCTTTCTGCTTCCTTTTTTCTCTTGGCAGAAAGACGAGATTATGATGCAGTACTCGGAGGTTGAAAGAAGCAGAGAGAACAAATTGTGGCGAGATGCTCCGGAAGCTCGAACAAAAGTAGAAGGAAGAAGTTGGGAAAACGGTACTCCGAAAGCCAGAAGATGATAGGCAACGACCGCAGAGGCCTTCAAGTTTATTTAAGTTAAACAAATTTTCATTCGTTTCTTGTATTAGCTTCCCCGAATCTTTGTTCCTCACTTTTTGAGCTTCTTCGAACAGTTTTTTTTTTCCCAATTGGCAGAATGCAGGAGGAATTGACTTTGGACAACCACAGACCAGACTTTTGTGGACCGAGACTGGCAGGTCGTAACACGAATGTATTTGTGAAAAGTTTGAGGCGGATGCCACTTGCGAGTGCTTAGCGAATCGTTCTGTCAGCACCAGACTTGCCCGAATCTTTGAAAAAACAGCGAGCTGTTTTGGTTAGTCGAACAAGAAGTCCAACTCCGGTCAATGTTTGTTACACATCTCCCTCTTCCTTCCACTGGCTCTCTTATGGTTTTCTATGCCTCTGATTTGTTATTTTTGGCAACAGGATATGTGGAGAAGGCACTCAAAGGAACGAAACGACGCTTTGATGGTAGAGAGGGCCTTTGGATACTACGCCAACGTGATCCATTTCTTTGGCAGCAATTTGGGATGCAATTTACGCTAACCTTTCCATCAATCATTGTCTTCACCACAGGGATCCGCCTCTTTTCCATCGAAGCAGCTGTTGGACGAAGTTTTTTTCTTTTGGTTTGGTCTATGTATTCTGCTTATTTGATCTTCGGTGTATTCTGCTTCTTGCGTTGCTACGTCGGCGTCGGCCGTGTCTTTGATGAACTGGAAGTGAATTGGTCGGCGATAAATGTCGAGGATTCTGCCACAATATCTTCTTATTATCTTCGCTTGAGTTTGTCTCTCCTAGGAGACACCGTCTTAGTGATGTCATCCTCCATGTGAAGGTATTCAATCTTTGGATGCAAGTTCGAAGGTCTTATCCAATGGATAAATGTAGCCTTTTTTTTAGGAGATGACGTCGTCTCCCCCTAGAAGAACAAATCCTCCTTGTAAGTGTTCAGTCTTCAAATATAGACCCTTCTGTTCGAGGGTATGATATCTTACTTAGGAGATGATCTTTTCACCAGAAGATATCTCCCCCCAGAAGATGATATTTCCTCCCAGATGATGATATCTCCTCACAGATGATGATAACTCCTCCCAGAAGATGATATCTCCTCCCAGATTATGATATATCCTCACAGATGATGATAACTCCTCTCAAAAGATGATATCTCCTTCCAAAAGATGACATCTCCTTCCAAAAGATGATATCTTCCATAGAAGACGTCTCCATAATATCCTAGGTTTTCGTAGCTTTTGGGGTAATGCCTCCATCCTGGGGATAATATCTCCCCAGAAAGATAATCTATGATGTTGAAATTGTCCCATTAATCCCCTTTGGGTTTCCATCTCCAGATTCTTCTCAATCTCTGTGTTCTTCATCGAAATTTAAGGGTTTTTGAAATTGTAATTCTTCAATAAATAAACCGTGAAGCTAATAGGGGGTTAGAAAGAACAGATAGAGTAAGAAGGTCATTAAAAACCTCCCTGTAGATGTGTTCAGTCTTCAGATGTAAGTTGAGGATGAGAGAGATCATACCTTGACCTATGCAGTCGTATCTCGACTTTTAGGCTCGATTTTACAATCGTCGGATAAGCATTATTCTTAGAATAACGTGACGTAGGTGTGACGTAGATATGGTGGAACATTAAAGGGTATTCGGCGAACAGTTATTCCGTCTTTATTCCACGATTGTAAAACTGGGCCCTGCTCGACGAAAATTGGATCTGTATTTATTTTCTTATAGGGGTCCCTCAACATTAGAAAAACCTTTATTTCTAAGGGAGCCCCGAAAATGACGCCTTCTTTATTTCATTTTTTTTTAAATAAATCATCGGCATCGTCAAATTATATTTGTTTTCTTCTTTGGACTTTTGCATTACAATTTAAAAAAAGGAACGTATGGTGTCTTCATAAATGATTGTACGCCATGTGGTCAAATTGCGCCTGATAGTTAGGCAATATCAATACAAACGGTTGGTAAGACTGCTACAGCACAATTTTTTGTACAGTGTAACGCGCCCGCTTAAAAACCCTTGTTTGTTTACTTTTACTTACAAGTAAATAAGCAATAAAAGTGTCCAAACAAACACAACTTAAATTGCCCCAAAAAACCATACAGCTTCAATTTTTCGTGCCCCCCTGGAATTTATTGTTATATTCTGATATGCCTACGCCTAATATTTTTTTTTGTCAATAGCAACTTGTTTTCTTTCGTATCGTGGGATTGTAAACGCAAGTGTTTAGTAGTCGTGACTCATTGGTTGATAATTCCCATTCTCAGCGAAGGGGGTTTTTCTGAAACACGTCGAAGGGGAAATCCCCGCAGCAGCTCGAATAAATTTAAAATTGCTGCGATCAGACAACGAGAGGATGAGTCACTTGCTCAATCAAAGTTTGACCCACATAGAATCCTGCCAAAGAAACGACTCGTGATTCATCGAAGTATATCAGTCCAGTCGCCTTTCGATATAAAATAAACTTTGCACTTATTTTTATACTTCATTACAGAGTTATGAGATTTCGTTGTAAAAGTACATAGTTAGTTTTCGTCAATGAAAATTTTTAGACGCCTATTAATATACGTACTGCGAGGCTTGCGTAAAGTCGCTTGTACGCAGGAGATTTATTTTCGCACGTCGTCGTCGTCGTCTTTATCGCTAAAAATGGAACGTGAGACGACGACGAGGTCCGATTAAGTTGAGAGGCATTTGCGTCGTATTAACAATAAATAATCTCTAGGGTATTGTGCCTTCGAGATAACGACGAGCGCTGTTACAAATCGCAATTTGTACAGGTCGTGATTAAGAGGCAGTTATGTAATTGAGCCTCATCAACTCGTGACCGACATATTTGCATAAGTTTGATTTAGTGAGGCCCCTCAGCTTGATCTTAACTTGTCTTGTGTATTTCTATAAAATAAGATTTATCTAGAATACTCTGCGACGAATAAATTTACTTACTTTTTTTTCGCTTGCAAATTCTTTTACTTTGCGTTGAGAATTCTTCGGTGATTTGTTTGGGCAGACAATAAAATTCGAACATGTCTTTCGTATAATGTAAACCTTACTCTAATATTTTTGACGTTGGGGAAATCAAAATTAGATCACGACCTCTGCAGGTATTTTGTGGAACTGACGTCTTACGTAAATGTGCTGTGACATTTAAACGGTGTTCTTAAAAGAAATTATGAAATGGGTAAAACATTTCAGCTCATCTGGCAACACTGGGCCACGCTGACCCTGTATAGTCACTGTACAGTTGTTCATTACTTATTACACTGTTTTCATACAAAAAAAGGGGGACGATCAAAATATAGACTTAATAGACTTGGAGTAGTAATCAAGGAATCCGACTCAGAGTTTCCCGGCCGTTTGATTAAAATTATTTTCAGGGAAAATCACTAGATTTGTTAATAAAGCCGTTCGTGAAATCACTAAATTTTCGACATGTCTGAAGACGTGTCTGTAGAAGTTGTCTGAAATGTGTACCAAAATTGGCAACATTGAGCAACCAAACCCTTTTACTCCACATTCACTCTTCAGTGTTGCCAACTCGGTGATTTCTTCACGAGATCTGGTGGTTTCTTTCAAGTGGTTGCGACTTTCTGACGTGACTTGCGACTTGTCTCGAAACTGGTGAATTTTAAAGTGGTGTGTGACTTTTTACTTCCCGTTGTTGACGGCTTGACACTGACAGTCTTCACTTTACAAGCGTCATTTGACGTTTCAAATTCAAATTAAAAAGCTAATTTCTATTCACATAACCTACAATTTTGTCGCTGTTCAGGTTGTGTCAAGAAATCAACAAAATGTACAATATCCGGTTGCAGTGTTGTAAATTATATTGCCAACTCAAACAGTTATTCTTGACTACTTTGTAGAAAATTAAAACTCAAAAAAATGATTAACAAACGTAATGGTAATTAAAATTCGTGAAGAAAAAAAAAGGGGGAATGGAAAACAAGTCACAATCGCAACATCTATGAAAGAAAAAAAACGCAAAAAAATTGAAAATAAATTTTTGATTATCTGTTTAATTTCTGAACAATGGTAAAATGAAGAAAACTAAGAACTTTTTTTGACAATTGAGAAATCTATTCGAAATTTTAAAAAAATTCTAAAGTAAGAAAAACAAATAACGATCGTAATATTTGTGAGAGGACAAGGAACGCAGAAAACAACACAAACAAAAAAGAAATCGACATAGAAAAGAAAGAAAACAATAACTTCAAAAGGAAAACAAATGACGATCGTAAATTGTCGAATGAAAAAAGACAGAAAAACAAATGACGATCGTAAGATTTCGAACGAAAAGAGAGAAAAACAAATGACAATCGTAAATTTTACGAAAGAGAAAAGACACTAAAACAAATGACTATCGTAATGTTTATAACAATTTTCATTTTTCACTTCTTTTATTTTCTATTTTAAATTTTTGCTTTTTTTTCATTTAATTTTTTGTTTCTCTTTTGTGTCTTTTTTTTTCAAATTTTTCTATTTTCGTTTATCTTTGAGCTTTCATTTTAATTTGTCTTTTCATTTAATATTTGCTTTTGGTTATTCATTTCATTTTTTGTTCCGGTTTTTCGTTTTTTTTTTCTTCTAATTTTTCCTTTACTTTTGGTTTCTCATTTCCCTTTGAAATCGAATGAATGAAAGACCATTCGATTTTTTTTCATTTAAATTTTTTCCATTGATGTTTTTGATTTCTTTTCTTCAAATTTGTTTTTCCTTTCAGTTCGCTTTCATTTTTAGTTACGTCATTGACATTTTTTATTTTCTTTCGCTTTTCGTTTTTGATTTTTGTTTTTTGTTTTTCATTTGTTTTTTTTTTTTCTCTAATTTTTGTGTGTCCGTCTTAAATAATATTAAGGTTGGTAGTCCTCTTCTCCTTTGCACTTGTTTGAATATGTACAGTCGCGGCCAAATTGTTCAATTTAAATCACAAATGGTGATTTTTGTGAATTTGGCGATTTCTGGTGATTTTTAAAATAAGAAATTGAGATTTTCCATTTTATTCTATTGGCAACACTGGCACTCTTTCAATTAACAGGATTTTGTAACTTTTGAAGGTAAGGGAGTATAAACATTTTGTAAACGCCCAGTCTCCCAGTATGGTAGTTTTTTTAGCAGTGTTGCCAATAGTCTTTCACAAAAATTCTGAACATTTAGCTTAGAAAACATTAACATAAACTAATCGTTTACTATGACAGACCTCAACAAGTCAATAGCCAAAATGAGTTGGTTTAGTTTGACGAAACCGAAATTATTGTTTTTCTTAACTCAGGTTATGTAATCGGTTGAGATACAGACAAAAAAAAGGAGGCAATTAAATGTAATCAGCTGTTATCTTTGGCTTTTAAACCAACGCGTGAACAGATAATTAAAAAAAAAAAAAAAGAGAAAAGGTGTCAGGCGAGCTTAGACGATTGCGCAACTGTTTGCACGAACGCCTTTTTGATTTTTAAATTCAATAAGCACTCTGTTGTAAAATTGTTTTTTGTTCTTTGATTTACTATTGTGATTTATTAGTATATTATGTATTGGCAACGTGAGAATAAAAACAAAAGTCATTATAGGTTATTAAACTCGCTACAGTTCATTAACTACAGGCTACAGCACTTAAAAAGCAAGTATTATAAGACCCGGCCGAGTGTAACTTTAAATCATTAATTTTAGCGATCTTTTATGCGATATACAAACTATCTCACATATGTAGGAGTTATTTTTTTGTAATTTAAATATAGGAAAATTCTGTTCAGTTACGTGGGGGTTGGTGACATTGGTTGTCGTTTAAAATAAATTCAAGTAAATGTCAATTTTGAGGTTAGGTTATGTTTATAATTTGAGATGCTAATAAAATATAGACCGTTTGTCTAAAATATGACCAAAAAATTAATCAAAAAGATTGAAAGAAAGAAAGAAAATGAAAACGTCCCTAGAATGTAAATAAATAGAAAATAAATAATAACGCACGTGTTTTGAATTTTTATTACAAATGCTTATCGAATGAGGCGTTTAGTTTAAAAACGTGCATGAAATCACCTTTTGTTATTGCCACGTGATGTCATAGTAATTTAAAAAAATCGCCAAAAGAAATTATCAGTAACATTTATCTGATTCATTAATCAGCAGTGAAAGAAAAAACGTTAAAAGAAACTAAATTGTGTAGCGCCATCTATGTGAAACTTGTCGAATTACATTTTCTTAGGCGCGAAATTTAAAAATCCTAAAATCGATATTTTTCTTCGTTTCTCTTGTTTTCTTTTGTTCATATTTGTCTTTTAATATTTTTAGCACCTCGCCGTGGAATCGCAGTTTTTCTTTTATTTTTCTTCTTGTCCTTATTTCGCCAGCGATGTTCTTATTTCGAACGCCGATCTGTGAAAAAAAAAAACGTCAAAAGGCACGAAATTGTGTGGTGCCATCTGTGTGAAACTTGTCGAATTATATTTGTTTAGGCGCGAAATTTTAAATACCTAAAATCATGAAGTTTTAACGATTTTTTTCATCGTTTCTTTTGTTTTCCTTTCTATTCATCCTTTTTTTTTATTTTTTTGCACTTTGTCGTAGAATCGCAGTTCTTCTTTTATTATTTTCTTGTCCTTATTTCGAGCAGCGATCTGTGTAAAAAAAAACGTCAAAAGAAACGATGTCGTGTGCAGCCATCTGTGTAAATCTAATCGAATTACATTTGTTTAAGCGCGAAATTTGAAATAACTGAAACCATGAAGTTTTAACGATTTTTTTATCGTTTCTTTTGTTTTTTTTTCTGTTCATCTCCGTATTTTGATTTTTTAAGCATTCCACCCCAGCATTGTCGTTCCTTTTTTGTTTTTCTTCATATTCTTATTTCGAACAGCGATGTCTTATCAAATAATTTGTTTGGGCGCGAAATTTGACATACCAAAAATCGCGAAGTTTTATCAATTTTTTTCACCGTTTCTTTTATTTTCTTTGCTGTGCATCTTTGTTTTTTTAATTTTTTAGCACTTCGATGTGGAATCCCATTTTATTATTATTTATTTTTCTTCTTGTCCTTGTCTCTAACAGCGAAGTATGAAAAAAAAAACGTTAAAGGAAACGAAATTGTGTGGCGCCATCTGCACGACACTTGTCAAATTATATTTGTTTAGGCGCGAAATTTGAAATACCTTTTGTTTTTTTTTTGTTCATCCTGTGTTTTGATTTTTTAGCATTCCACCCCAGAACTGTCGTTCATCGTTTGTTTTTCTTTATATTCTTATTTCGAACAGCGATGTGAAAAAAAAACGCTAAAAGAAACGAAATTGTGTGGCGCCATCTGTATAGGTCTTATCAAAATACATTTGTTTGAGCGCGAAATTTGAAAGCACGACTTTTCACCGTTGCTTTTGTTTTTTTTTCTGTCCTTCCCTATGTATCGATTTTTTAGCATTCCACTCTAGAAGTGTTCTTTTGTTTTAGACATGAAAACACAATTACTGTATTAAACTCGATATTGAACGTCCGTGATGTTACAGATGTGCGACCCAATAATTATGGAATAAACCGCATATATTCAACACTAGTTTTTTTTTGGGGTGGGGGGGGGTAGTTCTCGAATATTTATTTGTTAAGGGCGTTTAGGCACAGGATAAAATATAGAAGGAAACCGCGTATGGATTTTGAAGGCACACATCGGTCAATAATTATTGACTGAACCACGTATGGATTTTTTTGCGCAAAATAATATTTTATATTTTGTGGAGTGTATGTTCGTCTCGATTGTTTTTATTTTATGAATGTTTGTAAAGGGCAATGGATTTTTTTGCGCAAAATAATATTTTATATTTTGTGGAGTGTATGTTCTCGATTGTTTTGATTTTATGAATGTTTGTAAAGGGCGTTTATGCACAGAGCGCCCCCCCCCCCTTGTCCGCACACGTCAAAATCTGCAGACAGTGTTGCCAGATGTGAAGGATAATCCCTCTTTGGAGGGATTTTAGCATTTTGTGCCATAGAAGGGATTTCTTTAATAAATTATTATTGATATTCTAATTTGTTACAGATTGGCCGCCGATGTAGGCAAAGCTGCTGGCGAACGTGAATTTTCTGGCCTTGGCAACTGCCTCGTAAAGATCTTCAGGAGTGACGGCCTCATTGGCTTGTACCGTGGTTTCGGCGTATCAGTCCAAGGCATCATCATCTACCGTGCTGCCTTCTTCGGCATCTACGACACTGCTAAAGGTCTCCTGCCTGATCCCAAGAACACCCCAATTATCATTTCATGGGCCATCGCTCAGGTACCTAAATAATTTACACTCCCGTCGTGTGCATGCGTTTCAACTTTTTCTTTCTTTCAGACTGTAACAACCGTAGCCGGTATTATTTCTTATCCATTCGATACAGTCAGAAGACGTATGATGATGCAATCTGGTCGTGCTAAGAGCGATATAATTTACAAGAGCACAGTCCATTGCTGGTCGACCATCGCGAAAACCGAGGGTGGCAAAGCTTTCTTCAAGGGTGCGTTCTCCAACGTTCTCCGCGGTACCGGCGGTGCCATCGTGCTGGTACTTTACGACGAAATCAAGAATGTATTCTAAAATAACTAGTTTCTGTTTTTAAAATCACATCGCGTCATACTCTTGTTTGTCTGTAAATCCGATCGATTATTGCGATCGGATCTTAGTCACAAAATTACCGCGTAAACGAATGCATCTTTTGATTGTGCGGTGGTGGGCGCCCAAAATTGATTCATTCCGAATGTGAGGACCGAGGTAGCGACGGCAGACGCCCTCTCTCCCCCGGTCCGGCTGTCGTCATATTCGTTGTTGTATTCTGTGCGCCGCCCCTCTGTCGCAGTCGAAAGCATAGTATTTTAAATAAATAGTTTAACATTATTAATTTATTCAAGTGAAACCTCATCGGTATTTTCAAGCAAACAAGTTCGCATGTCCGCCTCGCCGGGCGAGGCCTTCGTATTAGGAAACTCCCGTCGTCTTTTTAATTTTATTAAATTTCATTTTTTCGATTTGGTCGTTCGTAGCAAGTATGTTTAATGTTCGCCACAGCTCCCCCGTAGGTTAATCATTATTTTAAGTTCTGAAGATCGCGTGCGTACTGTAAATACTTGTAAGATACACGTTACAAATTTGGACCTTTTTTTTCTCTTCAGTGTTTCGCCAAAAAATATCCGGCAAAATAAATAGAAACTCTACAATTGATCTTTTTTGATTTTATTTCCTTCACAAAATACTTCGTGAGACATTGAAACTATTCGGCGCCGTACAGGTGCGTTCAATGGAATAAGCAACACTCAGCAAAATGTTGAACGCACCTTAACATAGACGCAGCGCTTTACAAGTGCGTTCAATGGGACTACCAACGCTCGGCAGCGAAGCGGAAATGGCTATGTATGAGACTGATTAGTTCGAAACATGGCCTTCTAAATCAAAAGCGAGTTCTAACTGGCCTGGGCGTTTTGAAAAATATACATTGAATTTTTGTGCTCGAGAAAACGCCAAAAGTCGACATTTTGGCGCTGGTTATGGGGCACTGACGGCAATGAGTGAAGTGCACTGTCATTAGTGTCAATCAAAGTGACTTCACGCAAAATTAATTAATATTGTAATTACCGTAATACAAGATAATTTATGTGGTATAAGTTTTATAGATTCATGCACAAAGCATTTGATCTCATCGGAGTGAAGTACGCTTGCGCAATAAGGAAAGCTGGCACTTTAAAAAGCTTTCGTGTTATGAATAGGTAATTACAACAAGCTACATAAAAGAGTTTCGACTCTTGATAATGTAAAACGTGTTAAAAAAGGCGTTGATAATTACGCACAATGAGAAAAAAAGCTTTATTATACATGATGTAACTTACCATTATTCCAACGTAAATAATATCCAGTATGCTCAAATTTTTACAGCAATAACATTAATTATTCTTACACGAACTCATCCACCATTCACATGTGGCAGAACTGTCAAGATTTTAGGTTAAGAAAGCGCCTTGTAAGCAGTGCTTGACGGAGCACGCCTGAAGTGCACTTTTGCGCAGGCCAGATAGAACTCGCTTTTCATTTAGAAGGCCATGGTTCGAAACGTCAGAAACAGTTACGATTGTTTTTTGATAGCTCGCGACTTTGAAAAGTTGAAGCTCTTGACAGTTCTACACTAGTCAAGAACACTCCAGTTGGAAAAATTCTATGGGGAAAACAGTTATCTTGAATTGGCAATCCTGTTGGTAGCATAATATTCAGTGCGTTAGAATTGTCTGGAATAGATTCATTATTTTTAGAAACCTACATTTTCGACAAATATCCTCGGACAGGTCAGTTTTATTTTTTCTTGTCCACATTTTAATATGATTATTTCATAGATGGCGTAGCTAATGTAACGGACATGACGTCATCAACGATTTTTTAAAGTGGCAGATCTGCTCTTCCTATTTCCTGCTTGTGGCGGTGTAACATACTTTGCGTTGCAAATATATAAACACGAAAAAAATGTAATTTTTTTAACGTTCATTTACAAAGTAGAAGTATGCTACATATATTGCCATAATCAGGAAGAGCAGACCTGCCAGATTTCGTCAAAAAAATACGATGTTGTCTTTTAAAAAGTCATTCCTCAAAAATAAGAAAGTAACAATAGACGACTGATGAGAGTGGCAGTACAGGGAATGTCGGACTCATTCGTCTATTTTACCAAAATACAAACCCGCACAGCGCCATCCGCTGGATGGCAGCTCAACTTCATATTACAGGTCTCTGTAAGGCTGCTAAGTGCGTGTTCGGGGCGACTTAAAATCTTGGATTTTTGATGCACCATACAATCGACCGAAAAGTTAAGGATAAATCAAGCGTTACGTCATAACCTCTCACTACAACTACGCACATAAAAACGTATATAAGACCGTCAAGCACATGGGAGGTCGGGCGGGGGAGGCGGATGGGGCTCATATGGGGGCGAGCCAAACCCTACCAATTAATAAATTGTTGCATAAAAGTTTAAGTTTGAGATTCTTTTATTATTGTTGGGGGGAGGGAAGTTCCCCCGGGGAAAGATATCCCTTTGGGAAAATAAAATCTTTGATTTTTGATACCATGATACCTGATGATACTGATGGAAGTTCTAAATCAAAACACACGCACTTAGCAATCTTACAGAAACCTGTAATATGAAGTTGAGCTACCATGCAAGAGATGGCGCTGTGCGAGTCGGCGTTTTACTTGTTTGAGAGGAACGTGATTACCATGATACTGATGGAAGTTCTAAATCAAAACACACGCACTTAGCAATCTTACAGAAACCTGTAATATGAAGTTGAGCTACCATGCAAGAGATGGCGCTGTGCGGGTCAGCGTTTTACTTATTTGCGAGGAACGTGATGGCTGCAAATTAATTTATGAAAGTGCAGTTAGTAGTTTTACAGGAACCTGTAACGTACGCGTAAGTTGAGCTATTCTCTAATAGGGGCGCTATGCGCGCTCACTTTTACAAACGGTCTCAGTTTCTTAACTTTAAAATCGTTTACTTAAATGAAGTTTGGATTGACGATATCAAATTCGTTCGGGGATATACGAGGGGTGGTAGTTTAAATAAAAATAGCTCTGTCCCCTGAGTTCGCGATTACGCTCAGATCGATCGGAGTATTTCTTTTTCTCACTCTTAAATGCAGTGAAACGCAGTCGCTCTCCTTTACACTTTTGATCAGAGCGCTCGGCGAGCGTAATCGCGAACTCACCCAGAAACAAGTGCCTCATTACCAGTGTGGCCACCAGTGGCCACGAAATTTCACTGCTATAAGGGATTTTCAAAGTTGAAAAAGTTAAAGAAGTCATTACGTAGCCGAAGGTGTTAAGCCATGTTCACAGAGCTTCGTCGTGGCGACACGAAATCCAACCAACAGCGCCCCCAGTTAAAAAGTGTTTTCCACCTGCGTTGGCAACGTTATTAAAGTAAAATTAAGTTTAAAACATAACTCGTTTCTAGTGGAAAAGTTTCAAAGGGTTGGCAACACTGAACAATTTTACAATGGCGATGTTTGACGCTTGACATCCAAATAAATAGTTTTAAATAAGTTTTGCGAATGCTTTAAAAGATTGAAACAAAATGCTTTTTAATTCCCTGCAGATTTTCTCGCAATCTCTCGCGAAATCCGTGCAGGTAAGTACTCGGCGTTCCCTAACATAACCTCAAACACGTGTGTACTCCAGTTGCAAGTCCTCCGCACGAAATGGGTCGACCACCGTATGGTGCGCGACGTGAAGCGAAGGAAAATGGTGACGGAATACGCCCCGATGAGACTCCGAGTGAACGCCCTACGCAAGAACGACATCCTGCCGCCGGAGATACGAGAGCTAGCCGACGCCGAGATCCACAGTTTTCCTAGGGATTCGACGCTGTTGCGTTGCAGGAGCAGGTGCGTCTTGACGTCCAGGCCGAGGGGCGTCGTGTACAGGTGGCGACTGAGCAGGATCATGTTCAGGCATTTAGCGGATTACAATCAGTTGGCCGGCGTGCAAAGGGCCATGTGGTAATTAATCGGATTGCTCGGAGGTGCAAACTGAGTTAGTGACAATTTGTTCTTATTTATATCGCAATAAAATTTGAGAAATTTTAATAGACTTTATCGTATTAATAAAAATCACGGAGTAGGAGTGTGTACTGTAAACCTAACAAGCAGAAATTCTGGTTCCGTATACCCATGGCCAGCTACATTAACATTCACTGACGTGTATGTATGGCCGTTTCAATTCGACTTTTAAAAATTTTGATGGTACTACCCTCAGCGCCTCTTGTGAGTTTTTAAGTAATTGCAGTTGTCATTAAGTTACGGTCAGTAGTTCTCTAGTATCTTTAATAGGGAGTGCTGACGGGAGTACTCCACTAAGGTTACTGTATTTAAAAGGTATCGCCATTCATTTCCGCGGCTTCGTCTCCCAAATTAAAAAGGAAGCGATGAAACGCTAAAGAAGAAGAAAAAGGATAGATACATAAGAAGTTACTGTTGCTAAGGAGTTTATGAATGAATTTGATTAACCCCAAATTAAAAGAGATAGAAATTTGGCGCTACCTTCTCGATACAGTAACCTTATACTCCACGGCATGCTGTCTCGGAACTGACTTTTAGGCGAATTGAAACGGCCATACATACACGTCAGTGAATGTTAATGGAGCTGGCCATGGTATACCTTCCGATATTAGCTGCGGGTCCGCTAGGAGTTAGGCACTCTATTTTAAAATTACCAATAAGAAATTTTCACTAAATTTAAAATTGTATAAAAACGACTAATTTTTTGATATATTCCTATCTGAATTAGAGCCGTCTGGTAAAACTGTTGGAAAAGCATCTTTTTTAAGCGTTGGTCGAAGAAGTGGATATGTGACCTACAGAATTTATTTATTAAGGATAAATTAACAGATCGAATAAAAAAAAACTCACTGAACCTCATTTCTTTTCTTTGATTATGCTGTCTTCTGTGAAATGTTTTTGGCAAACCATATCTTTTGGAGTTAGTACATGATCAGATCTTGGTATGAATTTTTGTCATAACGTTAACTGTTCTTCACATTTTGGAGCACAAAATAAAGTTACATGCATTTCTTCTTTGTTTCTACAACTCTTGCATCCAGTTTTACAGTTTGGCACAAAACACTTACTATTTTTTCGACTCATTTTCAATGGAAACTTAATACCGAATTTCACCAATGCAGATTGATAGTAGTACCTGTACGTACATGCAGATATTAAATGTAATTCACACAGAAGAAAGTAAAGGAAGAAACTTATTATGTAGAGTAGAATCAATCCGAGTGATATGGGTTGGCTAAATCGGATACAAAATTTGTAACCTTACTTTTTCTATCAACATACCTTCTATTTACCGCGAGTATAATTTATTAACCAAACTTAAAAGTAGAGTGTTATGAATGTACTGGTACCATTATTTATGATAATAAACATACCTTAAAGTCATAAATTACAAAATTTACGAATTAGCGGCAAAAGTTCGGGTGCCTGTGGACTACTAGCGCCAAGCAGTGTTGCCAGACGAATAAGAAGAGATTGCGCCAAATATTCTAACTTGAAGCGCCACTTGGCGCCAAATTTAAAATAACTAGCTAAAGTGCTACCTGGCGCAAAATAATGATTAATTAAATAAAAACTACATTCGTTCACATATTTATGCATTTATTTGTTACATTTTTCATTGACTACTTCCTCACAGATATCTATTAGTTCTTCATATTCTTCGTTACTGCTTTCTTCAGTTTGGTTATTATACATATGCTTACTATTAAACTTAGCTAATATGTTTTTAGGCGGAGTAAATTTATTGCAACAAGAGTTATTATTATGAAAGAAAACCTTTAAACGAACGACAGCACTTAATAGGTATAAGTTCATTTTGTTTCTAGTTTTTAGTTTTCTAGTGGCATTACTGTTTGGCAAACTTAAAAGTAATAGAGCAAAATTAGCTAGTTCAAGAAAAATCGATTTTCCACCAGCATTTTTATAATTCAATACGTTTGACCAAAACATATAGCTATTATTAGTTATCTCATTTCCATAGAGATCTTTCCAGCCGATGGTACTTATGATGTGATATTGATTCTCAATTTTAAAAATGTCATCTTTTTTAATAAATGTATCAATAAATGGTAAATTCAGAAATTTCGTAGTTTTCAATGGATTTAAAATTATTTCAGGGCTTATTAACTGTAAATTTTTAAAATGCTCTATATTGTCGGGTAACCTTTTTACACATTCACCAAGAAGAGCTTTAATATAAAGAAGACAACGATTTTCAATATCATCAATGTCATTTTTCTTTAAATTTGTGTGCCTTGATGAATGATAATAACCAACACCAAAATCAACCTCATTGGCTTTTAAAAAGGCAAGTTCATTGTCAAGGTAATTAGTAATAGAGTTTAAATCTTTTAAAAATGGTTCTTTCAGGATCTTTTTAGCTAAAAAGTATATTAATGTTTTTACGTCTTCATAAGCTTTTCCAATTTCTATTTGCAATATAATGTTAACTTTATTAATTTCAAATATTATCGGTTTTATTATTAATATGTAAAAATATGTTTTATCATCTTGCAACATCTGATTCAATAATCTTGCTACATAACATTTTTTTTTGTTAACAACATAACTAAAATGAATTTTTAATTCTTCATATTGTTTACTTATTACATCTAAAACATTATACCTACACAACCACCGAGTATTAGATAATTGTACAAAATTTTGATGTTTTTTATCATTTTTATCCTCATGTAAAATATCATATAATCTTTGATATTCAATTCGACGTAAGGGACTACAACTAAACCAGTTATAGATTTCTTTGCAGAACCAATCTAAGTTAGCTGGCAAAGATTCAGATGACTTTGATGCCGCATTATTTAGCGAATGACAAATGCATCTTACTAACTGAATGTTAGGATTATCCGCCTTTAGCATAGTATAAAGAGAATTTCGCTTTCCACATAAATTAGATGCCCCATCTGTTCCTATTCCAACTAACAAGTTAATATCTAAATTGTTTTCAACAAGAAACGATTTTACACATTTATATAGATCTTCAGCTGTAGTTTTTTCAACTTCTATAAACCCTAAGAAATCTACTACAATATTATTTTTTTTGACACTGAAATACCTAATACAAAGGCACAAATATTTCTTAACAGAAATGTCTGTACTCTCATCAACAATTAAAGAATACAGCTTATCTTTTTAACATCTAATAAGTCTTCAATAAGAGAAGGCCCGATTACATTCTTGATTATTAATGTGCACTTAGTACGATGTTGTTTTATGCTATTATCAGATGACGTAATTTTCAATGCATTCATTACTTCCCCTAGATGATCCACACTTCTTACTGAACTATGTGAGCTGCGATGATAATGTCTCTTTTCTTATCATTATCGGTTGTTACTCTAATGTGATGTGTTATTTGGTTTTGCTTTCTAATAACTTGGACATTCTTGGTGTGGCTAGCGGACTTTGAATGGCGCAATAGGTCGCTTTTATGGGCTCTAATGTACACTTTGCAGAGTTTGCAGTAGGCATCTTGAAATATTTCTTGTTGATTAATGACATCAACGAGCCAGCCTGTAAAATAACGTAACATGTTTCATTTCTATGCATATAATTTCAACAAAATAATTTATATTATAATTTCAACAAAAAATCGTATGTACCTTTTGTCTAGTCTTCTTCAATCCACTTTTTATTAAATTTTCTAAGTGTCTCACTTCGTCCCATATTCAACGATTTTAGAACTGGTTACAGTGTTTAATATAAATTCTTGAGTCCGTGTTGCTTGTGTTGCAATTTCACATTGATATTTTTCATGAACAGGGATACCAACACAGACAGCAGCAAAATGAAATCACCAAATGCCAATAAGCGCCGTAATTTTTATGTTTTAAAACAGGAAAGCGCTACATCTGGCAACACTGGCGCCAAGGAAAATAAACGGCACCACAGTAAGCTTACAGTGCACACTCCTTCTTTTCTTACTCCGTGATAAAAATCCTATTCAACAATGGGCGTGTTCAGCGGACACAACAGTTGACTAAAACCAGAAACATGTTTCATTTATGTTGTGTTTAAAGAAGAGAAAACTGAGAAATCCAGCAATTCAAAAGAGGTTAGAATCTATGGTCAGAATAAACAAATGACTCACTGGCACCGCACTCACCGTAAATTATTTCTGGTGAGTAAATTCGGCAACTGTTGGCAGTAACCATTAACCGTTCAGCGTACAAAACAAGTCAACATACTCAACAGTTGTGTTCGCTGAACGCGGCCAATAACCAACCCGACCAAAGAGTTAAGAATAGCAGGAGAGAGTCATACTAACAGTAGTTTCTTGTCCAAACTAGTTACTATATATAGCCGCTGTATGTCATAGGAGTACACAAGCATTTTACAAAATTCTGGAGCTTTCACAAACCTACAATTCATCATTTATAACACATTCATGCCCGGTTGCACCAACTTTTTAAGCAGAGCTTAAATTTAAGTGGTGTTTAGACGATGATATAATTTATAGATTTAACAAAATGTTAGTCACATTCTAATTGATACTTAAGTTGAAGTTTAAATGTCAATCAGAAAACATTTGACATTACACTGACCATACCGAAAAGTCACATTCTAAACATAACTTAAATTTAAGCTCTGCTTAAAAACTTGGTGCAACTGGGCGTCACTGCTTTAAGGTCTGGTTTATCAAACACAAGTTAATTTAAAGTTAATCTTCAGTTAATTACCATAACAACAACTGTCTTTGTAGTGGTTACCATGGAAACAAACTGAAAGTAAGAATTAACTTGTGATTAATAAACTGGCCCTAAATTTAACTAAATGTCAAATGTAAATTTTTCTCTTGCTTTCCTAAATAAAATAATGTGTCACACAGATTTGATTAAGTGAAGAGGTCGAAGCCCCAACACTTTAATTCAATAGTATTTTTAATAACTTCCTTAATCACCACCTTCGCTTATTTCAAAAGAAGCTTCAATACTTCTTCTGAAAATGCAATATCTAAAAGGATAGGTAGTTTGAGTTTACTACATATTTGTGTATTCGTTTTGCGTCCAATGTAAATGTAGAGCAGAACAAGTTTTGCAAACTCAAATTACTAAGTCTGAAAAGTTAAGTTCCAGCAGCCCCTAACTATATAACAGGCACTTCCTGGAATTTAAAAACTCACAGAAACAGAACTGGGGTGTAACTCAGTTTCGGTAAACACCTTGAACTTACAGTTTTTCATTTTTTTAAAGGACCACTAAGGGCCAGTTTCATAATTGAATTTAAAGGAGACTTTAAAATAAAGTCACATTCAGATGTCTAATCAAATGTATTTTCGTATTTGTCTTAACATCTGAAAGTGACTTTAAATTCGTTTATGAAACTGGCCCTAAATTCAGCAAATTACTTGTATGTAAAGCCAATCTTTTAATATTTTTTTGAACATCCCTGAAAATTTTGTTTTAATTTTTTGATACGCAATTAAACACGTATAAAAATTATTGAATCCTGTGCACTTTTCGACTCATTTTTTATTTAATACTTCACCAATTTCTGCAACTTATCTTATCAAGAAATTATTATTTTTTAAGACAAAGAGAAACAGAGTCTGTTTACTGTTAACTTTCTTAAAATTGTAGGAAGTATAATGTTTAACAAGAGCTTTTAAACAAATCTGTTAGGAAAGTTCTGGCAATTTATCATTCGAAGTACTGAGAGTGTGTGTTGAGTGAAAAGAGGCAGATGTATATTATCATAATCCTAATTAATTATAAAAAAGAAACATATCCATAAGCTTTCTTCTAATTTTTTTTTAAGTTGTTCCGAACGTTTAACTAAACTTACTAAAAACGCGGTATTTAACTTAATTTATTTGCAGCAGTCGATTTTTCTCTTGTCCACAAAACATCAAAATAACCAATAAATCATCCAGAAGAAGTTAAAAATTGCAGTGAAAATGTTTAAATGAAAATTAGTGCAAATTTAAGACACTGAAGTGAGCTCGAACCTCCTCCGACCTAGACTTTGAAGGACAGGCCAATTATGGACCCTCCTCCGACCTTAACATTAAAACTTCAAGGACATTTCAGGGTCACCTCAAGGTCGACCGATTCTGAAACCACCTCCGTGTGAAGATCATGTCAAGGATAAATCGATTCTGGAACCTCCTTCGATCTTGATTTTGAAATTTTCGGTTAAAGTCCAGAATCAACTCAACTTGCTCCGACCTTGACATCGAAACCGTCAGGTCGACTGATTCTGACACCTCCTCCGTGCGAAGGATAAGTCGATTCGGGAATCTCCACAGGCCTTGACCTTGAAATTTTCGGCCAAAGTCGCAGAAAGAAATCATTACTACAAAATGCAAAATTAATTTTTTACAAAAAGAAAAATGAAACTGACTAATTGGATGGCACAAATCATAAATAATCGAACGGTTGTAAGTTAAGAATCAATTCAAAAATCGACCTTGAAGATCATGGTGCAGGATAGGCCGATTCTGGAACCTCCTCCGACCTTGACATTGAAACCTCAAGGTCGAAAGGTTCTAGAACGTGCCTCACGTCAAGGATAAGTCGATTCTAGAATCTCTTCTGACCTTGACCTTGAAATTTTCGGTCAAGGTCGAAGAAGGTGCCAGAATCGGGCTGTCATAATGCAAAATGAATTTCTTTAAAAAAAGAAAAATTAAAACATTCTCATTAAAATGAATAATTGAAGCACTTCGTGTCCATTGAAAATTACCACAAAATATTTAATTATAAATAATCGTACAGTTGTCAAAATCAATTCAAAAGTAGACCTTGAAGGTCATGTGAAGGTCATGTCAAGGATAGGCCGATTTTGGAACTTGTTCCGAACTTGACATTGAAACCTCAAGGTCGGGTGAATCTGAGAGCTCCTTCATAGAAAGATAAGACGATTTTGGAACCTCCTCTGACCTTGACCATGAAATTTTCGGTCAAGGTCGGAGGAGACCTATTATTATTTATAAGACAAATGAAAATTAACTAAAATAAATGGAAGCACTTTCTTGCCTATTGAAAATTACTAATAATTACCACAAAATAATTAATTATAAATAATCGTACAGTTGTCAAAATCAATTCAAAAGTGACCTTGAAGGTCATGTGAAGGTCATGCCAAGGATAGGCCGATTTTGGAACTTGTTCCGAACTTGACATTGAAACCTCAAGGTCGGCTGAATCTGGGAGCTCCTTCATAGAAAGATAAGTCGATTTTGGAACCTCCTCTGACCTTGACCATGAAATTTTCGGTCAAGGTCGGAGGAGGCCTATTATTATTTATCAGACAAATGAAAATTAACTAAAATAAATGGAAGCACTTTCTTGCCTATTGAAAATTACTAATAATTACCACAAAATATTTAACTATAATTAATCGAACAGTAGTAAAAAATTCAAAAGTCGTCCTTGAAGGTCACCTCAAGGATAGCCCGATCCTGGAACCTCTTCCAACCTTGACATTGAAACGTCAAGGTCGACTGATTCTGGGACCTCCTGCATGTGAAGGATTCTGGAACCTCCTCTGACCTTGACTTTGAAATTTTCGGTCAAAGTCGGATGAAGCTTGTTCTCACTGTTGTAAAAGTCAATTCAAAAGTCGACGTTTCTCTGTGTCAAAAGACGTTTGACAGCTTCAAGATTAAAAAAAAAAAAAGAAATATTTAGCCTGTCAAACGTACACCGAAATGTCAACTTTTTGAATGTTATTGATGTTTACAATTGTTCAATCAAGTAATATCAAAACATTAAATTGCTAATAATTTTTTAATACAAAATATATTTGTAGTTTCTTGTTTAAAAAAAAAACATCAACCATCAACATTTTATGTAATATTGTAAAGTTTGTAACTAAAAAGAATCTTTGTATGGCGAGTAACTTTGGATAAAAGTGAAAAATTTTGCAGTAATTAATAGATTACATCTTCGCCAACGCAAATGTTCATCAATTTGATCATCATACTGCTGAAAATTAAAACAATTTGTTAAAACTTGCCTCGGAACAAATCATTGCGACAACTAAAGAAAATTTCACAAAGTCTTAAAAGTAAAGTAACTATTAAGGTATAGTAGGTAGTAACTAGTAATATTTTTGAATAAAAACATCACAAAAACTTCCTTTAAAATTACTTTTTTCTAACTTGAAGCTTTGATTTGATTTCAAGTATCCTTTAATAATAATTTAAAAAATACTTTGTTATGTTAATCAATCTTCTTTGCATTACCTATGTACATGCGACGTTAAAAAAGAAAGTTTAAAATACCAATATTTATTTATTTAAATGTAATAGCATACAACACAGTTGTAAAAGTCGAATAACCTTACAATTAATAAAATTTAAAATGATAATTTCGATAACATGCTAGTCGAGATTTACTACGTAATTTCAAATTGAACTCCGATGAGCATTAAAGAAAGGAGAAACGTACTTACTGATCCTGCGAGATGAAGAGAACGAATCGATCGAACTGCTGCACACGAGTGAAATAAATGAGAAATACTTATTAGCACGAAACCCTAAACTTAGCTCGTTTTAAAAAAATACAAAATTCTACACGTTCTGAGAAGCTGCTTGCTGTTTACAATTTCGTGTGATGCGATGCACATTTTCCTCGTAGTTTTTTTTTTTTTTTTTTAATATGGAATGAATACAATGAAGAAATGCTCTACTGGGTTATCATAATAATATTCTTACACTGAAACTGCACTAACATGTAAGAAGGTCCGGCGATGCGGCGCACCTTATGTACACAAGAAGCATGCACGGCGTCGTCGAGGCCCTTCCGCAGACATACAATTGCTTACAATAAAAAACCTAACTAGATTTATTTATACAAACAAATATCCTTAACTAGCAATGAATATACTTTTTTTTCCTTATTACGAGAGCAGAAATTATCATTTACTGTATATAATTAAAAAAAGCTACATAAATAATAATCGTTGACAAGATCTATAATAATTATTTCCTCTTGTTTCTTATAAAATTGTGAATAATATATATGGATGACACTTAAACCTAAGTTTGCACATAGTTTAAAATATAAAATGAAAATGTCAAGGGGGGGATTAAAAAGGAGGAGGAGGAGAGAGAGAGAGAGAGAGAGATATATAAGAGAGGTGATGCCTCGGCAGTGAGCCTCTTAAAACGCTTTAACTTCTCATTTTGTCTCCTTTTCTTTGTTTTCTTCCGTGTCTTTCTCCTTCTCTTTTTCTTTCTCTTTTTCATCAGCCTGTAAACAAATTGGAATGTTACATACATATTCCTTAACATTGGATTTTTCGTTCGAAAATTATACAGGGTGCATCAGACTAACTAGTTCCTAATTTTCAGTCAACAAAATAGGGTACGTAAATAAATGTCGTCTGCAAACATTTCAAAGTATTTTTATAATTTTTATGTAATACAGTGTGTCGATAAAAGATTGCGCTATGGGAACTGTACTTTTAAGAACAACTGTCATAATTAATTGTGACTTTTTGTAATAAAAATATTCTTTTTGTGTTGTGCAAAAATTTTGAATGAACACAAACGAGATTTGGATCTTAAAAAAAAATTGGGTAATTCCCCTTGTTCATTAGTTTTTATTTTTGTTTAAAATTCTCACGCAGAATTATTACAATTATTACGTCTTTATTACATTGCGTTTATATTTTGTTAACACTGGTTTTCTCGTTCGAAAATTATACAGGGTGCTTCAAACTAACTGGTTCCTAGTTTTCAGATAGTGAAGCAGGGTGCGTTACCGTCACTAAATAATTACAGTACCGCAATCAGCTGCCATTTTAGTGCAAAATATTGGCAGGAATTTTAAATATCTAACCCCCCTAACAACGACACACTCGGGTATTTTAAACCTTTTATTTGACAGGCGTTAAATTTGATTAAACTTACCAGAAGAAAGAAAATCACTAGAGAAGTCAGCAATTTAAACTTGCCGGAAAGAAAATCACTAGAAATGTCGACCACTTAAGCTTGCCGGAAAGAAAATAACTAGAAAAGAGTAAGAGAAAGAAAAGACTAAGAAAAGACGGCGGTACTGTATTCATTTAGTGACTGTAAACGAAAATAGTCACTAAAGTTGACGAAAGTGGTCACTAGAGTTGGCGAAAGTGGTGACTGATGTTGACCAACGTGGTCACTGAAGTTAACCAAAGTGGTCAGTGAAGTTGACCAAAGTGGTCACTGAATTGACGAAAGTGGTCACTAAAATTGACGAAAGTGGAAAGTCGGCCATTTTAGTGTAAAAAAGTGGTTTCTTTATCTTACACATTAAGCATATGGATTGCGATACTGTATTTATTTAGTGACTGTAGGGTGCGTAAATAAACATCTTTTACAAGTAAAGAAGTATCCGGAAACATATCACCATCCATATAAGCATAAACGAAATTTTGGTATTTCCTCGTTCATTTGTTTTTATTTGTATTTCAAATTTTCACGCAGAAATACACATAGAACGTATCTTGCGATGTCTTTGTATGTATTACGTTTATTTGTTAATATTGCATTTTTCGATCAAACATTATACAGGGTGCCTCATGCTAACTAGTTCCTGATTTTCAGGCAATGAAACCGGATATGTAAATAAACATTTTTTACTGATGAAGAAGTGTCCGGAGACGTGCAGTATCAACATAAAGTGTCAATAAAAAAACGAGAATTTGAAATAATTTCCATGTAGAAATGTCACTTTTTTGTTTAGCTCGAATATTCTTGCCCTTAATGACATACATGATAGCCTGCAGACATTTCAAAGAACACGGCAAACATAATTACAAACAATTTTCATAATTTTAGAATGCAGCGTGTTCATAATGAATCGCACTTTCTCAGAGTAACTGTCATAATTAATTGTGACAGTCTCATAAACTTTTTGTAATTAATTTTTTTTGTGTTGCGTCAAAATTTTGAATGAACACATATTTCTACGTTTAAATAATTTGGGGACTTCCCCACATTTTTCACATTTTCAGACAAAATTACACAATTATAATGCAATTTGCGTTGTCTTTTTTATATTGCGTTTATATTTTTTCGTTAACTTTGGATTTTTCGTTGCAAAATTATACAGGGTGCCTCAGACTAACTATGTATATAGTTATTAAGTTTCAGGCAATTAAACAGGTGACGTAAATAAACACCTTTTACTAATAAAGTATTGTCCGGAAGCGCATCAGCATCCACATGATTGCTTCACATGAACAACTATTTTAGAGTAACTGTCAAAAGTCATAATTAATTGTGACAGACTTTAATATTTTTTTGTATTTTAAATACATTTGTTTGTCTGTTAATGTGTGAAAGTTTTAGAATGAGCCCAGAGTCCAAACGGATTTTTTTGGATTTTAAAAAATTAGGATACTTCCCCTGTTCATTTGTTTTTATTCTCGTCTCACTTTTCACACAATTACACAATTCGAATGCATTTTGCGTTGTCTTTTTTCATATTGCTTTTATGTTAACATTGGATATTTCGTTCAAAAATTATACAGGGTGCCTCAGACTAACTAGTACCTAATTTTCAGGCAACGAAACAGGGTGCGTAAATAAACATCGTCTGCAAACATTTCAAAGAACATGGAAACATAATTTCAAAGTATTTTTATAATTTTCGTGTGATACAGTGTCTATAAACGATTGCCCCACATGAACTGCACTTTCAGAGTGACTGTCATCAAAAGTCATAATTAATCGTGACTGTGTTTCATAAACTTTTTGTACGATTTTTTTAATACATATATCGAAATTAATTATCGTGTGATTGTAGGTTTCACGTCATTGCTTAATTATGACGTAAAATTTTGACATGGTTGCCAAGTGAAACGCACATCACGATTTAATAGATTCTTAATTATTGTTGCCCAAACTGAAGCATGAAATCGCTAGAGTTCATTACATTTTAAGTCGATTTCAACGATTGAGTCGTTTACTCTTGATAACTTCATAACTTTAAGCCAAGCCTTAACTTTATGTCATCGACAAGTTTGCTTAACTAAGCGCCATCTAGTATTCAAAATTTACTTTATTACAATTAAATGTCAAAATTTCGGTTGATAGAAAATTTAAATGACTTATGGCATAAGAGAAAAGCACCATGATTGTGATGGCGATATCTGTTACTACCAAAGTGAAGTTTATGTTTTTTGCTGGCGACACTGGTTCAAGGTGGTTGTGTCCGCAGGCAAATAGTAAGCTGCTATTAATTATACAACGCTTTGGCTTTTTGGGGGCGACAAAAATACAAGAGGTTTATGATTTATTGTTCAAGTTGACATAAAATGTTTAAAATTTAAATCGAGTGTCAAATTTAACATGCTAGCAATGGCGACGGTAGAAGTTTGATTCAAAATAGTACAGATGGAGCCACTTTAACGAGAACTGTTGCAGAACAGATTTTTTTCTGTCCTTTGTTAATCTAAGGAACCACGGGTGAATATTTACTAATAGTTTCACTCTCAAAACTTTACCGAAAGAAATATACTTTCCTTCGTTATTAGGTAGGTACTAATTTCGATTGACTCTCCTAGATTCTTTCTAAACAAATGACAATCATGACAATGATAAGAACTTAAATTATGAAATAAAATTGGGTTGTTTATATTTCAAATTGCAGTTTCTACAAAGCAGTTCCTCGATATTTTCCACTGTAATGATCATGATCTCTTACTTTTGGGTACTTACATGATTTGAAAAGTATTATGTATTTAATTATTTTTTTCAACTGACTTGGTTCTAGATTAGACGACAAATTGTTTAGGCTACTTGCTAAAAATCTAAATGAATCGATAAATCTCAGTTATTCGATCATCCACTCTCAAAACTTTGCTGAAAGAAAAATATTTTTCTGCGTTATTAGGTCGGTATTAATTTCGATTTACTCTCGTAACTTAAGTTATGAAATAAAACTTATATTTCAAATTGCAGTTTCTACAAAGCAGCTCCTCTATATTTTCCCGTGTAATGGTCATGATCTCTTACTTTTGGCTTTTCTATAGGAAACACACTTTCACAAAGATGACAAGTTTTTGTTTTGTCTAGTTCGATATCTGTTATGGGTTTACTTTCTTTTAATAACTTGTACAGGGTGTCCCAACAGTGTGTTCTCGGGCAATATCCCGATAACTACCGAAGATAGGTTAATGATAATTGTTTAAAGGATTTACATGGCGTAATTACGCCTACACGTATGATACTTAAAAAAAGTACAACTTGTCAACACTGCCAGATCACCGCAAACCATGCTATGAATGCGATTATACAGTCATTATTCACAGTTCCGGATGGTACGGTTTAACAGTTATTTTGGGGCACCCTGTATATGCATTTGTATATGATGTAATTTAACACAGTCGCTTTCTGTTTTAATTGAGATGATGTTAGTCCTTCTTCAGACTTTATTACTGAACTTCTCTACATTGAAATTATGTCAAATTCAGAAATTATGTCAAATTCAGAAATTATGTCAAATTCTTATGTCCGCTCCTTCACATCATATCTTGAGAGGAAAATATTTATTTTTTATTAGTAAGAACTACTTAAATTGCTTGCACATCTTCTACAATTTCCGAAAAGTAGGCCAGTTATTTTGAGGCACCCTGTATATGCACTGGAAAATGTAACATAAACCAGTAGTTTTCTTTTTCCTTTTGAATCGAGCCGCGGCTTTTTGACTCATACTAAGTCCAAAAAAGGCTTCTGAAAAGAAGTATAAAGCAGAAGTGAATAAAATATACAAAACAAAAACAAAAACAAAACTTTTTTAATCATCTTTAAAAGTCGTTTCATTGATTTAAACCAGTAAAGAATAGACGGTAAAGTCCAAAATGCCAAAGTCAGTCCAAAAGTCCAAAAGCACCATCTGCTCAATTATCTGTCCAAAATACACATTGCAAACACCTTCAACATTGATCACCTTCGGCATAGCGAAGGCAAACATTTGGCTTATTCTAAGTCCAAGAGAACCTTCAGGAGACACTTCTGTAAGGCTTTAGTGGAAACCAAAAGAAAGCAAGCCGTCAGAACAGAATACAAGTGAATAGAATCAAAAATTTTTAGGGAAACGGAGTTTCTTTGCAATTATCTGGCCTAAGTCCAAAATATTTATTTCAAAAAAGCAACCGTTTTCAATTTAATCCAATAATTTCCTACCAAAGTTTTTGTAAGAAATCAAAATTTCGTTTCAATTATTCGGCCTAAGTCCAATATGCTTGAAAAAAAAACATTTTCAATCTGATCCAGAACCAGTAATTTCCTATCAAAATCAAAAGCTTTTGTAAGAATTCAAGATTTCGTTTCAATTGAATTTTTCATCGCGTGGTTTGCGACACATTGAAGTCCATTGAGGTCCTCTTAACGAAAGACTGCTGGAGACGTCAATTTAATTAAGGAAGAAGTAAACAAGGGTTTAACGGAATAAAAAATTAATAAATTTCAATTCAGTCTTTCATAAAATCTGTTTGTGTTCACGCTAAGTCCAAAAGGCCTGCGAGCAAAATTGCAGTTTTGCTTTAAATCAATTTATTCTAATTGTAAATTATTATTAGAAAATATCTAGAAAAGTTCAAAGGTCCAAAGTGAATCAAAACGCCAACATCAGTCCAAAACTCTCCAGCCGAAGGTAGCAGGGAACCAGAATTAAAACTTTTCCGTTGATTAAAATAGAGAAGAAAAGGTGTAAAAGGCCAATACTAAAGATCTAAAACAGGTTTTTGTCTTTCGATTTGAATCAGAAAAGTCCAACACTCCAAAGTCAATACTCAAGGCCAAAATCAGTCCAAAAGTCTTATACTACATGTAGAATCCGAACAAAAAGTTCGAAAGACCAAAGTCAGTCTAAAAATCAGGATTTAATTATTCTATTGATTTAAATCAGAAAAGAAAGAGCGGAAAGTCCAACAAAAACAATAGAATTTGTCTCACGCTACAAGCAAATGTGATCCAGAACTTTGTTTATTCCATTGATTTGAAGCAGAAAAGGAAAGATGAAGTCCAAAGGCAATCCAAGATGCCAAAGTCAGTTCGAGTCGCATAAGAAAGTCTAGAATTTTAACGGTGGCAAGAAGAAAAGAAAAGGTGAAACAGTCCAAGAGGCAAGGGTCAGTCCAGGAGTCCAAAAGTAAAAATAATCTCTTATTCTGCATGTAAATGTGAAGCAGAGTTCTGATTATTCAACTGACTTGAAGCAGAGAAGGAAGGTTTAAAAAGTTGAAAGTCCAAAGTCAGTCCATAAATCGCAGAATCAGAATTTTAACTTTTTCATTGATTTAAAAGTCGTTACATTAACTTAAACCAGAAAAGAAAGGGCGAAGAAGTCTAGAAGGCCAAAGTCAGTCCAAAAGTCCAAATGCAAGAAGCGCTGTCTTATACTGCATGTCAATGTAAATTAGGACTTTGATAATTCTATTAATTTGAAGCAAGAGAAAAGCAAGATGAAAATATCTAAAAGGCCAGTGTCAGTCTAAGAGTCCAAAATCGGAAAGCGTTGTCACACGCCGGGTATAAATATGAAGCAGAATTCTTATTGAACTAATTTGAAGCAGAAAAGTAAGGGTTAGGAATTTCTAAAGTCCAGAGTCAATCCATAAGGCCAAAGTCAATCAAAAAGTTCACGAACAGAAAGCGTTGTCTTATGCTCCATGTAAACGTGAACCAAGCAGAGAAGGAAGAGTTACAAAATTGAAAGTCCAAAGTCAACCCGTAAGCCCAAAGGCCAAAGTCAGTCCAAGAAGTCCAAATGCAAGAAGCGCTGTCTTAGGCTGCATGTCAATGTGAACCAGGATTTTGATAATTCTACTATTTTGAAACAAGAGAAAGGAATGATGAACATAAATGCCTAAAAGGTCAGAGTCACTCTAAAAGTCCAAAAGCGAAAAGCGTTTTCACACGTCGCATGTAAATATGAAGTAGAATTCTGATTCTTCAACTGATTTGAAGCAGAAAAGGAGGCGTTAGGAAGTTCGAAAGTCCGAAGTCAGTCCACAAGGCTAAAGTCAGGCCGAAAATTCAGAACAGAAAGCGTTGTCTTATGCTTCATATAAATATGAACCAAGCAGAGAAGGAAGGGTTAGAAAATTGGAAGTCCAAAGTCAATCCGTAAACCCAAAAGCCAATGTCAGTCCAGAAAGTCCAAATGCAAGTCTTATGCTGCGTGTCATTGTAAACCGGTATTTTGATAATTCTATTAATTTGAAACAAGAGAAAGGAAAGATGAAAATAAATAGCTAGAAGGCCAGAGTCACTCTAAAAGTCCAAAAGCGGAGAGCGTTGTCACACGCCGCAAGTAAATATGAAGCAGAATTCTGATTCTTCAACTGATTTGTCCGACTTTCTTGAGACGAAAATATTTATTTTCTTCGCAGGAGCTGTTTAAATTATAGTTATTTTGAGGCACCCTGTATACGCACTCGAAAATTAAGTAAATTTTTTTTTTTAATGGAAAATTGTCTCACGTACCTTTTCTTTTTCTGGATCTTTATCTTCAGGCTCCATTTCTTTGTCGCCCTCCTTCTCGTCTTTAGTGCCCTCTTTGTCTTTTGTCTCTTCTGCGGGCGGCTTTGGCAGGTGTGAGTTGAGGTCCAGCGTGGTGCAGATGTCGTCCCAGTCGGGGAAGCACCGCTCCTTCATGCGGTTGACGAGACCGACGAGGTTCGGGCAATGCTCGGTCATGTAGTCGCGGAGGGCGTAACTGATCTCTTTGTCGATGAAGTAGATCTGGGCCAAGTTGGCGAACGCAACGACATCCAACTACAGAATTAGAAAGCAGAAGAAATTAATTTCGTTTTCTGTGACAAGATGCGCGAACATCTCCACGAGCATACACATCCGTCTATGCGAGGCTTTATAGATTAAGGTCCAGTTTTACAATCGTTAAATCTACGTCACACCTACGTCACGTTATTCTAAGAATAATGTTTATCCGGCGATTGTAAAAATCGGGCCTTAATTTCATATTTTTGAGACCGTTCACTCTCCGTTCAGTTCGATGTAATCGATGTAATTAATGGATAATGGATAAAAAAATGACTGACGAGTTAAATGTATGTGCAACCCCTAAACATTAACGAAGTGGCGATGGGGGGGGGGGGGGGAGGTTTAATAGAATCAAAACTGCTACTTACGGTGGTTGGTTCGTCGCCAAAGAAGAACGGCTTGTCGGCGATCATTTCGGAGAGCACTTTGAGGTCGTCCTGCCCGAATTTGATTATCTCCTCGGCCGAGTGCACCCCCATGCCTTGGGCTTTGACCTTCTTGGCTCCCTGGAACCACTAAATCGTCAATATGACGTTAAGTGATGCATTCAACACTAACACTGGAAGAAACATGCTCTCTACACATGATCTTTGCGGATGCAGGTAGATGCGCTTTTTATGTTTAGTGAGGTAATGAGGCAACACCTACGCCCCTGCCTTCCAACGAAAATAAAATCGATGAAGTGTATTGGCAGTGACGTACGTGGCTGCTGATTTCTTTATAGTAATGAAGGATACAAACATGTAACAAACTTAGAGGCTGAATACAAGGAGGTACTGAAAAGTGATTAGCCTCAAGGTGAAGTGTCATTAATTTATTTGTTAGGTTCCATACTTATCAACACCTCCTCGTATATTACGGGCAATGAGTATTTCAGTATTTTGCATTAAATGATGAATCTGTGCGTTGGTGGACCAAAAAAAAAATTGTAAATAGTTTTCTATTTCCAGCAAACCAAACGAAAGCCCTTTGAGGAAAGCTAGTCACACAAAAAAGGGCCTTGTTTCCCTTTATCTATTAACAGTCCTTTTTGTACACCAAGACACAGAAATGTCGTCAGAAATTGATTTCATTCCCAAAAAAAAGAGCAAGTTCCAAATCAGAAACTAAAACTGGAAATATTTGCAATTTTCTTTTTTGGGGGGTGGGGCAGCGAGCTACAAGGACCATTCAAAAAAAAAAGAAAATTTAGTAAGGCTCCTTCTTACCTTACGGCCGAAGGCGAACTTGAAGAAGAAGTTGAGTATGCCGTTCGGTATCCGTGTGCCAAGGGCGTGCTGGAGGTTGACCTTGTAGCCCTTGATGACCTGGTCGGGGTATTTCGTGCGCCACCACATGACCACCCAGACCAGGTGGTTCTCGATCATGGAGATGGTGGCGTGGGCCACGTTGCGCTGTTCGTGGGTGAGGGCGGCGTCGAGGTCGTTCCCGAAACGCTGCGTCAGCTCCTTAAGGATTATGGCACTGTCTGCGATCTCCTCCCCGTTCAGCTCGATGAAGGGCAGCTGGCCCTTCTTGGAACGGAACTTCATTTTGTGGTCCACATTCTGGAATAAGATCGCCTGTTGAAGCTTAATAGTTAACAGCCCAAAGACAAAAACAACAAAAAAACTCTTTTAAAATGATTTGCGTCGATGAAAAGAATTATGATTACGATGGGTAATGGATAAATCTTTTGTAAAAGAAATGGAAGAATGTGGAAGAAGGATGAATGAGGATTTTACCAGATATCTGAAAAGTTGATAGCACGTCAAGTAAGAGGTAGGAAGAAAAGAGGAAGAGGATTACATGTAAGACCTTCAAGGTTTTCTTTTAAATTAATGGATAATTGGAATTGGTAAGCAAATGACTTGAGTTAGTTATAAAGGAAAGAGCCTTTACAGCTGCAAAGTCGAGTACAGAAAGTAGGAAGAAAAGAAGAAGACCAAAGAGCAAGTGGAAAGATATGCTGGAAGAAGATTTAGCTGCAAAGTTAATGTTGGCAAGATTTAAAAAAAATAAGGAGAGACCAAGGACCAGGCGGAAGAAATATTGGGAAGACGACTTAATTCCAATTTAATCGCAACACCCAAGCGGAAGGCCAACAGACGAACGGAAACCGCCACGTCATCATTTGCTAATAACTCGAAGACCGTTCACCCCAGACCCATGTTGCGACCCATCACTTCGGGGTACAATTTAATTTGGAATCGAAATACGTAATGATATACAGGGCGTTCCATATAAAAACGTGACGCTTGATTGTTTTTTTGTAAGCGCGACAACATCTGCACTTTTTATATTCGACTTTTTTTTGTAAGTCCGAGCACAAGGCAAGCAGACAGACGGAAACCGACACATCATCACTTGCTAGCAACTCGGAAACCGTTCACCCTAAACCCATAAAGAGAAGAGGGAGTCCAAGAAGCAGACGGAAAAAATGGTGGAAGAAGATTTAGCTGCAACCTTTGTATTGGCATGTGAAGTAAAAGGTAGAAAGAGAACCGAGGAGCAAGTGGAAGATTGAAAGATAAGGGCAGGGCCAAGAAACAGGTGGGAGAAATGTTGGAAAAAACTTAACTGCTGACACGTGACGTAAAAGACGGAAAGAGAAGAAAGAGTCCAAGAAGTAGGCGAAAAAATGCTGGAGGAAGATTCAGAAGAGAAGGGGGGGAGCAAGGAACAGGTGGAAGAAATGTTGGAAAAAATCTCAACTGCAACTTTGGTGTTGGCATGTGAGATAAAAGGCAGAAAGAGAAGAGGGTGTCCAAGAAGCAGACGGAAAAATGCTGGAAGAAGATTTAGTTATTGACATGTGAAGTCAAAAGTAGAAAGAGAGCCAAGGAGCAAGTGGAAGGTAGAAAGAGAAGATGGGACCAAGGAACAGGTGGAAGAAATGTTGGAAAAAGTCGTAACAGCAAATCTGGTGCTGGCATGTGAAGTGAACGACAGAAAGAGATGCAATAAACAAGCGGAGAAATTCCAGAAGAAGATTTAGCTACGATTTTTGTATTGGGATGTGAAGTAAAAGGTAGAAAGAGAAGACGGGGGCCAAGGAGCAGGTTAAAGAAATGTTGGAAAAAGGTAAAAGTCAGAAAGAGAAGAGGGAGACCAAGAAGTAGGCGAACAAATGCTGGAAGACGATTTAGCTACAAATTCTGTATTGACAAATAAAGTAAAAGATACAAAGGGAAGACGGGGGCCAAGGAATGGATTGAAGAAAAAGACTTAACTACAAATTTGGACCCCTGACATCTAAGGTAAAAGGCAGAAAAGGCAACAGATCTTGGACCCCTGGCATCTAAGGTTAAGGAAGAAAAGGCAAGAGAAGGCAAAAGACTAATATGAAGACGAGCATGGTCTGACATAAAAAAATTCCTGAACTTTACGTGCAAAATTTCTATACTTAATAGATAGGCAGTGTTGCCAGACGCTATTGGGGAAATGTCGTCAAAAGCTCCTTAAAAACTCTTCAATTTTAGTAAAGAGTAAAGACGAGGACTAAGGAGTGGGTTGAAGAAACGTTGGAAGAAGATTTAGCTGCAAACTTGATGTTGGCACGTGAATTAGAAGGTAGAAAGAGAAGAGGGAAAAGATTTTATCTACAAATTTGGTGCCAGCATGTGAGGTTTAAGGCAGAAACAGAAAAAGGGACGGAAAAAATGGTGGAAGAAGATTTAGCTACAATTATTGGATTGGCATGTGAACTAAAAAGTTAGAAAGAGAACCAAGGAGCAAGTGGAAGATAGAAAGAGAAGAAGAGAGCCAAGAAACAGGTGGAAAAAGACTTAACTGCAAATTTGGTGTCGGCATTTGACTCATTTGAGGCAAAAGGCAGAAAGAGAAGAGGGGATCCATGAAGTAGGCGAAAAAATGCTGGAAGAAGAATTAGCTTGTATTGGCATGTGAAGTACAAGGTGGAAAGGGAAGGCAAGGGTCAAGGAGCAGGTTGAAGTAATGTTGGAAAAAGACTTAACTGCAAACTTGCTGCTGGTATGTGAGGGAAAAGGCAAAAAGACAAGAGGGGGGCCAAGAAGCAAGTGGATAAACGTTGGAAAAAGACTTAACAGTAAATTTGGACCTGGCATCTAAGATAAAAGGCAGAAAAGGCAAGAGAAGGTAAAAGACTAATATGAAGATGAGCATGGCCCTTTAAGCGTACACACATCTTCTGACATAAAAGATTCTTGAACTTTACGTGCAAAAGTTCTATACTTAATGTATAGGCAGTGTTGCCAGATAGTATTGAGCAATTTTCGTCAAAAGCTCCTTGAAAAAAATTGAAGACATTTCGTCAAAAGCTCCTTGAAAACTTTTCGATTTTTTTTTCTGGCAGAGTTTAAGAAGTCGCAGTCGTCACGTTTGTAGTAGAGGAAACATAAATTTTTCTTTTTTTGGCCAGCAGTAAAAAAAATTGATACAAAGTGCGTCAACTCAACATTGAAGAAATATTTTCACATCTGGCAACTCTGCTGCCATTGGAACTGTAAGACCTTGCACGTGACTTCTTTTTCTTCTTTCTTTTACGTTCACTTTGCTTCTGGTTAAATTATTTCAGTCGACCATGAAAATTGGAAGATTTAGCTACTACTTCCATACTGGCAAGTGAAGTAAAAAACAGAAAGGGAAGAGGGGATGAGCTACAGGTGCAAGAAATGTTGGAAAAAGTCTTAATCGCAAACTTGTTGCTGGCATGTGAGGTTAAAGGCAAAAAGAGAAGAAAGAAAAAATGGTGGAAGAAGATTTAGCTACATTTTTTGTACTGGCATGTTAAGTAAAAGATAGTGTCACGAGGGGGAATTTTCTAAAAACCGCGAGAGTTTTTTTTCTGTGTTCCGCGAATAAAAAACATAAAAAGTATTTAAACGCGAACTTGTGTAATTGAGGGCAAATTGCGACCGTCTCGAAATGTAAACACAATAAGGAGGTAACTGATACAACGTAACGTAAAGGTTCATATTTCATAATAACAACATCAGCGGAATTTGTTACAAACTGGGCCACGCGCGTATACTAGCGAATACGAGTGACGCAAACAGACACAACACGTGCAACGCTCGAATAGGCAAAAAACATGTATTTAAAGTGCGGGTCAAAATTGGGAAGCGAGTGATGCAGTCATGTAGTCGTTGCCACCGGACCGACTCAGTGGGCACTAGTGCCAACCCACGAGGGGACCCCCAACATTGCCGTCGCCGACGCCCCAACCACGCCGTCGTCGCCACCCCAGCATCTGCCACTGCCGCCGACAACATTGCCGAAGTCCTGCCCTGGCCACGCTGTTCCAACCCGATCACCCTTAGGCTGAGCAAGGACGCGTCGTGCTCCAGCCAAGGAACATTGTCACTGAGATCGACCTTGACCCACCACGCCAGTCGCGGACCGGCCTCGAACTTCACCACTCTTCCCCGGCTAAGGAAACGTCGCCCGCTGTTCCGTCTTAGACGAATCAACAACCCCAATCGCCGCGAACGACCCAGGACCGCACCCCCAATTTTAACGGAGATTAATTATTTAACGTAATAAAGAGGTATTAATTTTTTTTAAATCATTGTCTTAAAGCTCTACCCTCTGATAAACCTACGCACCCCAATCAGCCCGAAGGCTAAGGACACACCGTCGCGACATGGTGGAGGCTTAGCGCGACATGGTGAAGGCCCTTAGCGTGACAATAGAAAGGAAAGACGGGTTGAAGAAACATTGGAAAAAGAGTTAACTGCAAACTTGGTGTTGGCATGTAAGGTAAAAGGCAGAAAGAGAAGGGGGGGAAAAGTTTTACCCACAAATTTGGTGCTGACATGCGAGGTAGAAAGACAAGAGGGAATCCAAGAAGCAGCAGACAGGAAAAACGATTGGAATGCCAATTTTTGTATTGGCATGTGAAGTCAAAAGTAAAAAGGGAGTCAAGGAGCAATTGGAAGGTAGAACGAGAAGAGGGGACCGAGGAACAGGTGGAAGAAATGTTGAAAAAGACTTAACTGCAAATTTGGTGTTAACATGCAAGGTGAAAGGCAGGAAATCAAGAGGGAGTCCAAGAAGCAGACAGGAAAAAAATGGATTGAAAGAAGATTTTTGTATTGGCATGTGAAGTCAAAAAAATTTCACTTGTGATTGATAAACCAGGCCTAAGAAGTATCACCAGATCTAGTGATTTTTGTCGTTCAATGTTTACCTGCTGGTTATTTTTAAAGAAATTGGGATTTTCCGGTGCTTTCTCGAAAATTTAAATAATAAAAAAAATTATAACATTTAATAACTTTCATTTATTTTCATCTTGTAATTTTTATGTAAATTCATATATTTTTAGTTGTGTTGAACCTGCTCGAGTGAGAGTCAGAAAAGGAAGATGACTTGGTGCTCATTTTAAATTTGGTGCTCATCTTAAATTATTTTAAAATTAGAAAGTAGGCAACCCGTTCTACTTCTGCATAGTCAGTTAAGTATTTAATAAGACAGTTTGTTATTTCTGATGTGATTGATGGATTGCCTATACCAAAATCTTTAAGGGGCACCCTATACATAAGCAAAAATCCAGAGGCTTTTTTCGTGCGTTAATTTTGGCTTCAACGACACTTTATTTCCCGAAAAGCTAATTACTGACATTGCTGAGGATAAGCTGATCCTTGCTAAATAACTCCTAACTGGCTCTGTATGTGATGAACATCAATCAAGTGGCAAACTCCACAAACTTGAATTATATGCAAATGAGGAGTTTGATTAAAAAAACATTCGATGTACTCATCATGTACCAAGTTCTTCTCCAACATCAATCTCTTCTTAAATTGATCGTTAACAGGCGAAGACCTCGGCTCATTCAACTAACAAAGCAAAAGACAAGAAGAAGAAAAGTATGGTGCAAGCCGTGAGGTTCCAAAATAGAAGAAAGAAAAAACGTCAAGACTACGAAGAAGAAAGAAGAACAAGATTGGAAGGACGTAAAAAGACGTAAGAAGGGAAATTAGAACATGCTGTAGAGTATGAAAGAAGAAAAGACAAAAAACCAAGAATTTATAGAAAAGCTGACAATTTTGAACAATATAGAGGAGGCAGAGAAAAGTATATGATGTTGAGGAAACGCTGTGATCCAGAAAGTTCAAACACAAGCGAATTTCACATTCGATATTAATAAGTAGTAACCAAAAAAGTATTTACAGTTTTTCTGTATTTGCAATATTTTTTGTGCAATTTGTTATATTTAAAGTTTTTATTATCCTATTGTTAGCAAATATATTTCGAGGTTATTGTTTTTTTAATCGTTATTTTTATTTTATTTTTTTTTAAGTTTAAGTAGCGACATCCTGCGATCGCTTTTTCACCTGACATTGCATTAGGATTACAACAAAATTTTTAAAACTTTCATTTTTTAATTGATAAAACTACATATTAAATTATGTTGTAAAATCTGTTTTGTTTTCATTATGTATTATTTTTTTTTAATTTGATTATTTTTCTATTTTTATTATTTGGTCAAGGAACCAAGAGCCAAGGAACAAGTGGAAGGTAGAAAGAGAAGAGGGGGGGTCAAGGAACAAGTGGAAGAAATGTTCAAAAAAGACTTAACTACAAATTTGGTGCTGGTTGGATCGAAGAAAGGCCAAAAAATACTGTAAGAAGATTTAGCTACAATTTTTGTATTGGCACGTGAAGTAACAGGTAGAAAAGGAAGACAAGGGCCAAGGAGCAGGCTGGAAAAGAACCTTACCTGCAAATTTGGACCTGGTATGTGAGGTAAAAGGCAGGGGTCCAAGAAGAACGCGGAAGAAATGCTGGAAGAAGAGAGGGGCCAAGGAGCAAGTGGAGGATTATGTTTTGGAAACCTTTAGGATATCATAAACTAGAAAGATAAGGCAAGACTAATTCGCAGACGAGCTGACAGGCATCTTCTCACATAAACAATTGTTGGACTATACATGCAAAAGTTTTATAGTTTTATCGAATGTGCCAGGCAGTGTTGCCAGATGATGTTGGGGAAATTTCGTCAAAACCACCTTGAAATTTTTTTCCCAAAGTTTGTTTTCTGGCAGAGTTTAAAAAACTGTCACGTTCCTAGGGAAAACATAAATTCTTCTTTTTTTTCGCCAGCAATAAAAAAATTGATACAAATTGATACACATCTGGCATCACCTTGCAGGTGACTTCTTCTTCTTACTTTTGAATTCACTTGGCTTTTGGTTAACCTATTTCAGCCAGCCAGCGGCGAAAATTCAGAACATTCAGGGCCGGTCTTTCAATCTCTTGATAAACTAACTGACGGATAACTACCATGGGATAATTCATAGAAATCAATCAACCATTCATAAAAATCAAGTTATCAGCCGGATAACTTTAACAGGAAGATGGAAAGACTGACACTTAATGATTTAGAAAGAATAAGTATCATCCTGCTTCAGGACCAATGAACCCCAGAAGGATAATACAAGATTACAACCCAACACCTACCCTGTTCAAAAATTGATCTAATAAGAGAGGTGCATCCCTTGTTGGGGAAGGGGGGAGGTAACAACGACGTCCATTCTTTACAACTGGTGCTTGCAATCTTAACTTGATAAGAGCTATCCGACTGTTCGTTTGACTTAAAGAGCATACTTGATCATTCCTTGATCTCATGAGTCTCATTCACATTTCAATTTATCTTCTTCTTATTCATCAGCAACCGACCGAGATGTGACCTTGCGGAGTTCAATCATCAATTACGAAATCTTTCCGCATTAGTTCCGCTCAGCTTCTTCCTCTCCATCGCATCACCCAGTTAATGCGCCGACAAAAAATTGCGTTACGTCATACCCTCGCCCAACCGAAATTACCGATTTAGGCCCGGTCTCTCCTCTCCTTTCCGCCCGTCCGTTCGTCCGTCCAAATCCCATCTCCTGGCGCATTAATATTCATGAGCGGCGACGCACGAGCGAAAGTCCGTGGATTTATTCGAATCATTTCGGATATTACGAGGGAGAAGAACTTCACCAGACGGACGGAAGGCAGTAATAATTGCCGATCGGGGGGGATTAAAAGCGCCGCGGTGGAATTTCATCGGCCGGCGCGGCGCGGCGCGGCGTTCGGAAATGTTATTAAATTTTTCAGCTGCTTGCGATGCCTCTCTACCTCATGCATAACTTATGTAAAAACGACTTTCGAAATGTCTGCGCGTTGAGGGGGGCGGGGGGAGGTTAATTTTAAATCCCCTCAAAATATACGGGGGGTACTTCGTATGTAACGCACAATGGTGTATTGCGAAGGATAGGATGACGTAATCCTTGAGTGTTTTTTTAAAAGAAAGCAACGATCATCTTCGTTTTGTTTTAATGGATTTACTTTCGCCCGGCTGCTCCCCCCTCGTCTTTTTGTTGCTCTCCCCGAATAATCGCGAACGAAAACAGCCAAGCTTAACGGCGGCAGTAAAATCCGCGCGCGCGAATCTCTCACGCCCCATTTACGCCCTTTTGCTTCCAGATAATAAAAGAACAGGCCGTAAAAGCTTTCGCGGCTCCGAAATGCTGCTGCTCCTAATGCTTTCGTTTTGTTTACGTTTTTCAGTGCGGTTTCAGGCGGCGACGCCGGCGCCTCCTGGAAATAGAACGACGACGGCACACCGACGACTCGAAAAATATAGAAGCATAGAACTGCGAACTGACCTTGAGCTAGATAAAAGAGTGGCGAAAACATCTTTCGAATTGCGGTTTCGAAACCAAATCGATTTCGAAAAAACTGTGGGTTATAAAGATAAAAACAAATTAAACTTTAACTAATTATCTGACGCCGTTGTTTTGGTTAACCCTTGGCCGCAAAAACGGTCAGGATTAAATACATCCGCGTAATTTGGCGCTGTTTTCGCACTTCTTTTCGAGATAAGATACTTTACGCTTTTGCTTATTCATCAACATGCGGACGTCGATGTTTTCGAAAGAAAAAAAAATATTGCGACGTCTTTCAAAAAAAAAAAACAGTCGAAAGAAATTTTATTGTTGAACAGACTGGCAGTTGATTTTTTTTCCTTGCAATTATGACAGGTGTCAAAGTTTTAATATATTTTTGTAGTAGACCCTTGATGACGTCATTTTAATTAGTAATAACATTAATAAAAAAATGTGTTAAAGAGAATGGCAGTTGATTTTGATCTTTGCATTTATGACAGATGTAAAAGTTTTAATATGTTTTCGCAGTAAACTGTTGATGACTTCATTTTAATTGATAACATTAATAAAATCTTTATTGTTAAACAGACTGGCAGCTGAATGTTGTTTGTTTTTATTATTTTTTAAATTTTCTTATTCCGTATTTTTAACAAATTCTACGACGTTTCGTTTTCTTTGCTTTCTCATTTCTCATCAAGCTTTTTTTTTCTTTTTCTAATTTACGAATCAGCTGAACTGTGTTGTAAAATCGATTGTCGTTTGTTTTTATTATTTTTAAAATTTTATTATTCCGTATTTTGAAAAAATTCTATGACGCGACGTTTCGTTTTCTTTGCTTCCTCATTATTTTTTTTTTTTAATTTACGAATCTGCTGAACTGTGCTGTAAAATCGATTGTCGTTTGTTTTTATTATTTTAAAAATTTTATTATTTCGTATTTTGAAGATATTCTATGACGCGACGTTTCGTTTTCTTTGCTTCCTCATCAATCTTTTCTTTTCTTTTCTTTTTCTAATTACGAATCTGCTGAACTGTGCTGTACAGACCCCCAGCTGGATCTTTCGAGATTTTCACTGAACTATTGATACAGATTCTCCGATTAACCAATAGTTATGAAACAATAATACTATGCGGTGATTTAAATATTGATGTTATGAAAGAAACAGTACATAGCAGAATTCTGCTTGATATATTTGATTCTTTTAGTCTTCAAACTACAACGTGCAGCCCGACTCGCATCCAGGTGAACAGACATGGAAGGATATCGGCTACAGGAATCGATTTCATGATAACTAATTTAGACGAGAAGCTGTATGACAGTATGATAGTCGACCCAGATCTGGCGGATCATAGAGGCCATGTACTGCTACTATATTCCGATTTAACACATACCTCTGTACCTCCCAGTAAATGCAGATATCGGTCCTTAACTGCCAATAATGTACGTGAGTTTCAAAGACAGTTATTAAATGAACAGTGGGAATCTGTATATGAACTAAGTGATATAAATTTAGCGTTTTCTACATTTATAAAAAATTTTGAATGGCATCTTAACGCTACTTGTCCATTCAAAGAAAAAAATGACAGACAGTCAATAGGAACCAAATGGATCAATCATGAAATAAAAACATTAAGACGGGAGCTAAGAGATCTGTTCCTACTTTACCGAGACACAGGAAGTTCTCAATTACGAGAACTGTATATAGCAAAAAAGAAAAACTACAAACTTGTGATCATAAAGGCTAAACGTGAATATATCAACCATAAAATAGGAAATGCTGAAAATAAAACGAAGGAAATTTGGAAATCTGTAAACTATATTACGGGTCGCAAACCTTGCAATACACAAAAATTGTTTCTCAGAAAAAATGAACAAATAATAAATTGAAGAGCCGCATTACGTTGCTAATACTTTTGCAGAATCCTTTTCCAACATTACCCTCGAGCAATTACAAAAACATTACACTCAGGGCTTATCAGACAAATGCACTCTTGGACAAACCATATCGCAATCGATGTATTTCGGGGATATCACTGAAGAAGAGATTTTGACAGCAATAAGTCAATTGAAAAATCGGAATCCTACGGGACTAAATGGTATTCCCACAATAATACTGAAGCATAATATGAATTTACTAGCCCCACCTCTATGTTATCTTTTCAACCTTTCAATTAAACAAGGCAATTATCCGGATGCGTTAAAACAGTCAGTAGTACTGCCACTTCACAAAAAAGGAAAACGGGATGAGATATCAAACTACCGTCCTATCTCAATTATCAGTGAATTTTCAAAAATATTTGAAAAAATTGTACATAAAAGAATATATAGTTACCTGGAGCACTTTCACCTGTTGTCGGAAACCCAATATTAGGAGCGGCAAGTCGACAGCGATCGCATGCATTGATTTCATTGAACATATTTATGAGTCGTTAGATAAAAACTTGTATGTTGCCTGAGCAAGGCGTTTGACACAGTGCGAACTGAATTTTTATTGGTTAAATTATTCTCCTTAGGAATTCGGGGAAATATTCTTAACTGGCTGAGATCCTATCTAACCAATCGGACTCAAAAAGTAAATGTTGATGGACATTACTCGAATATAATGGATATTGACTTTGGTGTGCCCCAGGGATCAATACTTGGACCGCTTTTATTCTTAATTTTTGTTAATGATCTGCCAAATAATATCAAGTGTTCTGGAAATCTTGTTGCTTTTGCGGACGATGTATCAATTGTTGTTGCGGATACGGAAGCACGTAGTCTAGAAAAAACTCTAAATGAAATTGCTTCTGCATTCAACCAGTGGTGTTTTAAGAACTGTTTAATTTTAAATAGTGCAAAAACAGTACATGTCAATTTTTATCAACGTAGATTAGTGCCTCAAATTTCCGTTATTATAAATGGCGAAAATATTGAAGTTTCTGAAACTGTTCGCCTTCTAGGTGTAATTGTAGACAGTAAACTGAACTGGTCATCCCATATAGACAACGTATGCAAACAAATAAACAGTGCTTACTTCGCAATAATGAAACTAAAATCATGTGTGGATTTAAGTTGTCTCATTCAAACATATTATGCTTTAGTTCATTCAGCTCTTATGTATTGTTGTAAATTGTGGGGGAATGCACACCAAGCCGAAAGCGTTTTCCTTGCCCAAAAGCGTGTAGTACGGTTAATTTTCAATATTGGACCCAGAGATACCTGTAAAAATGTTTTTATCGAAAACAAAATTTTAACTCTTGCCTCTATCTACATTTATCGCTGCCTAATTTATACTTTTTCTAATAAAAATAAATTTACAATAAATCAAGACATACATGGACGTGACACCAGAAATTGTGATTTATTTACAGTAACGAAACATAATACAGCATTATTTGAAAAATCTCCGGTATATGTGGGGAAAAAATTATACAATAAACTGCCTTCTAATATTCGAGGGTTGGCCGATATTGCGCTTTTCAAAAAAAGAGTTAATAAATTCTTAATAGAAAATGCCTTTTATTCTGTACAACAATTCTTACAATATTAATTTATGTTCTGTTTGTTTTCGTTTAATTGTTTTTATTGTTATTTAACGAGTCTACTGTGCTAGACCTGTACAAAAACTACTCTAACTTGTTATTGTAATTGTTCTTTACACTTTACATGTAATATATTTATTGACGTTTACAATGTAATTTTTCCTTATATTATTTGTATATTATTAATATGTAAATTGACATACCACAACTACCTGTATGTAGCACGTGATTAATAAATGATTGATTGATTGATTGTAAAATCGATTGTCGTTTGTTTTCATTATTTTTAAAATTTTATTATTTCGTATTTTGAAGACATTCTATGACGCGACGTTTCATTTTCTTTGCTTCCTCATCAATCTTTTCTTTTTCTAATTTACGAATCTGCTGAACTGAGTTGTAAAATCGATTGTCGTTTGTTTTTATTATTTTTAAAATTTTATTATTTCGTATTTTGTAAAAATTCTATGATGCGACGTTTCGTTTTCTTTGCTTCATTATTATTATTATTTTTTTTTTTTCTAATTTACGAATCTGCTTAACTGTGCTGTAAAATCGATTGTCGTTTGTTTTTATTATTTTTTAAATTCTATTATTCCGTATTCTTAAAAAATTCTGCGACATTTCGTTTTGTTTGCTTTCTCATCGGTTTTTTCACTTTTTTTAAAATCTATCGTGTTGACTGTCTTTTGTTTTTATTATTATTTTTTTTTAAATTGGATTACTTTTGAATTTTTATTGTTTTGATTTCTTTGTTTTGTCACCGTTCCTTTCAAATTGTCTTTTTTTTTAGTTTTTTTACCAATTAACTGAATTGAGCCGCAAGTTTTGTTTTCTTTAACTTTTTTGTACTTTAAGAGATTTCTGCTTTTTACACAATTGGCAACACTGTCACGAGTCACGACCGAGAGAATTTTTTACATCGATCTTTTCAAATTGGTTTTAAGATAAAGTAATGGATTTAGAGAAAAAAATAAATAAATAAAGGCTGAACGACACGTCTACAGTAAATAGAGATTGACCAAAAAAAGGGGCAGAAGGATTAGGGAAGAAGAGCAGATGGATTAAGGAAGAAGAGAAGAAAAGAAATCACTGGGAAGCCAAGCAACACAAAAGAGACCTTAATGAAAATATTAACAACAAAAAAGAAGCTATGCATTAGCCGCCTGAAGAAGAAAGACACTTCAGTGTCGAAACCGGTAGCAAGTACATAAATAAATCAATACAATTATTAGGAATTATTATTGTTCAACATCACCTTCAACAATATACCCTAGCTATGGACATTAACACAAAAAAAAAGTAAAGATTTCGTATTTTTCTTCGCCGTTCCAGTCAAACAAAAGCGACTAGTAAATATTTTAAAAAGAACCATAAACTATGTGTGGCATCGACTTCGAAAGCAAAGGGACACAATGGAAGGACTTCCTGGCTTTAATTAAACCGGAAATACTCTCGTCCGTCTAAAATAGAAATAAGTAAGTGAAGTTCGTGTGAGCCAAAGCCATCGAATTCAACGTCCAAACGTTACAAATTACAAATTGTTTGGCACCCCTGGCATACATTCAATGATCAATACGGCCCGCGTTCGTACAACGCAACGGGGGTGGTTCGCCCCTCGTGTCTGGTACGTTACCATGGCAACTCTCGCGTCCCGACGCCTCACGCCACAGCGTCCCTACGCGCCACCGCCCATGCCTTCGAAACAAACTTCACTGTACGTACGCAGTGCATTGACTTCGCGCCCCCAAACTGTCCTCTTTTTTCTTTTCAACATGACCTCGTTTATTTGTTAAGTACCGAATTTATCATTTCTATTTTTTTCCTTTTTTTTTTGTAATAAAAAATTTGCACGCGTAATAAATAAGTCGCCGGAATGAAATCTGCGAGATGCATGGGAAAGGGCTAATCCTGAAAAATCGTCTTCCGGGGGGGCGAATGCGGATGGGAAGAACGGCGTCTGCTACTACTTTGTGTCGACTTTCAATTTTTCTTCTGGAAAACGCTGACCTACATTTATTTTTCTGTGAGATCTGCACTGCGGTAAGTTTCGAATTTGAGAGGGGAAATCTACGAAAATCAGCGATTTTATTTTATTGAAAAAGGGGGAGGGGATCTTCTCCGCAGGCTGTAGATGTACTTCGCTTTTGTTATATTAAAATAACATAACAATTAAACAAGTAATTGGTTGCTAGAAAATAAAACAACGAAATCTAATACACAATAATAAATAATAAATTGACATGCGATATTGTCGCGTTAAAGATCGAAAATAATAATTAATTAAAAATTAAGCCTTTTAATTACTTTTATTCATTCTAACTCGTTTTAATTATAATTATTCCAAGAGTCTTTAAACTTTTAATTAAACTAACATCTTTTTAATTTTTACACTTAATTAGCGAACTTAATTAATCTTTTAAACTGTAAACTTAATACTTAAAATAATTCTAAACTTATTTTAACTTGACTTATTGGTGGAGGGTCTGGCCCGAGCGGCCAGCCCTTGCTCGTAGAGTCACTCGCTTCGCTTTGTTTTTTTTCGCGCACTTCTAATTTACTAATCACTTGACTATCTATGCTATCGACTATCTAACTATTGACTGCCTCCTGCGGGTTGGGTTCTTATCTTTTATACATTTTTTAAATCTACGTCACAATTGGTTCTTTCGTTCTGATGGCTGGGGGTTCGGTCCAAAGTATGTCAGCATCAATTAACCCTTACCAAATTTGTTTTCTTAAAACGTTCTAATTGCTTCAATCTTAATTGGCACATATAAACAATACGCTTACATTCTGCAGAGCTTGCATTCGTGTGTGTGTGTGTAACGCGGCTGTCCTACTAATCGTCAATGGGTGCTGATCCTGCATAATTTTGAAATGCACATAATTGCAATAATTACGAAACGAATTTAAATTTACTTATTTTCCCAGATAATGCGAATGACGTCGCACAGTGGTTTAGGTTCTATAGAGATGCGGAAAAAACTAATTATTTTTGAAATTATCATTGTCCGTTATCATTTTTAATTTATTTTACTTTTTTTGATGCATTATGTCTTTAAATGAATAAAATAAAATGAATGAAAATTAAGCCGAATTAAAAAAAAATTAATTATTAAAAATCAAAATCTAAAACGAAATAGAAACTTATACATATTTTTAACACCATAAGAACTTAGAAACTAAGGCAATGGATGAACAACAAAGGTTTCACATCAACAGGTCGACAGTTGAAGCGATATTTACAGTATGTCAAATATTAGAACAATTGTAACCTAAAACGAGGGTCGCAAGTGGTCGCAGCTAAAAAGTATTTTATTACTTAATTAGAAGTCTAATGTATGCAGAAAAATAAGTTAGAACATAGCGCTCGACGGAGCTCAAAAATTATGCCCTATTAAATTTTTTCACAAAACATTTTTCAACAATTCTTCGAGTCCTCTATGTAATGGCACAACAATTGAAATAATTATTTTTATTCAGCATAACATATTCTCCAATAGTGCTGCTATTCATTAAAAAATATTTCTTAAATGTAGTAATAAAATCGTAAGAGAAATTCGTATAAAAATATGATGAATTTTTACACTGTCAGTAAGCATTACAACTCAGGCGACTTTAAGGGCTTATATAAGAATGCAATATGGAAATATATCTGATTATTTTGTCAATATACATCAGTTAATCATTAAGAATTACCAATTTAAAATCAAAATGCTCTTTGCAGCATTTTGAAAAAAATGGGTTTTTTCCGCATATTGACCACTGTGCGTCGTGACAATATTTTGAATTAAATTAACAGAAACTTGAAGCCAGTGTGATTTCCTTGAAGTCTTTCTTGCAAACACAAGAATGCCGATTGACTAAGAAAAACAAAAGATTTTCTAGATAAATGAAAGCATTAAAAAAAAACATCGACTAAAGAAAATAGGCACAAAATGCTAACAGTAAAATATTACTGAACTTGCTAATCCTGTGTAATGTAAAGCCTTCTAAATATATTTGAACCAACCAGATTAACCAGAAAAGAAGGAACTTGCATTGATAACATATTCACTGACACAGAGAATTTCACTATTACAATAGAGGATTGTTCTTTGTCCGACCATATATGTGAAACTGTCGCGAATTTGTTTATAAAACAAAAAGCATGTTCTTGCATGTAACTTTAATTTTAAATAACAAATAAATGTACATATTGAAGGAATTGTAACTTGCCAAACGGAAGCAATATCGCCAGGCCTACCGGGGCCGTTACGTTAAGGCAATATAACAAGGGTGGAGCTATAAATTTTTTGTCACATTGGGATTGCTTTCCATGTTTCTTGAGTTGACTGTCATATAAATCTGTCACGCGAGTTTCTAATGCCCGTCTGTTGTTCGTTAGAAATTGGGCAATTTGACACGTATAAGTTCGGTAAGAGAATGCTGCTATTGAAAACTATACTCTGCAGGGCGTGACCGGAGATAACATGCTGATTTTTATTTGCTTCTAAAGAAAAATTTGCAGGCGAGCGCCGTGTTCCCACAGTAAGCGGAAACATAAACATGTCAAGAGGGTACTTGTAATTTAGAAGTGTTGTGGACTTTGAAAGGCAGCACATGTATGTAGTCTACCGGGGTGGTCGTTGTAAAAGCTTAGAAAAACACATTCCAGGAACCAGGGGCCGTTTATTTTTCTGAATGCTAAACACAGCTCTATTGGTCAAGGGGTGGTTGAATTTGGTTTTCTGATCGGAGGAAGGGGAATTAATTTTGTGCAGCCGAAAAATGAAAATTAAAATTACGGAGAGATAGCTCCGAGCTTTTAAAACGATCAGTCGTATCAATTGGGCTTGGCGAATTGCTTTGAGGTGCTTACTTGTTTCTCTGATTTAGTTTTCACAGTAGAGTTAAATCATTTTATATTGGTACGCCTAAAATCCCAGTGTTTGAGAGTCAATTAAATAAAATTAAACAAGTCAGTCTCGCGCACGGTAAATTAATCGCGGTTGGATTTAAACTTAGTGCAGTGAGTGTATTGGATTTTAATTTCGCGGGCGCGGATTTAGGTAATCTGACTTAATTTGTATTTTATTCATTACATACTTGGTGGTATAAATTGTTTAAAAATAATTTTAATTCACGCATCCATTTGTGGCCCGATAATCTGTAAATTTCAGTACTTGCTTGGCTTGTGCAATTTTCTTACTAAAGTGTTTTCATTTGCATTCTAACCGAGTTTAAAGGTAAATAAGTTTCATCCACATTAGTGGAGTTGGTTGACCATTTGTTGTATAAATTATTAGACTAGTTTGCTTGGCGTTCTGTAATTTAAATCGACCAGAGGCAGTCAACCGACGCTTTCAATCTATAGTGCAATCCATATACAGTGTACTCTTGTAAAATTAGTTAATCCCCTTGGGCGATATTCTCTGGCAAGTTGAAAACACTCAAACAAAGGGTTTTTCGATTTGCGCAGTGAAGTCGACTGGTTTGTACCACTGGTCTAAGGCAAGTCTAGATCTGCCGCTAAAATCAAGTGTGACCAGCACAAGTTAATTCCCTAAATCAAGGCCAATTAGTTGCCGTTACGAGTGCCGTAAAATTACGAGGCCAAACAATTCTGAATCACATATTCATAGCCATCTTCTTAACCGAGTTTCCCTCACACCCTGTGTGTGGACCGAAGTGTAGTCCTTGTCGGGAGATCTGCGGGTTAATTAGAAGTAATTCGCTGAGAGACCGAAAGATCATAACTACACACCGTGGAGCATCAAATAAAACGGTCAATCATTATCATTGCGCATAGGGCTAGATAATCGTCGAAAACAACGCAATCAGAGGTTAACAAATAAAGTGAGAGTCACTGCACCTCCACCTCTTGGCGATAGGAGCGGTCGAGAATCTCCCCTTTCGCCGCGTTATTAGGTTTAGCAACAAATCGGCTCTCGCGCCTCCACAGGAGGGCTTCCGTGAAAAACTAACCGATTACTATTGATTCTCTCGCAAATTGATCGCCTGGGCGGCATTTTGTATCACATACTTCCCCGAATATCTGATTAATTAATTAATTACGTTCATTAAGTAAGTACACTGTAGGCACACGGCCACACTGTGCGCTGGTTGATTATACAGAGCGTGTCTTCGAGTACTATTGAAGTGGTAAACACGAGTACCAAGACCAATCTAATTTTGAAAACAACTTAATTGTTGATGTAAATTGAATAACAAGGCCACCACCATTGTTTTGGGGACAAGCATAAAACCACCAGCTGTGTAAATGAAAACAGTTAGTTCGTCACGATATTCGAACGAGAAAGCCGTTAAACGAATTTTTTTGCAATAAATAATTAATTAAATTTAAATCCGTATTTTATTTATACGTAGCTAATTCCCGCTATCTCAGAGTTATTATCGTCTCACCAGGATTCGAACCAGGGTGCACGAACATAAGTAGAGTTGAATATATATATTATTTCATAAGTTGTTTTGAAATATTGGCAGAGTTACCTCGGTATTTCTAAGAAAGGTCGACGCAGAGCGTAGTATTAGTGTAGGTCAATAGGATTCCCTTTAGAGCTGCAGGTAGAGGCGCCGTCTAGACGTAGGGCATAGAGCAATAAAACCTAACCTTTTTCAGAAATTCTTACCGAGCCGTACCCCTTACGGTAAATACGCGTTAAATTCTTGCAGACAGCCAATTCTCCAGTTACCAGTCAATTAATTTGCCAATAAATTAAATTTGTTTATTTGCTTGGCCATTTTTTATTACTTATTTAGTTGTCCGTAAAAGTCAACAAACAAGTGTAGCACATCGGCGTGTTACAGTATGTACCTTCCAGGCTGCTAAATTCAGAAGATTGTATAATAATCAAAATATGGAATCCTTTAAGTTTAAGCGAAAAATAAGAAAGAGTCAACTGGAGTGAACATTCCCATCTGTCCCATATATTTGAGAATAATTTTCCATTAACGGCAAATGTTTCGAAACGTACTCATTAACCAGCCTGGTTGTCCCAAGATGTAAGAAATTTGTCAAGGTTAGTAAAATAAATGTATGGAATTAATAAAAGGCTAGACAGTGTACTCTATAACTCAAGATATTTGGAAATCAAAGCTTTCTACGACTTAACTGCGAGAACAGCCAAGAAAAGCCACAACAATAGCCGGATAAATAAGCAATGCGGACAATCTTAATAAGGAGTGTTGGAACATTATCAAAGAAAACACCACCTCAGGCAGGCTGATGAAAATCTCCGAAACACAAGATGGAATAATGGAAATAAAATTACCAACACTAGCGATATCTGCGAGGTGTTTAACGATTACTTTGTTGAACCGAATTTCCCTAAAGTAAACAAATCGCTGTTCCTCACCCCTACGGACCCACAAGAAGTAAAAAAGATTATGTCAGAAGCCTGGGCAGGAATTGATGAACTCCCAGGAAGAATTCTATTGCTAATCAAAGATGATATTTCGATGCCGCTATCTAAGATTATAAACTGTAGTTTCATGGAGGGATGCTAAACTAAAAACTTCAAAAGGGCCCAAAACTAACGGTGGCAGTACAAAACTAGTTAGCAAAGGTTTTCGAAAAATGCTTCAACTACAGAGGCTGAATTCTTTTTCAGAAAAAAATAACATCTTGGCATCCAGTCAGAACGGATTCAGGAATGGGAGGTCTACCCAACAGCGTTAGACGATGCCTCGTCTCATATTCATGAAAATCTTAATGACAAGAACAACCCTCTTGACCTCTTCTTCGATATGAGTCGTGCCTTTGACTCGGTGGACCACCAGCTATTAGCAATGAAATTGGACCTAACGGAACACCTCTCGAATGGATTAAATCGTATTTAAAGGATCGCGAGCAGATTGTAGCAATCGACAACATCAAATCCAGTAAAAAAAACTAACGAATAGAGGAACCCCACAAGGATCTTGTTTGTCACCCACACTATTTAACTGTTTTATCAACGACCTCCCGAAGGACCAACAACCTCAATCCAGAAGCGTATTAGATGCCGACGATTACAGTGTAATCATCTCAGGTAAATCGTATAACGAGAAGCAGGAATCGGCTCAAGAATCCATATGGGAAGTTTACAGATGGTGTAGAGAGAATACCGCAAGAACATCCGTGGTCGAATTTCACACGAAAAACTATACAATCGATACCTCCATACTACTCAGAATATGTTACGGTTTAAAAATCCATTCAAGTTATTCATAATAATTTTCCGAACATCCTGTATCAGCGTAGGAAATTTAAGGATCACACGGCGCACGTGCCGTTTTCAAATTTCACAATATGGTGCAATCTTGCGACAGTTGGGTGGTGCGCTGTTAATTCAGGCATACTGTGTATCTCCATTTCACTTAGTTTCCGGGGTAAATCTGTCTCGATCTTAACGACTCCTGTCTGAACTGGTGTTGGGGGAAGAACGCGACATTCGCTCGCGGCCAGTCTCGTATCGAAAGCTCCCACGCACGCCTCGTTTATTTTGTGTGCTGTAATTTTGTGCTCCCTTTCACGTGCTTTTGTGAAGGAAGACGGAACCGGAATTATTCCGAGATTTGGTATTATCGTACGTGGAGAGAATTTTAAGTTTGTTAAACAGCTTTCCAAGCCTGTCGTCGAAATACGAAACAGGTATGTCTTGTGGCCATGTTCTGACTGAGACGAAACGTAACGCATACTTTCTTCCATTAGGCTTAAAGTTTAAATTTGAGACAACCCGAGACATAGCCCCAGTTCAAGATAGCTCGCTGAGGTAGTTTCATTTGGGTGAGAAATATCGTCGTCCCCTTGGGTGCAGGAGAAGTCCGGATTTGGCTTTTTGGCAACGAATTGAGCCCCGCCACCTGATTTTCCCCGTCGTTGAGAATAGACTCGCCCTGTAAGAGCCCAAAGTTTCTAGAGACGTACGAAGGGACCAGGCAAAGCATATGCCCATTCATACTACCTCCAGAAGATGCGCTCTCTGCAGTAATACCAAAAAGCCCGCATCGAACCAGATGGAGCTGAACCATCTGTAAAATTGGTTTGTGTTTGTCCGACAAAAAAAAATGTTTTTTGGAGAATCACGACCAGAAATAAAAAAAGTTTTTTTAAATTACTATTGTGTATTTTTTTGTATTAATTACCCATAGTGGTTTCATGGTGTAACCTCATCATAAACAATTATTTAAACAATTTAAATTGTTTTCATTGACACCAAAAATGTCAGTATCAACAGCTGAATATGTTTTACCAGTTTTTGTTTTTTCAAAATAAAAAAAAAATTAAATCGTGCTTCAAAGGGTTAAGCTCTGTTAGTTTCTAAGATCCCCATGCTAAACATTTTAAAAAAATCTCACCCTGTATGTTTCACTAAATTAAACGCAAAAGCCTTTTATGTTTCGTAACAGTTTTGTATTTTTTCTTGTTACAAATGATTAGAGAGAAATAAAGAAAATTACACAATTAAAGATATAATACACAGAGCACAACAGGTGAAGAAAAACAAAATACTGTAATGATTCGCCGACGGCAGCCGGCGTCAGCCTGTCTCTTGCGTCATCGCCGACGCGCCTTAGACCAGAAACTTCGGGCGCACCGATATCACGTCAGCGGTGGAATCAGCCCTAGACATTCCGTCGCGTACTCGAATGTTCGAGAAAAACAACCCCGGCTTATAAAGCACGCGGCCGGTGAATGGGGGAATTCAGCGTTAGACAGTTCGGAATTAAAGTCGCGTAGATTTTTCGCTCGGCTGTTAAAATAAACTAGATTTAAGCTTGTAAATAAATGTTAGTGTTAAATAGTTTGCTTTTTAAATAAATTCGTTTATTAACTATTTCGTGTTTTGTTTTAATAATTAATAGAACCCTTAAAATCGTTACAATACGAACAACAGATAAAGGCAGGATTGATTAGAAAAAAATTAAAGAAATACGAGAGAATCGAGAATTTTTTAAGCAGACTTTGGAAAAATTTCGGGATTGTTAATGGTCATTTGTAATATTTCGAAATTATGAAAAAATATTTTCCTCTTTCTGACTTTCCTGGGATTTTCCGGAGGTGTTGTTATCGTGCCTCAGATTATTACACTAACGGAACCAGACAAGTACGAATAAAACAAATCTAGAAATAACAAAATGAGATTCGCTACGTTTGATAATACACGTCCGCCGCGTCACTTCAAAGAAAGTTATCTCGTAATCAAATCTCTAATTATAATCTACACAAGAACCAAAATTCTTGGAAGTCGGCCAACGAAAAGCAAACTCTTCGTTTCCACAAAACTTCGTCAAACTGACGCGACTGACTTATCGATTCGGCTCAAGGATGAAGCCCGGAAACTATTTTAATTGTCGAAATCGAAATTAAACGCTCCGAGTTTAATCACCTTCCTCCGACCAATCACGATAACAGAAGAAGGAAAAAAACACGATCTTATTATTTGTTTCTTTGCAGCCTTGAACCTAATTCCACTTTTTGCTTTGCCATGTTGTACGTGTACACTATAATTTTCGTTTGGAATGTATTGTGAGACATACATCCACATCCAGTCTCACCTTTGCTCATACACTCAATGACGTACTTAGTTCTTTTTAAAAATAACAAACGGCGTTATAATCGTTTATTAAATAACATTCGTAGTCACCCTTAATTAAAATAAAGAAAGTAAAGAAATTAACTCAGCAGTTAATTCACTTGGACGCATGCACCTTACTGTACACTCTTTCCCAAATGTATTCGTCCGATTCGTAATAAGACGGCACTTCTTAAGGCCACGTGCTCTAATACTTTTGCATGGCAGTGTACATACCGCAATTTGTTAGGTTGAAGAACGTAAAAAAAATCTCAGACGTGCCTTTTTACGAGGTCCATCCGGGCAATGTTTACCCTCCCGGGGGGGGGGGGGGGGGGGATAGTCACGCGTATAAACCCCCGCCGTTGTTGTTGCAGTAGCGCAATGACGTTGCAGTTTACGGTTTACAGAGCCGTAGACAATTTTTAGGGGGCAGTAAAACGTTATGGTTACGACGGGGTGCATTCGAATGGGGTAGGTTAGTTGGAAGGAAGTATCTAAATCATATGTACTTGTCAATTTAATTACTGTAGTCATCTGCAACTCTGTCGAATCAGCGAACAGGATTTCACCTTGACGCAGTAACGTTTTATTGTTTACTCAGACTTGATTACGGGTATTACGGAACAAAACAACTGCCTGCATCGATCCGAACAATGGGGATTGTTCGCGGTAGCAAACGAAGGTCATCTCAGACGCGGATTAATTTCAGCGTTTGCGGGGCGATTTCGAGAATCGTCTGGAACTGTGAATAGCCCCCCCCCGGATTTGCGTCGATCATCCGGAGCGGAAACAGAATTAAAAATTCCGTTCCGAGTGTAATCCGGGGGCTTTCGCACTGTTTTTTCTCTTCCCTCAGTCCCCACCCCAATCGCCGCCGCGACGCGACGTTCGCGAAATGTTTCTATCGATTACGATGCTCTTGATTTAATTTGAACAAACGTTTGTTTGATGTAATCTTCTAAAATTGGTTTTAATTGTGATACAAGAAGCAATAAAGAACGAAAGAATAAAATCCCCCCCCCCCGCCCCCCCGCCATACTTTAGTAAGTAGACATCAAAATAATTAATTAAATTTGGAACCTCTTTAGGAAGTGGCCCTGTTTTATTGCAAATCGGACGAATACATTTGGAGCAGAGTGTACACTCTATACAGGGTGCAATCGAGTAAGTTTCTGTTATTAAGTCTTTCATCGCATAAGAGAATTAATTCTGTTAGAATTTCGTATTTATTATTGCTTAAAAACTAATAGCCTTTCGTAAGACTCGTGTTTCATTTGAATTCTAAATAAAAGATAAACGTCTAACTTAAAAAGTAGTACGTACTTAATATTATGTTTTGGAAGGTACCAATGAAGTTGGCACGAATACTATGTGACAAAGGCCCAATTTATTATATGAGGCAGCACGTATCAACCATAATTGTTCACTCTGTATATCTCACGAACGAGTTTTTTTTTATTATTGAGCTAGACCATTGGTATTTGCAGAATTGATTTTCATTAACAAGTGAAACTTATTCGATTACACCCTGTATAAGATAATTTTTTTTTATAGGTACATAGATAATTGACAGTAACTGGGTCTTATGTCTTAACACTTGCGTATATTGTACTCGTGGAAAAAAGACCTAGTTTCTGTCAGTTATTTATGTACCTATAAAAAAATTAATTTATACAGGGTGCAATCGAATAAGTTTCACGTAATGCTGTAAATTCTTCATCAAACAAGAGAATCAATTCTGCAAATGCCAATGGTCGAGCTCAAAAATAAAAAAAAAAAACTCGTTCGTGACATATACATGGTGAACGATTATGATTGATGCGTGGTGTCTTAACACTTGCGTATATTATACTCGTGGACGTTATCTAATTTTTATTTAAAGAATTTTATATAACTTGAAACGTGAAACTTATTCGATTACACACTGTATAAGGGAATTTTTTTTATAGGTACATAGATACATAATTGACAGCGACTGGGTTTTAAGTCTTAACATTTGCGTACATTAAACTTGTGGAAATAAGACCCAGTTGCTGTCAGTTATCTATGTACCTATAGAAAAATTTCCCCTTATACAGGGTGCAATCGAAAAAGTTTCACGTAATGCTGTAACTTCTTCATCAAACAAGACAATAAATTCTGCAAATGCCAATGGTCTAGCTCTCTAGCTCAAAAATTAAAAAAAAACTCGTTCGTGAGATATACAGGGTGAGCGATTATGATTGATGCGTGCTGTCTTAACAGTTGCGTATATTATACTCGTGGACATTGTTATTTTTATTTAAAGAATTTTGTATAACTTGAAATGTGAAACTTATTCGATTACACCCCGTATAAGGGAATTTTTTTATAGGTACATAGATAATTGACAGCGACTGGATCTTATGTCTTAACATTTGCGTACATTATACTCGTGTAAAAAAGACCCAGTTGCTGTCAGTTATCTATGTACCTATAGAAAAATTTCCCCTTATACAGGGTGCAATCGAATAAGTTTCACGTAATGTTGTAAGCTCTTCATCAAACAAGATAATCAATTTTGCAAATGCCAATGGTCTAGCTCAAAAATTAAAAAAAAACTCGTTCGTGAGATATACAGGGTGAACGATTATGATTGATGCGTGCTGTCTTAACACTTGCGTATATTATACTCGTGGACATTGTTATTTTTATTTAAAGAATTTTGTATAACTTAAAACGTGAAACTTATTCGATTACACCCCGTATAAGGGAATTTTTTTAATAGGTACATAGATAATTGACAGCGACTGGATCTTATGTCTTAACATTTGCGTACATTATACTCGTGGAAAAAAGACCCAGATGCTGTCTGTTATCTATGTACCTATAAAAAAATGTCCCTTATACAGGGTGCAAACGAATAAGTTTCAAGTAATGCTGTAAATTCTTCATCAAACAAGAGAATAAATTCTTGAAATGCCAATGGTCTAGCTCAAAAATTTAAAAAAAACTCGTTCGCGAGATATACAGGGTGAGCGATTATGATTGATGCGTGCTCTCTTAACAGTTGCGTATATTATACTCGTGGACATTGTTATTTTTATTTAAAGAATTGTGTATAACTTGAAACGTGAAACTTATTCGATTACACCCCGTATAAGGGAATTTTTTTATAGGTACATAGATAATTGACAACGACTGGGTTTTATGTCTTAACATTTGCCTACATTGTATTCGTGGAAATAAGACCCAGTCAATTATCTATGTACCTATAAAAATTTCCCTTATACAGGGTGCAATCGAATAAGTTTCACGTAATGCTGTAAATTCTTCATCAAACAAGAGAATAAATTCTGCAAATGCCAATGGTCTAGCTCAAAAATTAAAAAAAAACTCGTTCGTGAGATATACAGGGTGAGCGATTATGATTGATGCGTGCTGTCTTAACACTTGCGTATATTATACTTGTGGACATTGTTATTTTTATTTAAAGAATTTTGTATAACTTGAAGCGTGAAACTTATTCGATTACACCCTGTATAAGGTAACTTCTTTTTATAGGTACACAGATAATTGACAGTAACTGGGTCTTATGTCTTAACATTTGCGTACATTAAACTCGAGCAAATAAGACCCAGTTGCCGTCAGTTATCTATGTACCTATAAAAAAAATGTCCCTTATACAGGGTGCAATCGAATAAGTTTCACGTAATGTTGTAAGTTCTTCATCACACAAGAGAAACAATTTTGCAAATGGCAACGGTCTAGCTCAAAAATAAAAAACTCGTTCGTGAGATATACAGGGTGAGCGATTACGATTGATGCGTGCTGTCTTAACATTTACGTATATGTATTATACTCGTGGAAATTGGAAAAATGTGGAAATTGGAAAAATTTCCCCTTATACAGGGTGCAATCGAATAAGTTTCACGTAATGCTGTAAGTTCTTCATCACACAAGAGAATCAATTCTGCAAATGCCGATGGTCTAACTCAAAAATAAAAAACTCGTTAGTGAGATATACAGGGTGAGCGATTATAATTGTTGCGTGCTGTCTTAACATAGATAATTGACAGTAACTGGGCTTGATGTTTTAACATTTACGTATATTATACTCGTGGAAATAAGACGCAGTTGCCGGCAATTATCTATGTACCTATAAAAAAAAAATTCCTTATACAGGGTGTAATCAAATAAGTTTCACGTAATGCTGTAAGCTCTTCGTCAAACAAGATAATCAATTCTGCAAATGCCAATGGTCTAGCTCAAAAATTAAAATAACTCGTTCGTGAGATATACAGGGTGAGCGATTATGATTGATGCGTGCTGTCTTAACACTTGCGTATATTATACTCGTGGAAATTGTTATTTTTATTTAAAGAATTTTGTATAACTTGAAACGTGAACCTTATTCGATTACACCCCGTATAAGGGATATTCTTTTTATAGGTACATAGATAATTGACAGTGACTGGGCCTAATGTCTTAACATTTACTCGTACATTATACTCGTGGAAATAAAACCCAGTCAATTATCTATGTACGTATCAAAAAAAGTTTCCCTTATACAGGGTGCAATCGAATAAGTTTCACGTAATGCTGTAAGTTCTTCATCAAACAAGATAATCAATTCTGCAAATGCCAATGGTCTAGCTCAAAAATTAAAAAAAAAACTCATTTGTGAGATATACAGGGTGAGCGATTATGATTGATGCGTGCTGTCTTAACACTTGCGTATATTATACTCGTGGACATTGTTATTTTTATTTAAAGAATTTTCTATAACTTGAAACGTGAAATTATTCGATTACACCTCGTATAAGGGAAATTTTTTTTATAGGTACATAGATACATAATTGACAGCGACTGGGTTTTAAGTCTTAACATTTGCGTACATTATACTCGTGGAAATAAGATCCAAATGCTGTCCGTTATCTATGTACCTATAAAAAAATGTCCCTTATACAGGGTGCAATCGAATAAGTTTCACGTAATGTTGTAAGTTCTTCATCACGCAAGAGAAACAATTTTGCAAATGGCAACGGTCTAGCTCAAAAATAAAAAAACTCGTTCGTGAGATATACAGGGCGAGCGATTACGATTGATGCGTGCTGTCTTAACATTTGCGTATATGTATTATACTCGTGGAAATTGTTATTTTCATTTAAAGAATTTTGTACACATTTTGTACCATTCGCATATCAACGAGGAGCAAAGCAAAGAAAGCAGCAGAGGAGATCTGAAGGCGCCAGATGTCGTTCTACCGAAACGTCGTCAAGAAATCAACGGTTCTTTTCAGAGTCCTACATCAACAGCATAGAAGTACGAAGAATAATGTGATCCAAAAACAAATCCAATGGTGCGCGATAAAATTTAAAACAAGAAAAAAACACAACAGAGAAAGCAAAGCCGCCTGCGTTAATCCAAATATAAAAACGAAAGGAAATTCAAATAAACAACAATAAACGAAAGATAACAAAAATTACCAGAGGGGAACAAACGAAACAAAATAATTGTCTTTCGCTCGTTCCTTTTTTTTTTTTTTAATACATATTTCGACGTTTGTTGCATGTCGATGTGATTGCAGAATTTTATTCACTTTTCAATTATTTAAACGCGGAGATTGTTAGCAAGTTATTTTGCAGAAATGTTTCGCGCCAAGAACGAAGGCGTTTTCAGTTTCAACGTGCATCTAATTATGAGTTTCTGAATAGCAAGTAAATAGGCGATTTATTTCCAACGCTGGACCCCACACAGATATCATGTACAGTCAGAATCAAAAGTAAGGTCTACCCCAATAAAATATAAAAGCGCCCATTCTGATCGTGATCACCATAACAACCAGGTGGCCAAGCAAACATCGACGAGTATTCCTTGCGTGCCTGTCCGCCTACTCGTGATAGTGGTCGCAATTCAACTTTTTATCGAGGTGACATTAATGTGATGATATATTTTTTAGCGAGTTGCTTGTTGATTTGTTATTATAAAACCCTTCTAAAGATTATACTTTTTTTTTATAAGTAATGTACTGATTAGGGCAGGACTGGACTCTGCATGAGTGCTCTAGCCCTTATCGAGGTTGAAACAAAACAAGCTGGATCGTTATCTACTATTTTTGTTGAGGTCGTGCCACGTCGTTATGTTATGGCATTATCGATGAATTACGTGTTACAACCCCAAATGTACACGGTGTGTTTGTGTGTGTGTGCATTTGAGCGTGCATGCATGCATCATCGCCTAGATATCCGTTTAATGGGTGCGACTGCACACGGCCAACAAATGACAGAGGTGTGGGTTATCTCGCTTTTAAAAGCACAATAATCTAGCACCGCATGTATCTACGTCGTCCACGCCTATGCCCATGCAAGTTCGAAGCAACTAATTCAAATAAAAGTGCCGTCCAATAAGTACACTGTCATGTAACTACGTGCTAACCTACTCCTCAACGGTCATCCATTGATTTTTTTTTATTTTTAATAAGATCTGTTTGAAATTAGTAATTCACTTGTTAAAACAATTCAAACGGTGATTGTTTAGTTTTTAATTTTTGTCATGCGTTGAACCGCTGATGCTTAAATAAAACGTTTACAATTTCCCGGAGGATTTTTTTTATTTCTTTCGACACACCTAGTTTCCCGCAACAGGTTACGGGCCCAGGAACGCATACGTACGAAAGTGTCGAACTAATGTGGAAATTAAAAAAAAAAACGTTTATGTGGGTATCGAGAAAATGATTTAATACTTTCTATAAATCCATCTGAACTAAAACAAGTAGAGGGCTATATCAGTTCCCGCGATGTATGGCTGAAACTAGAACGCATGCTTATGTCAGTCAAAAACGTGAGGGAGTTCAAAGAATTTGGGCAACAAGTGTATTGCCTGAATAGACCTCCGAACAAAACCACGTTCAAGAAGAGGAATATTTGTGGGATATTCCGAGGAATCTAAAGCATAACCTATGCGTTACATGTATGTTTTGTGTAGACTTAATATTAGTTGCTTTTTTTATTTTCTTTTTAAATCACAAAATCTTTTAACCGGACACTAAATCGCGCACTATACACTTAACGTTTCACCTTCGTTCGACAGCTTCGTCAGTGTGTGAGAGTCGTGCCTGAACTCTTGTTCTTCAAGATGACAAGAACTTACCCCACAAACAACTAATTCGTGAAATGTTGTTCACCTTTTCGATAGTATCAATATTGAGCACCAGAGGTCGCCTACTTTGCTTGGTTTCGCGAATAAACCGTCGTTCATTTCACAGAATTTATGATGGCGGGTATGACTAAAAAAAAATGTCTTTAAATCTTTTATCATTTCGACGATTCTACCGTAGAAGATGGACGTTTTATTTCAAGTTTCAGACGAGGGCGCCATCTGTTACATCTTATAAAGCCTAGCCAGTATATCTAGGGCGCCATCTATTGTTGTGATCGATACCTTCTACAACAACAACAACAACAACAGGTCAACAAGCGATCGAAAGATGTCGCTACTTAAACGTCCGATACCTTCTACATTCATACAATAAGAAATTACTATCAACTTCATACACAGTGTTTTTTTAAAGAATTTTGTCTGAAGTGTGACGTAATGCCTAGTACGTACAGTTACGGACAGAACATTTCGGATGTCAGTGTCACTCATCGGACGTATACATATAGGAATTTCTTAACTTTTACGTCAGTGACATCCGAAATTTTCTGTCCGCGTTCTAAATGAAGTTTAAATGTTTTTTTTTTTTTAATTTTATGTTTTGATGACATGCGTAAAACGCCTTGAATCATGTAACGAAAAGATGATTCTTCTGTAGGAGACGGATGTTTGATTTCAAGTTTTAAAGTTCAAGTTTCAGAAGAGGACGCCATCTTTTACATCTTATAAAATTTAGTAGGTATATCTAGGGCGTCATCTGTTGTCGTAAGTGATACCTTCTACATACATACTCGTACAATGAGAAATCACAGTCACTGTTTTTTCTTTAAATTTTATGTTTTGACGACTTCCGTGAAACGCTTGAATCACGAAACGAAAAGATGATTCTTCTCCTGTAGAAGATAGATGTTTGATTTCAAGTTACAGAAGAGAGCGCCATCTGTTACATCTTTAAAGAATTAGAGGAAAGAATGAGAAGTTAACCGCACCACCTATTGTTTAACAGTGATAGTCGTGAAGAATTTTACAGGTTTCTGTAAAGCTGCTAATATGTGAGTAACTTAAAACACTGATAATGGAATAGATAGATGGCTCACCAAATGTTTTAAATTTGACGACAAAAACTCGGTTTAGTTTGGAGACGGCTCACCAGATATGTGCTGGCGCTACTATTCAAGATGAAATTCAGAGGGAAACGGAAATCTTCAGAAGAAAAAGCAAGGGAAAGTTTGCAAAGGAAAAAAAACAGTAAGAAAAAACAAAAACGATTTAATAAAAAAAAATAATACCAATGACAAAAACAATAATAATTTATTATTATTCGTGAAGAAAAAAAAGGAAGATCGCAGTTACAAAGAAAGGGATAAAGACAAAAGGCAATCCATATATTGAACCTCCAATGAAGAACAGAGGAACAAAAGACATTTCAGTTGAGAAAACAAAAGACGATCGGCAATTTCAAAATACAATTGAAAGAGACAAAGAGAGAGAGAGAGAAAAAGAAAATTTCCAATGAAAAATAAGCGAAATGGTAAAGGAATAACAATGATTTCATGACTTCTGCGAAACGCTTGAATCACGAAATGAAAAGATGATTCTTGTGTAGAAGACGGATGATTTATTTGAAGTTTCAGACTAGAGCGCCATCTGTTACATTAAAAAATAAATCAGTAGGTACGTTTAGGCCGCCATCTGTTGTCATGATCCATACCTTCTAGATACACACAATGAGAAATCGCGGACAACTCCATACATAAAATTTTTTAAAGAATTTTTGTTTGAACTGCGACTAGTCTGAACGCAGCAAGCTCAATTTTTTTTTAAATTTTATGTTTTGGTGACTTCCGTGAAACGCTTGAATCACGAAACGATTCTTCTGCAGAAGATGGGCGTTTGATTTCAGATTTTGAAGATCGCTTTTACGATGGCAACTGTGCAAACTTCTTTCAAGGTCAACCGGAAGCAGACGTAAACTTTGTCGTGTCAAATGAGTAGGGCTTAATGAAAGAAACGTTTTTTCACGATCTCCCTCATTTAATTTCACAACTTTAAAACTTCAAATCTGGACATTTCAAGGTCGAGTTGGATACCATTGAACCCCCAATTGAGTCCGTGATAAATGACTCTAAATACATTTGGTGTATACATGTTAGACGGTTTTTTTTTCGATAGCGCGACGTAACCAGCCTAAAGGACCCGAAACGATTAAAAACAAAAGGCCAAGGAGGAGCTCCACGGCAATTACAAAAACACCTTTCAAGGTCAACCGGAAACACATTTCTTTATTATCTCATGATATCTAATATTTTGAAAAAAAAAGATCGAAAGGTCAATTTCCGAATGACCTTGAACGACCTCGGAATTCTGCAAATAACGCATGTTTAACGAATTTTTTAATTATTCTCGAAAGCCACAGGAGAAGTTTAATTCGTTTCCTTTTGAAGGCTTCATCCAACTCAACCTAATACCATTACATTTAGGCATATAGGATGCCAAAGTGGATCTTCTTTCGGTTAATCCTTGAAAAATAATTCTTTTCTTCTCAACTTTAGATTTCTTCGTACCATTTGATCATCATCATCACAGACAGTCACTTCGTACTGCTTGGACTTCGTTATATCTTTTTCTACGATCACTCTAAGTGTCTGTTTTAGTCTGTAATTAGGAGAGGAGCATTTGGAGCTTCCTTCTTCTGAAACGGTGATGCCCAAAGGACTTGTACCTTCCCTTGGTAGTTGCAGGTCCTTTATTCAACCTAACCCAACATCATTACGTTTCAATTTACAATGCCAAAGTGGTTTCTCTTTCGGTTAATCCTTGAAAACCCATTCGTTACTAGGTACACGTTTAAGATTTCTTCGTACCCTCTGACCATCATCACCACAGACAGTCACTTTGGACTATTTCTTTTTTAGGATCACTCTAAGTGACTGTTTTAGTCTGTAATTAGGAGAGGAGCTTCTTCTGAAACTATGAAGCCCAGAGGACTTAAACCCCCTCCATGATAGTCGCAGGTCCTTTATTCAACCCAACCCAATTCCACTGTATTTCCATTTAGGTTATCCTTTAGAAGAGGCGGGCTTCAAACCTTTTGTCTTCTTTACTTTAGGTTTCTTCGTAATCTTGAGGAAAAGGACAGGAACTTGTCGTCTCAAAAGCCCAGCTTCGTTTTTCTGTTATTCTACGGCATATGCTTTCCCTAAAGCCATCTTTAGTCATTGCCCTCATCCCTCATTCAGATGACATGACCATCTGGTCATCATCAATTTGTTTTCTCGTGATGTATGCGATCCATTCCGTTGCTTGGACTTCGTTACATCTTCTGCTACATCACATTAAGTCACGTCACTGCTTTAGCTTGCATTTAGTTGGGACATAGAAAAGAAATTCTTCTATTCCACATGATATTCCTTCTTCTGAAATTACGCTGTCCTAATATTTGTAACTCCCCAGGGAGAGACTACGTCTTCTACGATCACCCTAAGTCCAATGCTTCAGTTTGTACTTAGTTGGGCGTAGGAAAGAAAGTAGGAAGTTCGTGTTCCCCTTTTGGAGCTTCCTTATGCTGCCATATCATCAGCAGTCCCGAGAAGCAATTTTGAAGAATTTAACTCGGAAGAAATTATACCCGAGAACTCACCAAATTGGTCGATCAATACTCAAGGTGATTCGTTCATTGATATTAACCCAAATCGTTTCATAAATGCTGCACAGGATCCTCATATTCCTGCAGACTTTCCAGACGAGGAAGAATCCGATTTTCTAGGGTTCGAACGTGAAGAAATTCCACAACAAGAGGTTAATGAGATTTTGACAAGACGACCTGGTAGACATAGAAAGAAGTACCACATGGTGAATCCGAGACCAGATGAAGTCGCTGATCACGCGCTTTTGACAGAAGTTCCAGTTGTCCAGTTCAAAATCACATGAATGGATAGAAGCAATAGCCAGCGAAGTTAACTCCATTTTGAAAAATAGTAAAGGGTCAACCAGTAAGAACTTTGTTTTCCAATAGGGTTGAAATAGGTTACGTTGAGAGTTCTGTCATTCAGTTTTTTGACATATGTAAAGCAGAAGGTTTACCATTTGTTATAACGTCTTCAATTTCGCTCAAAAATCGTAATAAAATAATCCAAATCCATTACGAAAATGGTGGATACGTGAAAACAACATTTTGTAAAATTCGCGATATTTTTGGTCGTCCATCTGAGATTGCCATTGCGAATTTAGTGAGAAAATTTGAGTCCACCGGTTCAGTAGCAAACATAACCACAACGAAACGTGCTCGTGCAGGCCGTTCAACCGAAAATATCGCTGCAGTAAGTGAAAGTGTTGCAGAGGACCCAGATTTATCGGTTTCACGACGTTCTCAACAATTGGGCCTGTCCACAATGACCACATACCGAATTTTGAGGAAGGACTCGGCTCTAAAGCCTTACAAGGTCCAACTGGTGCAAGAATTAAAGCCAGCAGATCTATGGAATACCGTGACCAATACTAATACCAATACTAAGACCAATACTGGACAAAACTAACGCTGAAAAAATCACCTCGATGGGAAAGATCAAGATCGGGCTTGTACCTGATCAGACAGAAGGCAGAATTTACATTACGAGGTGTTCGAAATGCTGGCTGGGGATACAACCACAAGCCAAAAAGACTGCAAAGGGCCAGATGGAAGTAAGGCCTGCCTAAACTGCGGGGAGGAGGGCCACCAGGCTAAAGACTGCAAAAACGATGCTAAGTGCCCTATCTGCGACGAGAAAGGGCATAAGGTTGGCACGGGCAGGTGCAGAGCCTTCAGAAAAGCCCTAAACAAAGAAAGGCAGAAAAAGAAGGGAAAAAATGAAACACATCTGAAGGAGAAAGAAGAAGAAGGGAAGTCGAGTAATGTCGGCACAGGCGGACCCAAAAATATAACACGTTCAACCTAAAAATAATACAGTTAAATCTAGACAGGCACGCCGCGGCCCATGACATGGTCACTCAATACCTATTCGAGATTGGCCAAGAACCCAATAGCAAATTTAAACAAAAATACTTCTGCGACGCTAATTCGGATGCCTTCATAGACGTTTGAAGAGGCTACCAAAAGGGAAAAGGTTTCGTCAGAGTGGAACTGGGCGCACTGATGGTATACTCGTGCTATTCTTCCCCCAACAGACCCATCCAAGAATTCTCTGCCTTCCTAAACAACTTGGGAGACGACATCAGGGAACAGACCAAGGAATGCATTATAGCAGGCGATTTCAATGCCAAGTCGGACATATTCGGCAGCACCTCGGACGACCAGAAAGGTGGCCTTGTATTTCCGGCGATTACTTTCGGAAATAGGCATTGAAAATTTGAATCCTATTTTCTAGGGACGCACGAAGCACATTGACGTTCGTCACCACTTCGTGGGTTATATACTAATATCTTCGTTCGAGAATAGCGTGGAAAATGTAACGAATGTTGTTACGTTCAAATCTCGCGCCAAAATATCGTTGCGATACAGTATCATTCAACTGTGTTTTAACACAGTTGGCTACACTATCCCCCCCCCCTCATTTACATCGCTGTAGGGGAATCCTGCGTGATGCGAACGCTTAACATCCATAGGCTATGAAGGTACCATGTGACTACCCGTTGGTCCATCATTGGTTATCGTCGGTAATTCTCGCGCGTCTTAGCGTCCTTCTCCATCTTCAATCTCGTCGCGTCCTTTCTTGTTCGGAACATCGTGCCAGTTAGACGTGTGGTGCTAACCCAACGCTTTTTGGGAGGAATAACTCATTTGCGGCTGTGCCGGAAGACCTCGTGGCATCATCGAACACATTTGGGGCACTTTTAAAGCCCCATACTAAGCCGGGGAAATCTAGAAAATTCCAGGTAACGTAAAACGTGCGTGGGCGTGTATCTAACATGGCCGCTAACGAAAATCATTTCTTCTAGGTAGGGTTTTCTATTTGGGCGCAGTTTTCTGGCGCAGGTTAATAGACCAGACCTTTTGGCCTAGTTCTCCGGGGGCGCTCCTGCCGGGTGAACATACCGAGAGCCGATCGTGGAAACCTGATGAGCCCTCTTGACGATTCCCGCGGATCCAGTTTGATCCAGATTGTCGACGCCGCCTGCGGTCGATGGAGGGCGTTGTAAGTACCCACTGGCTACTGCGCTTCGGTGTCCACCGGCCACTGCGCTTCGGTTGGTATCGTTGGTATCGTGAGTAGTAAACTGCGAGTAAGAATTTCGAACTGCGTGTTGCGCTGCGTTTGCCGTAGTTAATTTAAGCCTAAAGTAAGCAGTCAAAAGTGTGTAATAAATTCGGTTAACTTTAGCTACGATTTTAATTTCTACATTCACGCACACCAGTGAGTAAAGTCTCGCCTCTGATTATTATTGATTCAATTTTCTGCCGATTTGGTCGATTGAAGACGTCGACTGATCGATTACGTTTAGCTGAAGAGTTGTCTTCTGGCGCCCTTAATAATTTTACCACCTTGATTAACCCGCTCCTTTCTTCACTGTTGCCAGCTGACACGGTCTCATCAGCACTGGTCAGTGGTAAGTAAGAGGCAAGTAAATTAAATTTCCAAAAAAAGTTCCAGTAAATTCGACCGCCATCTACAGTGAGTCTGGAAAATTCTAGACCTCTGATCGGCTCCATAGACGACGTGTACTCAGTCTAAAAAAATAGTACCGAAATCACGGAACGTAACAGTATACAGATCGTTTTCCTATTTTGTAAAAGGAGTCCCAACGAGTTAGTCACAGCCGCAATACACGACACAAATTTGAATAACGAAAGCTTGGGGGTTGTGAACACAATAATCTCAATTAAGAATCCAAATTATAAAACGCGGTTTTAATTTGTTTCCCCCCTTTCGCTTTCGTAATATGCGCAGAGGACGAAGTCGATGACATTTCAAATTTTGGCCAAGATGATGGTAATGACAAAGACATTCTCTTTCACAGCTCACAAGGGGTTGGTTGGTCGTCGCAGATTTACACCAGTATTATACCCCCCCCCCCCCAAGGAACGGCGGCGGTGGCGAGGAGGAATTTCTATTAAAATTCAAATGCGGAACGGACCATTAGCATAACGACGGCTTCGTTTGTATAATTTGTAAACTCGTGTGTGCTTGCTTAAGTACGAGCCGGAAAAATTATAATTCGATGTTGTTAACAATAATTGCTTTTGAGTAAACAAGTTCTGAACTTATTGATTGCTGTTCATGTCACGCTACCTGAACCTCCCCTTCGTGATTTCTTTAGTTTGCAGTTTAGTTAATCGCGGGTTTATTCTGCGCGTGTGATCATCTTTCGAGTGCTTGCGGTTCATCATGTCACATAAATTCCGGTAACGACGTCCGTAAAGATCGATCTAAAAACTATTGCGCTCAGCAAATTGCGCTTTTGATTTATTTGGACGTTTATTGGGGAAGCGATTCCTTCCTCTCTGCGTTTTGCGTTTTTCTTGGCCGGGCGATCAATTTCCATATTTGCTTGCAAGCAAATGGCCATACATCAAAACGGACAACTTTATCACTTATCACGTTATAACTGAAAATACAGGGTGCAAAAATTTACCACGTTACCATGAGAGCACATGGAAAAGTATAAAAAAAAACGATAAAATCTGCTGGTTGTTGCAAAACCGATTTATGAACGCTTGTTCATCCTGGCGTCTTTTTTTTACATCAAATTACCCACCCACCCCATTCTTCGCTGTAGCTAGTCCAGGGGAAAGCTGGTGCAAGAAACTGGTTACCGATCAGAGTAAGTATTTAATTTGTAGAGTTTTGTGGTAACAGACCGGTCGGGCCATCACATGGGTTCGCTCGCCGAACAAAAACAATATTGTGTGCTCATACGTCTGTTGTAATAAATTTTTGATCTATCTAAAACACTTGAAGTTAGTGACGTGAATTCTCGAAAGTCAGCATTCATAAATATTCTATGCGCGGAAGTATTTGAAATATTAAATGCGTTTCAATCGTATTTGGTATGTTACAAGTATTTGAAGCGTTATGTGATAGTAACAAAAGCAAATTTTACAACGGAAACAATAACTATTTAAAATTGATAGTGACGAAGATGAATCTGTCGTATTTTCTCTGAGAAGTATTTGAAATGTCAAATACTTTAATCGAAATGATCTTTCGAAAGAGCGGCATTGAATTTTAATAACTTCTAGCTTTGAAGATCTTCAAAGATTCAAATAATAAATTATTGCATGCCGTCGTGTCACCAAATTTATTATTTAAGTATTTTTGATTTAAACAGTATTTGAAATAAAATATTTTATGCGATTGTAATTGTTATAACCGATGTTTATAACCAAAACTAACTGTTTCAATTGTATTATATCGAAAATGAATTCAACTTCTTTACCCTGAGAAGTATTTGAAGCGCCAAATATTTTACTGAACGTGTTTTAAAATACGTATAATTTAAAAATTTCATTATTTCCGGCTTTTGATCTTTCGAAATTTCTAACTGTCGAATGCGGTCATGTTATTAGATTTAATAAGTATTTATGACTCAAACAGTATTTGAAATGCTGGAAGTATTTGAAGTAAAGTATTTAAAATACGTTATGAGATTGTAAGCGGTGTTTAAAAAACCAAAGCTAACTACCTGAATTGCATTACAGCGAAAATAAACTCATCTTCTTTTCTCTGGTAAGTATTTGAAACGCCAAATACTTTACTGGATGTGTTCTTTTGATTTGAAGCTTCTGATCTTTCCAAATCTCTAAGTTTCGTGTAATAAATATTATATAGTCAAGTCACTAAATTTAAGAAGTATTTCTGACTCAAACAGTATTTGAAATGCAAGTAGTGTGGATGGACATCATTCGAATCGGAAGCACGAGTTAGTCTTGGAGTACCTGAAGGATCGACGCTTGGACCGTTGTTGTTCTTAATTTTCTTAGATGACATGCCTATTAAGTGTTCCGGTAAATTTATTATTTTTGCGGACGATGTCACATTTATTTCTTCGGATTTTGGTGCCGAGAATGTTGAGAGAGTGCTTAATGATGTAACTTCCCAATTGTGTCAATGGTGTTGCAATATTAAACAGTGCAAAAACAGTGTGTATACATTTCTACAATCGCAAAGTTTCGCCGCCACTCAAAATTACTTGCAATGGCAATATCGTTTCACACTCAGACTTTGTTCGCCTTTTAGGTGTAAATCTAGATTCTAAACTAAGTTGGTCAGTTTACATTGATAAAGTTTGTAAACAGATAATTAGGGCGTACTTTGCAATTACCAAATTTACACCATGTCTTGATACATCATTAAAATTTGATTGCAATTAAAGTTTCTGTAAACTGGGCCTTAATTTTTAAAATTAGCAGGCGAATAAACTTTTTTATTTATTTTTTGATACAGGGTGAATGACAATTGTTCCGACAAAAAAAAACGCACAAGGGAATTATGCTGGATTTCATAAAAGTCAATTACATTTAATCATTGGTTAAGAATAATTATTTCTATACCTTCAACACATGTTGAACGGTTACTTTTAACGCATGATTAAATTTAAGTTTGTGAAATCCACCATCAATGTCGCAGATTTTTAATTAATTAAAAAATTACCCCAAAATCAAGAGAAATACGACGTTCCATTATACTGGGTGTTAATAAAAAAAACCTACACACATTCACAGGAGATAGTAGAGACCAAAACAAGAAAAAAATTCTAATAAACTCAGATCCGAATCTCAATTTCGAGATATGGGAAACTTTGAAAGCCGCCCCACCCTTTTCCGGGAGTACGGCTCTGTAGCGACCCTCCCTGTCGTCCGATCTTCAAACGCGCGGCGACATCGCGTTCCTCGTCATTTTCTACCATACGATGACGTGCAGCTTGATTCGATCCGAGCCCCTTAAGGTACCGTAAAAAATTCCGGAAGATGTAGGCCCCATAGGCTAGGTATCCGGGGAGGTCTTCTTGTGTGTGAGAGAGTTTGAAAAAATTCTAAGATCACGTTTTCGAGAAGTTTTCGAAAATGTGTAAAAATGACGGTTTTCGGGCCATAAGTATTTGAAGCAAAATACATATTTTAAATACCTTATGCAATTGTAAGAGATTATAAGCAATGTTTATAACGAAAACTAACTGTACTAAAGTACGTTACAGCGAAAATAAATTCATCTTCTTTAATTTGAGAAGTATTTGAAATGCCAACTACTTAGTGGATACGTTTCTTCGATTGGAGGCTTCCCAAATCTCTAAGTTTCGTATAATAAATATTATGTAGTCATGTCACTAAATTTGAGAAATATTTCTTTCACAAACAGTATTTGTAATGCTTGAAGTATTTGAAACACAAGTATTTTAAACGCGTTATGCAATTGTAAGCGATGTTTCTAGTCGAAACTAACTATTTGAATTGCATTATCGCGAAAATAAATTTATATTCTTTACTCTGAGGAGTATTTGAAGCGCCAAATATTTTACTGGTGCGTTCTTTCGATTTGAGATCTAATCCGCCTTATTTCTACTACAACAATTTACATAAAATAATTAAAGGCGAAAGATTTGTCGAAAATTCGCTCTTTAACAACGCAACGTTACGAAGCAGTTAATAAAGATGTATTGAGCTAACTCACACAACCAAGAATGTGTCCTGTAAGTCAAGGTCGTTTATGCCATCGCGCTACACGCGTGTTATTTATTTACTCTATTCTATAGTTAAGATCTAATCCGCCTAATACTTCTATCAGAGGCTAATGGGAAAACATTTGAAGCTGTAACATTAGAGCAATCAAGTTATATGAAGAGAAGAAAACTTAAGTTTTGACAGTTCACACACACTATAGGTGAACTTTCAATTCTAATTGGCTTAAGCCTATTACAGCCATATTCGTTACGGTATTGGCCATTCCGCAGGGGTTTTCAAAATCTACGCCTACTACTTCTTCTGAATATGAGTTGAATTGGTACATTTGACCGACTGGAGTTAACCAATCTCCATATGGGGAAGAACTCTAGAAATCCAAATGAAGACTGGATTTAATTGGAAGTTGGTAATGTATCGAAATTTAATGGACGTGGAGCCTCATCGCGCATAAAACGTCTGCAAAAGAATAAAGAATGGCGTAGTTCCATTCCGGAGGTTAACGTGTACCAATGGATAACGTCGGCGCTCCTCATTTGTGTCGCTAAAGCAACACGTTAATGAACTGACCTCCGTCAATGATTTGAGCAAGCAAGCAGACCTAATCCTCGCCATAAAATAAAGGTAGAACGCGTATCGATGCAAGCCAGTATCCGCTAGTGCTGCATAGTCTGGCGGTATTCACCCGCTGGTGCTGTATAGTTCGGCAAATCATACACCTCACCCACTGGTGCAGTATAGTCCGGCAAACTATAGACCTCACTCGCTGGTGCTGTAAAGTCAGACACACCTTACATCGACTACACCTGCTTCGCCGGCATCAGGTCATTTAATTGTAGGATCCAGTTTCCAGTATCTTTTCTTGAATTGATTGTAGCCCCACTACACTGCAATATGTTATGATTGGTAGAGCCAAGATGTTGTATACTTTTAATTTTGTATTGGTGTCTCCTACTTCCTTCTTCCCAAATACCGTTTTATTTAACGCTGATTTTTTCGAGCACGATTTTGTGTGTGAGTGTAGAAGTGGGTTTCGAGAATTAATTAATTAATTCTTCGTTTTAAAACTTGACATCTGGCAACTATATAAGAACACTAATTGTTTCTTTGACGCGAGCAATCATTTCTGATTTTACTGACGCTTTCTTTATTAAACATCCTGATCCTACGCAAGTAACAGGACCGCGCGAATAAAACAGGCAAGTCGATGCATTTTAAACGCGCAACGCTCAATTTCCGCATTGTAATGAATCACTCGTGTGTTAAGTGCTAAGTTGTCTGACACACACAAAGACGAAGTTTTTTTTTGTTTTGTTTTTGTTTGGAGTTTATGGCGAGTGAAATATAATCCTTTTCTTGTTATGTAAACGCGCAGGGTGTTTGATTAACTTGTAGATACGCGCTCGAGCTGTTTTAGTTTAGTAACTGTATGTACCTAAAGCGTGATCAATATCTTTTCTAATCAAGTGACCTTTGTCTTTGATTGTCTTCATTCTCATTTATAACTGCCAGTAAGTTTAATTCATTTACAGAAATCTTTGTTGGTAAGAGTTGCGAACAGTTAAATAACAATCCAGTAACCTTAGCGAATATTATTGGCAATTTAAAACGTGAACTTGGGATTTGATATCCAAATTTATTTAAAAAAAAAAAACTTGTAATACATAACAACAGCAGTTAGACTTTGAATAGAAATAATTCAAATGGCATTTGAAATAATGAACTAATCAAAGACACACGATTTTATTTTCGTAGGTTACTTGATTAGAAAAGATATTGATCACTCGTTATAAGTAGGTAATGGGCGGAGGGATTATATTTTTCATGATTACACTGAATTGCGCGCGACGAAGTTAATTGTGTATTTATGGCGTCATTTATTACATCTGAGAAAATTCCAAATTCTCGTTGGCACAACTCCCTAAAAATATACCATGTCATTAAAAAAAAAAAGAAGAAAAACCGAAATAGGCACGGTCACATCAAAATAATTGAAGATCGAGATCCTTAGGATTGTTGTGACCCATTCCACGTAATTTTTTGAAGTGAAATACTCGACTCTAAAATTAAAAAAAAACTCATTTTCAAAATTAAAATGTCCACGAGAAGTAACAACAAGCTCGAATTGGATCGAATTTAAAATCAAGTTTAAAAAGTAAAATGCCAGATGGCGCTAATAGAACGTCAAACGACGATGGTGCTATTTTGATTGTGCGAAATCCGGAAACCTCAGGCAAACTTAAAAACGCGGTTTGTTGGAAAAACTGCACACAGATGGCGCTGTCAAGATCTTATACGTTTTCTGTCTATCGCGATTTTGGCGGACAATTTCTTTCTATTCTCAAAAATAAAACAAAAATGCGCACTTAGAATGAACACACTGGTTCCTCAAAAATAAATACATACATTCATACACAGGGAGAAGTGCGAAGCGCCATCTGTGTACGGTTCTTCGAATTAACCCGTTTTCCAAATCGATTTTCCTAGATGGGGCGCTCGAAATATTATTTTCTTTGAATTTCAGTATGACACGTATTTTTCGAACTATGTATCGAAAAATATTTTTAAAAAATTATTTTTCAGTGAAATGGACTTACATAGTGTCTAATTCAATTTTTTTCTTTAATAACGGACAACATTTGGAAATCTGAAGAAATATCTGCGATTTTGGGAAACTTGCACACAGATGGCGCTGATGAAACCTCACGCGGGTAAACATCAAACGATTATTTTACTATTTTGATTGTACAATGCAAAAAACCAAAAAGGAGCGCTCAAGTATATGGCACTTTCAGATCGAATTACTTAGTTGAGGAAACCGAACGCAGATGGCGCTGAGAAAACTCACATGGTAAAAGTCACACAATAATCTTTTTGTTATTCGCTCGTTTGTTCGGCTGCCGCGCCGTATCTCCATCTTGTTTTAACCTAATGTAATAACAGGAGATGGAAATATTCTCAGAGTGCTCTGCAGCAAGTCAGTCGAAAACGCTATTAAAAACAACGTCTGAAAACTATACACAGATGGCGCTGATGAAACTCCGACACTAATAGCATTTCCGATTCACTGCTCAGAGCAGTCTGAGAGTTTCTCCATCTCCTGTTATTATTATATGAAGTCAAAACAAGTTGAGGAATACTCAAAGAGTGCTCTAACGGCCGGGACTTCTTTGTCATGACAATTCACACTACAATTCAAATTGGAAAAAGTAATTTTACTTTTAAAAATTAATTATGATCATTTTGTTCAATTCAATTGTTAATTGTGTATTTATCTCATGTTAAAAATTATAATTGTAATTATTCTATTCAATTCAATTTACTTTAAAATACAAATGTTAAAAATGTATGTATGTAATTAATTATAATTATCTTATAATTCATACCATTTTATTTTACAATTAATTTGTTAATTATGTTTCTATCTCATGTTCAAAATTTATCTAATTAATTAATTGTAATTATTTTATAATTCAATTCAATTTATTTAAAAGACAATTGCTAAAAATATATCTAATTAATTGTAATTTTGTGATAATTTAATTAAATTTAATTATACAATTCACTGCTAATTGTAACTAATTGTAATTACTTTATAATTGAGTACAATTTATTTTACAATTCAGTTTGTTGATTGTACGTTTAATACGTGTTCAAAATTGTAATTGTAATCATTTTATAATACAATTCAATTGATTTTAAAATACAATTGTTAAAAAAGTATGTAAATAATTGACGAGCTTCTTGGAAAAACCTCACATGTCCATTTTTGCCGAAAACGCGATTTCACTGCCATCTATTGCTTATAACAGTAGGCTATCAATTCTTATACTGGGATTCCGTAAAAACGTCATAAACCGGGAATATAGCTTAGCAAAATCTGGGGGTTTCTGTAGCAATATGTTAAGTCAACAAGTACATTTTTTTGTTTTTCCAAAAAAGTTGTTTTTGGACAAATGAGGTTTTCCCAAGAAGCTCGTCAATTGTAGTTGTCTTATACATAATTCAACCCATTTTATTTTACTTCACTTGTTAATTATGTATTCATTTCAAATGTATCTAATTAATTGTAATTATATTATAATTTAAATCAATTTTATTATGTAATTCAACTGTTAATTGCAATTGTAACTAATTGTAATTATTTTATAATTCAGCCCAACGTATTTAACAATTCGATTTAATTGTGTATTTAACACTCGTTCAAAATTGCAATTATGTAATTATAATTAGTTTATAATTCAATTATACAATTCATTAACATTCGATTTAATTGTGTATTTAACACACGTTCAAAATTGCAATTATGTAATTATAATTAGTTCATAATTCAATTATACAATTCAATTGCTAACTGTACTTGTAACTAATCGTAATTATTTTATAATTCAGTTCAATTCACTTTACATTTAAGTTTCTTAATTGTATATTTAATACGTATTTAAAATTGTAATTAATCGTGATTATTTTATAACACAATTCAATTTATTTGAAAATGCAACGTTCTGTTAAAAAAAATGTATGTGATTAATTGTAATTATCTTATACATAATCCAATATATTTTATTTTACAATTCAATTGTTATTTATGTATTCATCTCATGTCCAAAATTTATCTAATTAATTGTAATTGCGTATGTTATGATTTAATTCAATTTACCTATACAATTCAACTGTTAATTGTAATTGTAACTAATGGTAATTATTTTATAATTCAATCCAATTCATTTTAAATTAAATTTGATACTCGTGTATTTAATACTCATGTTCAGAACTGTAATTGTAATTAATCGTAATTAATTTATAAGTCAATTCAATTTATTTTTAAATACAATTCTTAAAAATGTATCTAATTAATCATATTTATCCTATAATTCAATCTATTTCATTTTACAATTCAATTGTTAATTATGTATTCATCTCATGTTCAAAATTCATCACACTTATTATGATTATGTTACAATTTAATTATAGAATTCAATTGCTAATTGTAACTCACTGTAATTTTTTTTATAATTCAGTACAATTTATTTTACAATTCGATTGGTTACTTGTGTATTTAACACATGTTCAAAATTGTAATTGTACTTACATGATTGTAATTATTTTATAATTCAATCCTTTTTATTTTACAATTTAATTGTTAATTATGTATTAATCTCATGTTCAAAATATTTCTAATTAATTGTAATTATGTTATAATTTAATTCAATTTAATTATACAATTCAACGGTTTGTTGTAACTGACTGTAATTATTTTATATCACAAACTCTTTTAAGCGGACACTAAATGGCGCATAAACACTTAACGTTTCGCAGTTGTTCGAAGCTGTCGAACGACTGCGAAACGTTAAGTGTTTATGCGCCATTTAGTGTCCGTTTAAAAGAGTTTGTGATACAATTTTTATCGGACAAGAACCAGCTTTAATCGTAATTATTTTATGGTTCAGTCCAATTTATTTTACAATTCGATTTTTTAATTGTGTAATTGTGTAATGTAATTTAATGTATTTTAAAATACAATTGTTAAAAATGTATCTGATGCTAGTAATTAAGTATTCATCACACGTTCAAAATTTATCTAATTAATTATAATCATGTTTGTCTTAATTTAATTCAACTTAATTATACACTTCAACTGTCAATTGTAATTATTTTATGATTCAGTCCAATTTATTTTACAATTCGATTTGTTAATTGTGTATTTAGCTCATGTTCAAAATTGTTGTAATGAATTGTAATTATTTTATAATTCAATTCAATTTATTTTAAAATACAATTGTTAAAAATGTATCAGATTAATTGTAATTATCTTATAATTCAATCCTTTTTACTTTACAATTCAATTACTAATTATGTTTTCATCTCATGTTCAAAATTTATCTAATTACAATTATGTTTGTTATAATTTAATTTAATTTAATTATGCAATTTAACTGTTAATTGTAATTGTAACTAATTGTAACTATTTTATAATTCAATTTTACAATTCAATTTGTTAACTGTATGTTTAACTCATGTTCAAAATTGTAATTATTTCATAATTGCAAACTTGCGTATTTATCGCATGTTCAAATTTAACAAATTTTTACATTTTATTTAATCTGACAATGTGCGTAACATTTTATAAACGTTTCTATCTCATTTTAAGTCAACGTGTATCGACCAAATACCTCGGGAAAAAATAAAATAAAATTTCAGTTTTATTTCAAATAATACGTAGAGATCGGACCACATATTTCGACGTCATCGTTGAGCTTGCACACTCGTATCTACGTCGTCATGACGTCAGATTATTTCGAAAAGGATTCCACAATAAAAACAAACCACTTTTTTTTTAAGTAGTGTTTTAAGTACATTTTAGGTGTTTTCCTTTGCCGACTTATGTGAGCTGAGCGAAGCTGAAGTGCATAATGGAACGCTCTAGAAAAGTTCGTTATGTATAATCAATGCATTTCGTGTAATTGTGTCGATGTGGTCGAAATAAACATTCTAAAAATTATGTGTATGAATTATTTTCAAAATTGTCAGTTAAATACGCGCTTGATAATTTTTATGCAATCACATGTATCAAAATTACCCCTTTCTAAGAGAGCACCAAATCTCAATACTGAGTAGTGCTCGAGGGGCAAGGAGGGAGATCGAAATCTCAGTTCAAACTCACTTGTTCGTGCTAAAAGGAATGACATTTATGTGATCTGAGATTCGTGGTGAAAGGAATGCAGCTATTGTCTGCATTCTAGTGATAATTTGCACTTATAACGCTAATAGAAATTTGGGACAGGTACACGCTGATTGTAATATCAGGTCTGTTTGTTATCCTGTACTGGTGTACACTAGCGTACACTTTTTTTTACGAAATATGCTTTAATGAAGCCTAAATTCAATGATAATAAATCGTAAATTCGTAAGTTGGTACGATGGCGGTCGGCGACGCACTGCAGTGTCAAATGTAGTTAATTTATTGATACTTTTTTGATCAAGCTTTGTATTCTTAATGAAAAAGAGTTAAGCTTTAATGTATACTGCAAAAAACTAGAGAAATGTGAGTAATTTGTTAAAAAGAAAATAAAGATTTGCAGAAATATAAATAGTTGAAAATGTAGGAGATGTAAAATCACTTAGAAATTCAATTCACGATTGCTACGAATCACTTAAAAATTAAAATAAATAAATAAAAACATAATTTCTTCTTCGGCTGACTAAGAGATGGCGCTGCAATGACTACGATTGCTACAATTAACAAAACTAAAACAAAACAAAAACTATGATAGCAAATAACTTAAAAATATTAAATTTAAAAAAAAGGAAATAAAAAGTGTCAGTTTCTTTGGCTGGTCAAGAGATGGCGCTACTGTGACTATGATTACTATAAATTGCTTGAAAATTTTAAATTAAAAAATGAGAAAAAGAATTACGTTTCTTTGGCTGGACACGAGATGGCGCTGCAATTACTACGATTGCTACAAATCACTTCAAAATTTAAAATAGTAAGAAAATAATAATGTCTTCTTCCTCGACTAGCCAAGAGATGGCGCTGCGATGTGTACGATAGCAAGTAAGTTAAAAATTTTTAATTAAAAAAAGGAATTAAAAAGAATGTCCGTTTCTGCGGCGAGATGGCGCTGCAATGATTACCATTACTGCTAATAACGAAACTAAAACAAAACAACAAAACAAGAACTACGATAACAAATCACTTAAAAATATTGAATTTAAAAAAGGAATTAAAAATGCCAGTTTCTTTGGCTGGCCAAGAGATGGCGCTGCAATGACTACGATAACAAATCACTTAAAAATATTGAATTTAAAAAAGGAATTAAAAATGTCAGTTTCTTTGGCTGGCCAAGAGATGGCGCTGCAATGACTACGATTGCTACAAATCGCTTAAAAATTTAAAATGAAAAAGAATTATAATGTCTTCTTCCTCGGCTGGCCAAGAGATGGCCCTGCGATGTCTACGATAACAAATCAGTTGAAAATTTTAAATAAAAGAAAAGACAAAAGATAATATCAGTTTCTTCGGCTGGTTACGAGATGGTGCTGTAATAACTATGACGACAAATTACTTAAAAATTTAAAATTAAAAAATAATGTCAATTTCTTCGACTGGCCGAGAGATAGCGCTGCAGTGACTACGATTGATACAAATTGAAAATTTGAATTTAAAAAAGGCATAAAGGATAATCTCAGTTTTTTCGACTGGACACGAGATGGCTCTGTAATAACTACGATGACGAATCACTTAAAAACTTAAAAAATAATGTCAGTTCTTCGGCTGGCCAAGAGAGGGCGCTGCAGTGACTACGATTGCTACAAATCACAAAAAAATTTAAAATAAAAAAATTATTTCTTTTTCGGCGGGCTAAGAGATGGCGCTGCATTGACTGCGATTACTACAAATAACAAAACTAAAAAAGAAAACACATACTTTGATAACAAATTATGTACTTAAAAATATTAAATTAAAAAAAAAATTGGGAATAAAAAATGTCAGTTCCTTTGGCTGGCCAAGAGATGGCGCTACTATGACTAGGATTACTATAAATCACTTGAAAATTGAATATGAATAAAAAAGATTTACGTTTCTTTGACTGGACAAGAGATGGCGCTGCGATGTCTACGATAACAAATCATTTAAAAATTTTAAATAGGAAGAGAAATAAAAAAGAACGACCGTTTCTTCAACTGGCCAAGAGATGGCGCTGCAATTACTACAAGTAACAAAACTAAAACAAAACAAAAACTATGATAACAAATACAATAAGACAATGAAAGATGTTAGTTTCTTTGGCTGGCCGAGAGATGGCGCTACAGTGACCACGATTACTACAAATCACTTGAAAATTTTAAATTAAAAAAGGCGTTAAAAATAATGTCAGTTTCTTCGAATGGCTACGAGATGGCTTTGTAATAACTACAATGACAAATTCCTTAAAAATTTAAAATTTAAAAAAAATGTCAGTTTCTTCAGCTGGTCAAGAGACAGCTCTGCGATTACTACGATTGCTACAAACTATTTAAAAAAAGGAATAAAAATGTCAGTTTATTATTAAAACTAGTACAAGAGAACGTTAATAAACAATCTAATAGTCGTACAATAACAAATTGTTAAAAATTAACAAGAGAGCTAGGGACGCAAGGTGGCGCCCTCTAGTAACTCTAGAACCAAGCAAGATAGACCCCTGGTGCGACCCATCAATTCACACTAAAATTTGACGTAGAGTCCAAAAATGCAATGTACAGGGTGTTCCATTAAAACGTCAGTCTTTCTCTTATTGGATGACGTCGGAATATGTGATTCCGATCTCTAACGATAAGGAATTCGCCTGCCACCGCTCTATATACACATAGTTAAGTACGTCGTTTGCCGCCGCAATCTTCTAATTTATATTGCACAATAAAGTAAACACATTAAAGATTATGGAACCTAATTCACTCGCTACTGGGGCTGGCTCCGCACCGGAGCCGAAGTAAGTATAATAAGTAGATGGGCACACATTCAGCGAGCGACTTGTTTAAGCGACTCTCTTTGTGGCCGGTGATTTAATGGACTTAAAACAGTGCTACGTTGCGATTATGGCCGCATAAACCTTCTTTACGGTTTCCGGGGAGCTTCTGCCTCCGTCGCCGGATTATAATTAACAGTAGACGTCCAAAGTCAGTAAACAACGTAATTTCTGTGTGTAATACTATACCAGAAATGCAGAAATACTGGAATTTCACTTTTAGAGCGACTATTAAATTTTTCGCATTAGGAATCTTTACAGGCACTAAGGGTGGGTTTACAGAAAGCAAATCAAATATTTAATTTCGAATTGATGTAAATGAATTGCCCTTAACGGTTGGTTACCAGTGTTACTCAATAAATGTATTTTCTGGAATGTTTTAAATAGTTAACAACAACGCCCTCTATTGGTGGCGTGATGGAAGTAATTGTTTTCAAATTATGTATTAAATGTAAAAATGTGATCTGTTGAAAATGCCATAATTCGTGCTGGTCATTCGTTACTTGAAAGTTATGAGATTGACATAAATAGAAAATTGATGAATTTAATGAAACATAGATACGTACCATCACCGACACTAAAAACGAAACGAAAAACCATAAACTCGTTCGAAAACGAACCTTATTGGTAAGCAGCAAAAATGTTGTAAATGAATTGCCCTTAAGGGCTGGTTACCAGTGTTTCTTTTAAAAAATGTGTTTTCTGGAATGCTTTAAATGGTAAACATCAACGCCCTCTATTGGTGGCGCGATGAAAGTAATTGTTTTCGAATTATTAAATAAAATAAAAAATGTGCTATGTTGAAAATGTCATCATTTGTGCTCGTCATTCGTTACTCGAAAGTTTAAAGTACGTTGTAAGATTAGAATAAATAGAAAATTGATTAATTTAATGGAAGATGGGTACCTTCACCGACACTAAAAACGGAACGAAAAGCTGTAAACTATTGGTAAACTGTAAGTATAATGATAAATGGATCGCTCTTCAGGTTGGCTACGAGGGCTACTTAAGGATACGGCTTTGGCACAGCGTTTCGTTTTTAATGTCCGGCATGATACTGTAAGAAACCGGCATTTCGTAAATCATTAAGCTCATTACGTAAGTTAAAGTCGATACTTGCATATACACTTAAAAAATTATACAGACAAACAACTTGCTTGTTCAAGGGATTTGCCGTTATGATTCACGACTGACCTTTGCAATAAAATTGCATTCGGGGATGACCATTATCAAACAATCGCCGAGGTGATCCATCGAAAAAGCCGGCATGAGCGAATATATAGGAAAATCACGATGATTCATAGCGCAATGCAGCTTTTCGTAATCGGAAGTTCCGGTCTGAAACCATATAAAAGGAGACTGGGTTTTACGATACGTATCATACGGCTAGGAGGTAGTCTTATGGTCGTGAACAACTTTCCGAATCCGAAGGCGTAATTAGCATTCGAAAAATGTCATAGTCTGTGACGAAACTCCGAAAATCCGTCCGTCTCTCTGTATCCAGTACCATGGTTTGGGTGAGAAAATATTAATTCATTTGTCAATTGATTGTATTATTACAAATTAACAAATGTTTTATTTGATTTACAAAATGCTGATTCTCTCTTAAGGTTACAGTAGAGCTTCCGGATTATACAAATCACGGCTCGTTATGTACCTCTCATTGAAATCGCGTATAAAGAAGGGAATCCTTGATTATTAAAAAGTAACATGGCACAAAAGACTTCACAAAATTATTTTTTATTAGAAATTCAAAGTGAGCACTAAATCTTAGCTAATTTAACCGAATTTCTATCTTTAAAAATTAAAAATTTACCAATAGTGAACCGTTCAGATTAAACATGCTGTATAAAGTTTGGGTAATAGTTTACAAGTGGGCCAACAATTATAAGTTTTGGAGAATATGCTCAGTAAACATCTCTGATTCAAAAACACTAAGAAATAATTTGCACAAGTAAGCCATTTTTAATTAAAAAAATTAAAATTGTGGCATCTGGTGACTTCACGCATTTTCTGCTCTTTTCTAACCAAGGGTTATAGATTATGTGATTCTTCTGTCCTTGTATAAACAATGATTACATGCGTGAATTGTCAATTGACAAGTATATTTGTCATAAATATTTTTATTAATTTTAACACTGATAAATAATTACATCATAATTCGTTTGGAGGTTATTTTTTTTACTTATCAAAATTTGATTCGTGGAAATTTCTTCACATTGTCCGGTTTGACATAAACTAATCACGATTAAGTTGCCATAAGAATTACATTGCGAACTGTCAAATTAACAACGTCATTAAAATTTTATTGCAATTAAATTTTCTGTAAACTGTATTTAATAATATTGCATGATTTAAATGTAGCAGAATCTAAAATTAAAATGTTTCAGAAACTTAGTGGCGCCATCTATCAATCACTAGCTAAAATTACTAGCAGTTTTACAGGTTTCTGTAAGGTTATTAAAGTGTGTGTGTGCGTGTGTGAACGTGACGTTTTAAGATATCACACGAGCTTCAAGAATTTATTTTCTCGAAGGGAGATCTTTCCTCGGAGGGCCCTGCTCTCCCTCACTATCATCATTATTAAAAGAATGTCCAACCTAAGACTTTAGTAAAGATTTTATGCATGTATGTGTCGAAGTGTGCGTGGATATAACGGATCCTCATCGGAGGGGCGCGCTTACAGAGAAATTGCATCCAGGGCGACACTGTTTGTAAGAATCGATTCTTCAGCATCTACAAAATAACTTCTTTGGTTGGTCGAACTAGACTCAACAAGATTTTCCAATTAAATTCCTTTCCACCATACGTGAAGCCGGATTTCCAAACGTTATAAAATCTTCCTTCCGCAAACCGGAGGGGGCGCTCACTTTTAATTTATCGCTTCATTAATAACCGTCCACGTTTCGGTACATCCGCGCCTATTATTTACGACCCGGTGATCCATCTCGGAAATTTTCTAATTTAGGACTTCTTCATAACACACGGTGGTACATAATACAATAATGTTGACGTCAGTCATGTAGGTACGCGGGCGCGGCCAGATGTGTGATGGCTATCTGGAGAGTAGGGCCATTAAACTTGGGGTGTGCCCAACCCCCCAGAGATGGAATATGTAGATACGATAGATGTTTAATTTCGTTTACCTAATTTACGCTTTTCTCCCCAACTTAGAAGACCATTCATTGACTTTCCAGTTCTAGACTTCTGGTTTAACTTACAGCGTTTTCGATTGACTGCACTAATGCGCACTCAGAATATCTTCATCTCGTTTTACTACAAGAAGTTAAAAGGAGATGCAAATACACTGAGTGCAACCGGTGCAGATGAATCGAAAACGCTATTAGAAGACTATTCATTGACTTTCCAGTTCTAGACTTCTGGTTTAGGTTTACTTTCAAATTTCCTAAAGTAATGTGAGGGGTAATGCCTCCTCGTATCTCATAGCAAATGTAAATACAAATCGATTCGGATTTGATCGATCAAGTGGAAGTATTATGAATTGGGTCAAGAACCATCGAGACACTCGTCGTCTTCATTGTTACTTTTTGTATCGATTGCACCGTCATCGTCAACGTCGTCAGGCCACGATGAGATGCACCTTTGTCCTCTTGGCCAACTTAATCCCGCCGCCCTCCCAAAGACGGATGTAAACGACGCGAGGGAGCGGCTCTCTGGCTTGATGGATTCGGGCATTCTTCAGTGTCGTATATCCCTTGACGTGAACAAATGCTATCGGACGGCTCGGGGGCGCATCCAAGTGTGCGGCGCGGCGCGGCGGTGAGCCAGGTATGAAAATAAACACCCACTTAATTGAAGTGGGTTAATGCGACGTGCACCGACGCGCTTAGCCGTCGTCTCACGTCCAAATGTTCGTTCGTGCAATCGTGCATGTCATCGAGGGTATAAGAATGGAACTTGGTAGTAAAAAAAAAACATTAACTCCTACTCGCATGTTATGTAAAAAAAAAACTATACAATAAGTGTCGCGCTCTTATAGTCAGATTGTTAATGTTCATTTACGCGAGGGGCGAGAGAGAGATGTACCACAGTCCGGAGTGTAGGTAGCTACTTGTTTATTGAATACAGCGCTCCACGTATAAAATTCTCTAAATATTGGTGGTCCGAGGAGATAGCGGAAATTAGAAGATCATGAATTAAAACACGGAGGAAAATGGTGAGAATCCACAAGAGGAGTTCGGACTGGGAGTACGCTATTGCAAAGAGCAACTATGCCAGTGCTAGGAAAGCGCTGAGGGCAGCAATAAGCAGGGCCAAGAAAATGCAGTGGGCCAAACTCTGTGATGAAGTGGAAGCAGATACCTGGGGAAGAGGATACAGGATCGTAACCAAGAAGGTTGGGATAGCTGGCACACCACTCTCCACGGAGGAAAAGATACAGATAGCTGAAGAGCTGTTCCCGCAATGTCGAACAACGAAATTTTTTCCGATACAGGAAGGAGGATAAACTAAGTTCACGAAGAAGGAGCTGAGGGATGCGACTAGCAAAATGAAAAACGGAAAGGCGCCGGGGAACGACAACATTACAACAGAGGTAGTGAAGATGGTAGTAGACTGTCAACCACAATACGTGTTGGATGCCCTGAACGAATGCCTGAGGAAAGGAGAGTTCCCAAAAATTTGGAAGGTAGCTAAACTCGTACTGATAGTAAAGCCGAAGAAAGGACAAGACGGACCGCCGAAGTATAGACCGATATGTTTACTCGATACCTTCGGCAAACTGTACGAACACCTAATAGTATCCAGGCTTAAAGCGGAACTAGTAGAACAACAGGAGGATATCTCTACAAATCAATACCGGTTTAGAGAAGGCAGGTCAACGACGATGGCTATCGAGAAGGTGGTTGGAGTTGCCAGGCCAGAGATGAGGAAGACGCTGAAAACCAGGGAGCTATGTTGCACTGGTCACTTTGGATATAAAAAATGCCTTCAACACTGCCAATTGGGAACTCATCCAAATGGAGCTAGAAAGAAGGAAGGCCAGCGGATATCTGAGGAGAGTAATAGGGAACTACCTATGTGACAGAGAAATACTGAGTGACGAGGGAACGAAAATGCCAATCAGGGTTCAGTACTTGGTCCTACGTTGTGGAACCTAATGTACGACGGGGTGCTAAGAATCAAGGTGGTCGAGAATACGACGGCAATAGCGTTTGCAGACGACCTAGCAGTGGTGGCGACGGCCAAGAAGGAAGACGACTTGGAATATAACATGAATCGTATGCTAGAGGAGATAGCATGGTGGACGGCCTCTAACAGGCTAGAGCTGGCACCGGAGAAGTCGGAAGCGGTGATACTGTCCGGTCGGAAAAAGCATAGACCCATGGTCTTCCAACTTAATGGAACAACGATCGTACCGCAGAGAACTGTCAAGTACTTGGGCGTGCTGCTAGACAAGAACTTGGCGAACACATTGTGCACGCAACGGACAGAGCCAGGATAGCGACGACGGCCTTGAGCAGACTGATGCCGAGGACACAAGAGGAGAGTGCTGGCAGCAGTAGCGGACTCAATAGTCCTATATGCCGCGCCAATATGGGCCCGCGCGGTCGAAATCGACAAGTATAAAAAGAAACTGCTGAGTTACCAAAGGACCATGGCGCTAAGAGTATGCAGAGGGTATCGGGCGCTGTCGACAGACGCGGCGCTGCTACTGGCAAGGATGATACCCATAGACCTAATGGTTGTCCAAAGAGGAAAAACGGCGGGGAAGGACCGAGCGGAGAAGGACCAAGCATGGCAAAAGAGGTGGGACAGCTCCGGCAAGGCCGCATGGACCAGACGACTGATATCAAACATCGCAGAATGGTGCGGAAGAAACCACGGAGAGATCAGCTACCATAGCACATAAGTGCTGACCGGGCATGGACCCTTCGAGGAGTTCAGGCACAAGATCAGGAAAGTGGGGACACCAACGTGTAGATATTGCAAAAGAGAAGAAGACACGGCAAACCATACCCTGTTCGAGTGCCACGAATAGGAGGGAATAAGAAGTGAGCGGTCAACCAGGTCATAACACCGGACAATATGATAAATTTAATGCTAACGGACGAAGGAAACTGGACTAAAATAACGGACATGATAAGGCAGATATTGGCTAAGAAGGAGGCAGATGAGAAGCGACCAATTTAGATGTAGACTGGACCACTGTACCGAAGTTATGCCAATGGCGATGCCGGTGCAGATGAAATGGTCAATGAGGACAGGGGTTTAGCTGGTAGGCGCTAGGGCTCTCTTCCCTAATGAATCCAGCACGGGCCCCGGCATTGCACTATAATCGGGAAGCCGTCTATGAAGATTTCCCGACCTCAATAAAAAAAGGTTCGCTTGGGTTGGATTGACCTTGACCTTTAATTGTCGATTTTTTTTATTTTGAATTTTTCTATCGCAATTCCTCGCTCGGGTCGACTACAGTTGGGTTAGCTCGGGTTGGGTTGACTTTAACTTATCGAAAAAAAAAATTATTTGAATTTTTTCGATCCCAATTCATCGACCGGGTTGACTGCAGTTGGGTTCGCTCGGGTTGGGTTGACCTTGACTTTTAACTTATCGATTTTTTTTTGAATTTTTTAGATCGTCATTCCTCGCTCGGGTTGACTACAGTTGGGTTCGCTCGGGTTGGGTTCGCATGGGTTGGGTTGGGCCGTTCTGGTGATAGCTGGAACCCCCCCCCCCCATTAAGCTTCAAATTGCGGAACGAGTAAAAATACATAACGAAGGACACCAAGCGAAAGAGCTCGCCAGACAACAACTGTATGAGGCCTGGCAGAACCGATGCGAAGCTTATGACGGATGGGCCAAGACATTCATCAAGAATGTCGAGACATGGTGCAACCGGCCTGAGGGGGAGGTCGACTATTACATAACGCAGACGGGGCATGTCTCCTTTGGGAAGTACCTCTGGGAAATAAAGAAAAAGGAATCAGTAGAATGCCTATACTGCGAAGCATACATCGACACTCCGGAGCATACGATATTCGTATGTCCCAGATGGGACGCAGCCCGCAGCAAGGCGGAATTAGATGTGGGCGAGAAGATTACGTCGGAAAATGTTGCGGTCTTGATGGCAAGAAATGGCAGAACATGGCATGCCATTGCAAGCATGATGAGAGAGATTATGAGACATAAATGTAAGGATGAGAGAGAGAGAGAGAGAGAGAGAGGAACTGGGTGAGATAAGAGAGGAAGAAGATGAGGGGGGCGAAGAGGATGGAGTTCAAGAGATGTGAGGTAGGAAGAGGAGAGGATTAACAGGAGAAGAAGGAAGAGGAAGAAGAGGAGAGGAAAGAAAAGGAGAGACGTGAGGAAGGAAGACAGAAGATATTAGGAAAACAATTGAGAATAGAGGTGTGAAGGGGTGAGGTGAGCTGCGCAGAGTGGCGAAAGAGGAAAGTTTAGTTGGTAGGCGCCCTAGCAGAAAGGCAGGGGTGAATCCAACACGCCTCCGGGGTTAAAATATCCGGAGGTGTCTTTAGATTCTCTAAACCTCATGACGTTTTTTTTTAGTATTGATAGAGATGGCCAATATGTTAATTGTATCTCTAATTTTATTTTCTATAATAACTGGAGTCACATGTCTCGTAAGTATACAAGAAAGTATATCGGGAAAAAATCAAAATCGATTTTTATAATAATAATAATAATTGCATTTAGTCCCAATTACATTGCTTAGAGGTCTACAAGATCATGTCATGACGACAGACAACAGGAAAAATCACAATGACAAACGTCAAGATGACAGACATCAAGAGACGTCAAAATGATAGACATCAAGACACGTCAGAATAGCAAACGTCAAGCGATGTTACGTTGACGGATACAGGTGAAACGTCACGTTGACATCTACGTGACAGAGTGACGAATACGATAGTCGAGATAAACAAAATTAAGGCCGCCCCTAAACGAATCGAAGCGCGACCGCATTCGTTTCCGATTGACCGAAAAATACGTTCGCAACCTCATTTAGGTCGCTAGGGCAACCACCGAAACAAACACAAAAGGATTGTCCTCCAACAAATAAGAAGCAACTCTGCTCGTCACTGATTCGTCCAAGCAATGATGCAGAGTTACCTAATCCCCGCCACTAAATAAGGGTATAAAAGGCTAGTATCAAGCGTATCGACGTTCACCCACCCTTAACATGTTATATACAGAGTATCCCAAGTTGAGGGGCCTATTACAAGTTTTCGGGGAAGGGAATATACAAATATGTACTCTGAAAATTAGTACACTGTCCTAAGGGAAAGCGATCTTTGAGATTAAAATATTTTCACTTTGATATCACTTCCGGTTATACCGGAAGTCGCCGTTAACTTTCTTATTTTAAATGGAATGCTAAACTTTTTATGGCAAATTCTGATCCTACACATTGTTTCAAATGAAAAATATTGAGGCTTCCATATGCCTAAATGTAACCGATTTTGAGATATCTTCAAATTTATTTACTTCAAAAAACTGTTCTGGTGACCTTTCATTTAAGAGAATGTAATTACGCCAATTTCAAATTTAAAGATCGAAGTGACACGTCGTTTAAAAGTATAATGTTCAGACTTTCAAATCATGTCGTAATTATCCCTGAAAAATTCATAGGCTGATCAAAATATGGTGTCGAAGCTCATTGTGTTTAACTGCCCAAAACTCAATTTTCGCAAATGGATCCCCCTGTATATTTTTACATCATGAGATACATCATCAAATTCCACATCGATTGATGTTAGCATTCCCTAAACCTATTTTTTTAAATTTCAAATAAACACGTCCACAGCTAAGATCTTCAAAATAAATGGGTCATTATTATTATTAAAAAAAAAAAAAAAGTGTTTTAATTTTTTTCGCCGCGAATGCTTTCCATCAATTAAATCCACTGTTTGGTTTTCTGGAAGCGGCCCCGACACATTTCAATCGACAGATGTTCCACATTCTTCTCCGTGATGTCATACATTTAGGGCCCCAAATGAAACTAATTATGCGTACACAACAGTCTCGGATTAAATTAAATACGTAAGTCAGCGTGGTTTACATAAAACCCATCGCGAGCTCATCACCTCGATCTCGTTTAATAAAAATCCAAAAAAAAAAGCTCCTGAATTAGGTAGGAAGTCGTTCTGGAAGTACCTACACGTAAGTGGCGAGAGGTGAATAACTCGTATGTTTAAACACGTAAACCGAAGGGGTGCAGATTTCAACGGTTTCGGTGAAAATAGAAAACGTGTGTATGTTTTCGTTTACCGCCCGGCTGCGCGCGGTGTGAAAGCGTAAATGTTTTCATTTAAAAATAGCTTCGCCTTACCCGACCGACAAGTCACGTTTTACTCGTGTGCACTTGTAAAGTGGAATTTTATTGCCGCCGTTGAAATTCGATACTAAGCCGGAGCTTTCAAGCTCATTTTCACCGTTCGGAAATGTTTACGATGAGATAATTGAAGCGCTTTCAAATTAACTTGGGCGAAAGAAGAGTCTTCCTAAAAAAATCCTTTGTCAGTCTATTCAAGAATCGCCCTGTATAGTAATAGAACAGAGTTCTTATTTGATCAATCCCATCCCCAATCGACCATTAACAGTAAGCAGTAAGATAATCAAACACTAGTAAAAAAGATTTAAAAAAAAGTCTCAGTCCCATAATTCAGCACAAAGACAATTGATAGAAAGAGAAAGAGGAAACTGACGATATCGAGGAGTTGGATAGTTTTTACTTATTTTCAGTCTATGTTAAGTGAAGTTTCAGCGCCATCTTTGTAAAGCCTCGTCAACTGTACTTTTTAAGCGCCATTTATAAAACAGGTTTGAACGATAAAAGTCATTTTTTTGCTATTTATTTTCAGTTCCAATGATGTACGCACAAGTTTAGCCACGCAGTGACAAAATTATATTTCAGTTTTAAATACAAGAACTTGAGCGCCATCTAACTGCAAGTGCGAGTAATTGATTTTCTCATTATGTTACGAGGCATCTCGCGGAGAAAAAAAAAACTCTTAAGGAATTCTTGTCAGGCAAGAATAAAAATTGTAAGACATTTTTACTATTTCTGTTCACTTCCAATACGTCTCTAGGTTTAGTCACGCCATCTATGTAAAATCACGTCAACTCTACTTTTTTAAGCGCCAATTTCAAAGCGCCTGCTACTAGAAAAGAAGTTTTGCGGAAGACGCCGTTAAACAGAAACTACGCCATATTCCAATTTATATTAATTCCAATTTTAGTAGCGCCATCTGTTGAGTACGAGATAGCGCTAAGAAAATTGTCAGAAAGCTAACGAACCGCATCAAGGCCTACAGTTTTCTCTTATTATTACTCTAGTAGCGCCATCTGTAGTGTATGTGACAAACTGTATTGTAACAGTCCCACAGTTCAGCGCAATGAAAATTGACAGAAAGAGAAAGAACAGGAAACTGACGATATCGAGGAGTTCCGACAGTCTTTACTTATGTTCAGCCTACGTTAAGTGTAATTTCAGTGGCGCCATCTCTGTAAAGTCCCGTCAACTGTACTTTTTTAAGCGCCATTTATAAAACGGCTCTGAATAATGAACGCCGTTAAACAGAAACGATTATTAAAGCTATGCTTTATTTTAGTTTAAATTATGTACATAGTTTGTATCTTACCAGCGCCATCTACTGAGTACGAGACATTGTTTTGCAACGTCCCCACGATGAGATAGCGCAAAAGAAAGTCAGAAAGTTAAAGGAAGAGGCAACGAGGGTGCTGACAGTTTTCCCTTATTTTCTGCCGTCATTATTTTCACTCTAGTAGCGCCATCTGTTGCGTACGTGACTATTTGTATCGCAACACTCCCACAATTCAGCGCAAAGAAAATTGATAGAAAGAGAAACAAGAGGGAGCTGTCGATATCGAGGAGTTCGACAGTTTTTACCTATTTTCAGACTATGGTAAGCGGAGTTTCAGTAGCGCCATCTCTGTAAAGCCCCGTCAGTTATACTTTTTTAAAATAGCTTTGACTGATAGACGCCGTTAAACGGAAATGCTTTTTGAAACCACGCTATATTTTAGTTTAAATTACGTAGTTCGTATTTCATTAGCGCCATCTATTGAATACGAGATATTGTTTCGTAACATCCCCACGATGAGGTAGCGCAAAGGAAATTGCCAGTAGGTCAAAGGAAGAGGAAACTAACAGCAACAATGCCGATAGTTTTCCCTTATTTTCACTACAGTAGCGCCATCTGTTGAGTATGTGACTAACTGTACTCTAACAGTCCAATAAGTGAACGCAGGAAATTTGGCAGAAAGAAGAGGAAGCTGACGGTGTCGATCGAGTTCGATTGTTTTTACATATTTTCAGTCTTTGTTAAGCGGAATGTCAGTAGCGCCATCTCTGCAAAGTCACGTCAACTGTACCTGTGTAATCGCCAATTATAAAACAGCCTTGACTGAAGAATAAATTTTGAGGCAAACGTCGCGTTGTGCGGAAATGATTGTTTAAACTACGCCTATATTTCAATTCAAATTAAATTAATTTTAGTGGCGCCATCTGTTGCAAACGCGATCAATTGTTTTGTAACGGCGAAGAAAATTTCTAGAAACTTCTTGACGGAAAGAGAACTTGTCGTATCGAATTCTTCCATTTTTCACTTATTTTAATTAAATTAATTTTAGTGGCGTCATCTGTTACAAATTAATAAAAATTAAAAAAAAAGAAAAACTAACGGATTGATAGTCAAGTGGAAAACCTAATTAAAAAGAAAATAAAAGAACAAAAATTGTACAATTTCTACGAAAAGGAAAAAAAACGGTGTGCTGGAAGCTCGGCAAATAAATAGCAAATATAAATTCCGAGCAAATGAAAATAAGACACAATTAAAGAATAAAACCGGTTATTATAAAGAAAAATAGGTGGAGAAATAGAATTTTAAATAATAAATAAATAAAAGTGACTAAAGTTAGCAAAAGGAAGCAAAAACAATGTATAGTAAAACAACTGTGAAATGTTGAACCTAATCGTGTGAAGGACAATCTAGCTTGTCATAGCTTGACAATTGTATCAAAGATGTATGTAGGTATATTCTTGTAAAACCTGTACCTACATGATAGACAAAATATGCTTCTACATGTTAATTTGGCGATAGGACTTATCACTACTTTCACATAACAAACGTCTAATATAATTCTACTTCTGGTCACTCACAGATGGCCATGTCACTCAAGAGCTCAACGTTTTGTCTAAGTGATTTCCTTCGCGTCCCTTATAGCTTGGGAATGCTTATTCTTTCGCACGCTTTGACAAAAAGGGAGTTTTGCAATTTTTATTTAAACTAAAAAATTTGTGTTTCAAATTTTCGGCTTTTTACATTTTTTTTATACCAATCAGTGGTTTATTTAAATTATTTCCTTCGTGCCAACTTATCGATTGGGAATGTTTACTTTACAATCAAACGCAGGCTTTGCCAAAAAAAGAAGTTTTGTATTAAAATTAATTTACTATATGTTTATAAAATGTTTACTTGATGTTTTTTTCTCTTAAGTACGAGAATGGGTGTCCTGGTTGGTCCAAATGTTCAGAATTCGAACAATTTCGTAAGAGTGAAATTGTTCTAATTCTGAACATTTGGACCAACCAGGACAACTATTTTTCGAACTTATTAAAATTAACATAATTCGAGTTTAAATGAATATTCAATCGGGACAGCTGCTTTTTGGAACTAATTACAATTAACAAAATTCTAATACCGTAGGAAACGTTTCCCAGGGTAATGTATTTTTCTTGTACGAACCCCCGAATATAGCACTTTTAACAGAAAACTGCGAAGCAAACGGCTGAAAACGTGTGGCGCCATCTATGTTAATCGTGTCGTGTCTAGGCGCGCAATTTGAAATACCTAAAAATTATTGAAATTGCCAAATTTAATGGCATTGATTATTATTTTGTAAATTTAAATTACAATCAAACTAAGTTTAATTTTGATAGCTTTAGATTCGAGATCATGTGGCGCCATCTATGTAAATCTTGCCGAACTGCATTTTTTAGGCGCGCTATTTGAAATACCTAAAAATCTCAGGAGTTGCCGAAAGGCACGTGCAATTCTTTTTAACTTTTTCTAAATTCAAACTAAATTTAATTTTGATAACTTCTGATTCGGAATTATGTGGCGCCATCTATGTGAATCATGTCGAACTTCATTTTTTGAACCTTAAATTTAAAATTATTGATGTTGCAATATTGTACTTTGACATTTTTGCTAAATCTAATCTGCAGTCAAACTAAATTGAGTTTTTTTTTGCTTTCTCTACTGAAAGAGTGTCGATCATTTCTTGTTCATTTACTTTAGCATTTCGCTTAAATTTTGATCGAATTAATTTTCTAAATGTCTATTAAAACATTTGCAATTAAATTAAATAACGTCAGCTTTAGATTTCGACATTAAAAAAATTGAAATCGTGTGGCGCCATTTATGTAAATCCCATTAACATGGAAATTCTGAATGTGTACGCGCCTACAGAGGAGAAGGACAATGAAAATAAAGAAGAATTTTACGAAGCATTGGAAAAAACATATAATTTGATGAAGAATCGATCAGTAAAGATAGTTTTAGGGGATTTAAATGCCAAGTTTGGAAACGAACAGATTTATAAGCATGTTACGGGAGTAGAAAGCAAACATCAACATAGTAATGACAATGGGAAAAGGATAATAGAATTCGCAGAAGAAAAGCAAATGAAGATCGTAAGTACCAAATTCAAAAGAAAGGACATACACAAAGTAACATGGACCTCACCAAACGGACAACATACCAATCAAATTGACCACATACTAATAGATGAATGCCACAAAAATCTGATCACTAATGTGAAAACATGTAGAGGTGCAGATATCAACTCGGACCATTTTTTGGTCAAAACTAACTTAAAGGTGAGAAAACAAATAATGTTAAAGAAACGTCAAAGAAGGAAAGCAAAATCAAGTTTACAGGAATTTCACCAGCCAGACGTACAGTTTAAATATAGGAAAGCAATAGATATTGCGAGCAGAGAAAGTTTCAAGGAACACGATAATGTAGAAGAGAATTGGGAGAGGATAGAACAAATAATGAAAGAAGCAACAAGAAAGTCAAGCCTAAACAAGAAGACAACTGCGAGGAGGAGTTGGTTTGATGAAGTATGTAAAAAAGGAATTGAAAAAAGAAATATGTTGAGGATTAAAGCGCTACAAACAAAAGAAGTTGAAGACCGTATAAAGTATCAAGAACAAAGGAGAAAGGTAAAGAAGGATTGCAGAAGGAAGAAAAGAGAAGAAAAAGAAAGACAAATAGAAAGAATAGGGGAGTATTTCCAACGAAAAGAAATTAGAAATTTTTATAGGGAGGTAAAAAATGAAAAGAAGAGCTATCCAAACCGAACAATATACATTAAAGATAAAGAAGGGAATTTAATAGGAAAAGAAGAGAAAATAAGAGAAAGGTGGAGAGAATATTTTAGTGAAATCCTAAGTGACGAGACAGAAAACAACGAAGATGACATGTTGGTAGTAAGGAGTGTCGGAGAACAAACTATATTAGAAAAAACCCACAATAGAAGAGTTAGAAGCAGTAATAAAAGATCTAAAGAATAATAAAAGCGCGGGAAGGAACGGTATAGTAGCAGAGAACTTAAAATATGGTGGAACATGGTTAAAAGAAAAATTTCATCACCTAGTAGGAAGAATTTGGGATCAGGAGAAAATGCCTAAAAGTTGGGAAGAAGCTACAATTACACCGATATATAAAAGAGGCGATATAACAGACTGCAATAACTACCGAGGAATCTCTCTCCTGGACGTGTCGTATAAAGTTATGGCAACCCTGATAAAGCGAAGATTAGAAGCAACAGTAGAAGCTCAACTCGGAGAATATCAGGCGGGATTTAGGAAGGGAAGGGCAACAACAGATCAGATTTTTACAATGAAAGAAATACTTCTCACTTGTTATGAGTATAAGATCCCAGCTGTCGTTCTCTTTCTGGTTTTCAAAAAAGCGTACGACTCTATTAAGCGACAAAAGTTGCTCAATGTAATGGAAGAATTTAATATACCTCCCAAACTAATTAGATTGGTCAAGATGACACTGGAAAATGCAAGAAGTAATGTAAAAGTAGGTGGAGGTGTTACTCAAGATTTTGAGATTAAAGTAGGATTAAGACAAGGCGACCCTCTGTCAACTCTTCTATTTAATCTAGCCCTAGAAAAAGTTATGAGAGATAGTAGTGCAAATAGAGAAGGGGACTTGATGTATAAAAGCCATCAGATCATTGCTTATGCGGACGATGTAGCTCTCATAGCCAGAAGCGAAAAAGAATTACAAGAAGTGGCAAAAAGAGTGATAGAGGCAGCAGAGGGAATTGGACTACAAGTTAATCAACGAAAAAGTAAATACATGAAAATAGGACCATCGGGGGCAACAAACAATCTAAAACTAGAAATACGCGGAAACAAAATAGAATTTGAAGAGGTGAACGAATTATTGTATCTGGGAGTCCTACTAACAAAACAGTGTCAGGAAGATAAAGAAATGGATGCAAGGCTGATGAAGGGAAATAGAAGCGCAGGAGCAATGAACAAGTTGTTAAGATCAAAACTGGTGTCAAGAAGTTTGAAGTTGAGACTATATAAAACAGTAATTCGACCGACCGCTTTATATGCTTGCGAAACATGGGTCATAAGCAAAACGTCCCAGGAGAGATTACTACGATGGGAAAGGAGGATTTTGAGGAGAATATTAGGAGGGAAAAAGACCGAAAGTGGATATGAAAGACGATCTAATAAAGAGGTTTATGAAATATTCAATGAGACAAGGATTACGGATGTGATTCGAATGAAACGATTCCAGTGGTTTGGTCATTTGCAGAGAATGAGTGAAGATAGAATAGTCAAGAAAATAGCAGGGAAACATCCAGGTGGTAAGAGAAAGAAGGGAAGACCAAGGAAAAGATGGACGGAGATGGTGATGGCGGACTTGCAAGAGAAAAGCATAAGGAATTGGGAAGAAAAAACCAAAAATAGACAGCAGTGGGAAAAAGTGACAAAGCTATGGGCCTAAATGGCCTGTTAACAGCGCTATATATATAAATTAGTATTAGATTAAAATTAAACTAACGATACCTTTAGATTTTGACATTAAGAAAAAGAAATTGCCTGTCGCCATCTATATAAATCTTACTGAACTGCATTTTACCTGAAAATTATTGGAATTTCCAAATTGCATTGAATTTTTTTTCTATTTTCAAATCTAAACTGTAGTCAAATTATATTTAGCAAAATAAAAGCAGAGGATATTGCCGTGTATCTTAGTAACTTCTTAACTATATTTAGAGAACGGGGATTAACGGCTTCAATAAAACTTCGATTATACTGGTCGATATTTCGTAATATTTTATTACTTCTTCAGGACCATTAAATTATATAATAATAAAGAAATTAATACATTTTGAAAATTTTTAACTTAAAATTTGATGTGTTAATTATAATACACAATTTTTGTTATAAATAACACATCAAATTATAAGTTAAAAATTTTCAAAATGTACCTATTAATTTCTTTATTACTATATAATTTAATGGTTCTGAAGAAGTAATAAAATATTACGAAATATCGACCAGTATAATCGAAGTTTTATTGAAGCCGTTAATCCCCGTTCTCTAAATATAGTTAAGAAATTAAATTTAGCTTCAAAAATTTAAATTATGTGGCGCCATCTATGTCGGACTTTTTGGATGTTAATTTTCGAATTTTTCAATTCGACAATTCAGTGTTTCTTTTGTTTTTCTCTAAATGTGTATTAGAATGTTAAAAATTAATTCTAATTAAAGTCAGCTTTACATTTTGATATAAAAAAATAGAAACCATGTGGCGCCATTAGTGATGTAAGTTCGTTAAATGACGCCGGTCATGACAGTGGCCACAAGAAAAATGACGGTCACGTCACAATGATTGGTCATTTTTAAATTGATGACTATCAATTTAACTTGAAGGCTTCCGCGGCAATAGAACAAGTCAACGTGACGCGGTTCCAACCGGAAGCCAATTCAAACATTGATGACTATCATTTTAATAAATGACTAACGGCAACACTGCGCTAACGTTTCGATTCACGCTCCGGGAATCGGATGTGTCGGACGGTAGTGAGTGAGACACCCACTCAAGGACGGAGTACACGAAACGCCTCATTAAGGAAGAACTGAGAAAAAGGAAGGTCTCTGCACAGACCAGGAGGATAATTGGGTCCTATCCGAAGGATATATGTCTAGAAATAGAGCCAGGGACCAAAGTAGAAATGACATGTGGAATTCCACAGGGCTCTGTATTGGGCCCCACTCTGTGGAACATACTTTACGATGGGCTATTAAGATTAAACATGGGGAAGCATGTTCAAACTGTGGCTTTCGCGGACGACCTGGCAATAGCTGCAACAGAGAAAAACGAAGAAGACTTTGAATATCATGTCAATAACGCATTCGACAAAATATCCTGGTGATCGGAGAGGAATAAACTAAAACTAGCTCCTGAAAAATCGGATGTCATTCTTCTATCTGGAGTCATACTAGATGTGGATTATGTGGTATATTAATACCAAAATCAATTGCTGGCAAATGAGGTAATAAGGGGATAGCGCACTCTATCAACGGATGCATCACGTGTGATGGCTAAACTGATTCCCTTCGACTTGATCGTTGAGAAAAGGACCAAAAATGTGAAAATGGACATTGTAAACACACAAGCGGTAACTCGAAGCGAAACAATGTCACTTTAGCAAGAAAGATGGGATCACGGAGTCAAAGGAAGATGGATTAGGAAACTAATACCTAAACTAGATAAGTGATATGGGAGGATGCACGGAGAGCTGACATATTACACAACTCAGATGATAAGTGGTCACGGAGCTTATGAAACATATCGTAAAGAAATCAAGAAGGTGGATTCAGCACTCTGCAGTTATTGCAAACTGACAGACGAGGACGTGGAACACACTTTTTTTATGTGCAGTCACTAAGAAAATTATACAGAAAAAGCGGAGCATAAGTTAAAAAATCAAAGAAGACCAGACAACTACATTGACTTAATGCTGGAAGGAAGTGAAACCTGGGACATAATCGAAGAATTAGCAATATCCTCAGCAAGAAAGGGATGCAAGAAATCTATGAAAACACCTTGAATTGACTAGGAAGAACTTAGGAAGATGACTGGATCGAAAACAAGACTGAATAGGAAAAAAAGACGAGTACAGCAAGGAGACAAGGTCGCGGTGGTGAAGTAATGCCTAAGGTGATTTCGCTACTGGATTAGAGGGCCAAAGAGGAACGCAGTTTAGTTGGTAGGCGTGTTGGTGATTGGATGGGTTGGGCTGCCGCCTGTCCGGTGACCTAGCCTAGACGGTTGTCGGCATGAATCCAACATACCTCTAGGCCTTGGGGCGTCTTATGAAGATTCTGTAAACCTAAAAAGATAATCACTCAAGGACGAAGTACTCGAAACGCCCGTGTCAGGTAAGCATGAGTAAGAACGGAATACAAGAAATCCGCGTGTCAGATAAATATAAGTGAGAC